>CM053408.1:57184879-57252114 GCA_028644305.1 Xerus rutilus
TCCCCACATCTTCCGAAATTCATCTTATTAATGACTTATTTCATCGATTCTGTCTTTGGCTTTGTATCCAAAGGTCATTGCCATACGCAAGGTCTCCCAGATTTTCTCCTATGTTAATGTCTAGGAGCTTTGTATAGTTTTGTGTTTATATTTAGGTCTGATTTGAATTAATTTTTGTAAAGGGTTTATGATCTAGATTTATTTCTTTGCATGTGGATGTCGATTTGTTCCATTGGCATTTGTTGGAAGAACTGTTTTTGTTCCATTATATTATTGCCTTTGCTCTTTGTCAGAGATCAGTTAGGTATATTTATGTGGGTCCATTTCTGGGCTGTTTGTCTCATTGTTTCATCTGTGTACTCTTTCACCAATACCCTGATGTCTTGATTACCATAACTTTATGTTTGGGTAATGATAGCCATATAAAATGAGTTAGGAGATACTGTCATCCCTTGGTATCCATGGGAGATTTGTTCCAGGACCCCTGAGGATAACAAAATGCTTGGATACTCAAAGTTCTTTTGCAAAATGTTGTAGTAGTTTGTGTAGATCTATGTACATCCTCCTTAATACTTCAAATCATTCCTAGATTACTTATAATACCTATATATCATTATATAAAGACCAAGGAAGACACCCAGAGATGGGATGTGAAATATAAGATTTATTAAGAAATGCTTATAGGGGAGCTCCCATGGTGATGTGCTGGATGGATGCATCTCTGCTCCATGAGGTGCTTGTGGTGTCTCATTGGAACGTAGCACCTCCTGTTTTTCATGATGCTTTGAGTGAACACTTCCTTTTCCATGGTTCTCTGATGCATACCACTGACCAAGGGAGGAGGGGTTGCATAAGCTAGGCCACAGAAGCAGTGATATCATTAATTTGCTTAGTTTGCTTGGTTCCTTGTATGACCCGCATCCCAAGGAGCAGCTGTGTTGGTGTGAGTGTAAGAAAGCAGTATTCTACAGATAACACTAACTTATCTTAATTTCCAGCATACATGAGAGAAAATCAGTGCCCTTTCAGATAATATGTATCTGGATATTCCAATGCAGACCAGCTTTTATTTATTTATTTACTTTTTTAAAGCTTCACTAGAGTTTTTAGAATACAAAGGGGCATTCAGGCACATGGTGTTTTACCATTTTTTTTTAAAGAATGGTAACAAGAGAAAACGTCTGTATATGTTTAGTATACACACAGATTATTTTCTTGAATATTATTGATCCATAGTTGGTTGAGTCTACAGATATGGAACCAAAGGCTATGGAACCCAAACATCTGGAGAACTGACCGCATTTTCTTTTTTTTTCTTTTCTTTTTTTTTTTCTCAAAAGTTGCATTTTAATACATGTTATCAAACATAACAGAAACTGACCACATTTTCTTTAATTCTTTCTTCTGAAAGAGATGGCAGAAGATTAGTACAATATACTTCTTTTGTGCTTAATAGAATTTACCTGTGAACCCACCTGGGCCTGTGATTTTCTATTTTGGAAGATTACTTATTTAAACCTCCTATTTAGAGTGTCTATTTGTGTGTGTATGTGTAAGTTTTGGCAGATTGTGTATTTCAAGGAGTTGACCCATTTCATCTAAGTTATCAAATTTGTAAGAATAATTTTATTTATAGCATTTATTGTCCTTTCAATGATTGTGAGATCTGCACTGATGTCTATTCTCTCATTACTTTTTTTTTTTTTTTGGTACTGGAGATTGAACTCAGAGTTACTCGACCACTCAGCCATATCCCCAGCCCTATTTTGTGTTTTTTGTTTTTTTTTTTTAATGTAGAGACAGTGTCTCACTGAGTTGCTTAGCGCCTCACCGTTGCTGAGGCTGGCTTTGAACTCGCGATTCTCCTGTCTCAGCCTCCCTAAGTGCTGGGATTACAGGCTTGCGCCACCGCGCCTGGCTTATTCTCTCATTTCTAATATTATTATAGTGCTGGGAATCAAACTCAGGGCCTCATGAATGCTAAGCAAGACTTCTACCACTTAGCTACATCCCCAGTCCCCATTCTTTCATTTCTAATATTAGTAATTATGTTCTTTTTTTTCTTAGTGTGGATAGAGGCTTATCAATTTTATTGATCTTTCAATGAACCATCTTTTGGTTCTTCATTAATTTTTCTATTTTCTGTTTTTTATCTTATTATTTCTGCTCTAATTTTTGTTATCATTTTTTTCTGCTTACTTTATCTTTAAGTTGACCTATATTTTTCCTAGTGCTCCAGGCTAGATTATTTAATTTTAAATTTTCTTTTTTAATGTGTTTGTTCAATGCCTTGAATTTCCCTTTTGCTGAATCCCAGAAATTTTAATTTTTATCTATGTCAAGATACTTTAAAATTTCTTTTGAGATTTCTTCTTTTGCCCATATGTTATTTTGAAGTGTGTTGTTTACACTCCAAAGATTTCATCAACTTGTTTTTTGGGGTTTTAGAAAGCTGTTTACATGTGTCCTCACTTATCTAATAATTCTTTCTTGATTTAGTCAGTTTGTTCAGTTTTTAATTTATATTTACAGTGCAATGACAACTTTCAAGTTCCTTACATGCCTGATCAGCAAAGCAATTGGAAGTCTGCTAATATATTTTTTAAATTTTTTAAATTTTGAGGCAGTCTTACTAAGTGGCCCAGGCTTGGTTGTGATACTCCTGCCTCAGCCTAGGAGTTGCTGGTGTTACAGGAATGTGCCACTGTGCCCAGCTCATATGGTTTGAAATGCCAGTTTTTATTCTTAACAGATGAAGGAAATTTTGTTGTTGTTGTTTCTTTTGATGGCTAAATTGTTGAGTGATGAATTTTTCACTATACACTTACTTAGGTAAGACCAATCTAGTTAAGAGGCTGGGCCTCATTCATGTAGATCCAGTAACTGATCTTTTGTATGAACTTGTACTAATGAGGCTCATGGTTGCTAATTCATAATAATTAAACTTATAATAAATTAAGGTATGACTCAGAATGGTAATTAATTAGTTTTCCTATGGAACATTCCTTTTTATGACTCAGATATTCACGTCTCCTACACAAGTACTTCCACCTGTCAGAGTAAAGAAAATTAGATGCACTTGAGAGTTTTTCATCCAAGTAAGGAAAATACTTATGTAATCTCTCTACACCCATCACAGAGAAAAATGTCTTTAGAACCTGAAAATTTCGTATTGATCGCATGTTAAAAATGTAGTTAAGAATCTCAAGATCAGGTAATTGTGATTAATATTAATAAAGACACTATTTATGGAGTGATTATTCTGTGCTAGAAAATCTGCTATGCAGTTAATCCTCACAAAATCTTTGGAGATAGGTGACTACAATTTGGTAGACGGAAAGGTTAAAAAATTTAATCATGGTCACCATCCAGGTTAGTAAAACCATCCAGGTCAGAGGCAGGGTCAAATGCAGAGCCCTCTGAGTTAACTATACACTGTATGGATTTAGTTTCTGTGTCTTTTTTTTTATTATTATTATTTTTAGTTGTAGATGGACACAATGTCTTTATTTTATTGCTTTGTATGTGGTGCTGAGGATCGAACCCAGGGCCTCATGCATGCGAGGCAAGCGCTCTACCACTGAGCTACAATCCCAGCCCCTAGTTTCTGTGTCTTTATACACTAAACAAACTCTTTGTGTTAGTACATTCTTTATTGTAAGCTATTGTAAAATGGTTATAAATGGTTCAATTTTAGCCTTGTAGGTAAATAAAGATGAATGTGACCAGTTTTCAGAAATTGTATAATCTAGAATATTTTAAATATATAAAAGTAGTGTAGAAAACATTGTAATAAATACTTATGTACTCACATAAGTATATTTTTTTAATACTAGGGATTAAATTCAGGGGTGCGCTACCACTGAGCCACATCCCTAGCCCCCACTTTTTTTGAAACTGAGGATTAAACCCAGGGATGCTCTACCAGTCCTTTTTATATTTTTAAGACAGGATCTTGCCACATTGTTGAGGATCTTGCTAAACTGATGAGGCTGTCTTTCAACTTGTGATCCTTCTGCCTCAGCCTCTGGAGTTGTTGAGGTTACAGTTGTGCACCACATTGCCCAGCTTCACCTGTGGATTTCAAGCATCAGCATTGATCTATTTTATATAAAAAATCTTTTAAAGCATAAAACAATCAGATTATGTTTCTTCTCAAAGTACTCTGGTGGTTGCTATCTGGGTGTAGTGGTGCATGCCTATAATCCCAGTGACTCGGAGGCTAAGGCAGGAGAATCATGATTTCAAAGCCAGTCTCAGCAATTTAGTGAGGTCTTGAGCAACTTAGTAAGGCCCTGTCTCAAAACATAAAAAGGCATGGGGAGGGCTGAGGAGGGCTAGGGTTGTGACTCAGTGGTAGAGTGCTTGCCTAGCATGTGTGAGGCACTGGGTTCAATTCTCAGCATCACAAATAAATGAAATAAAGGTCCATTAACAACTAAAAAAAGTTTAAAACAATTTTTTAAAAAGTAAAGTTAAAAAAGGGGGTCTGGGGATATGGCTTAGTTGTTAAGCATCCCTGGGGTCAATTCCTGGTACCAAAAAAAAAAAAAAAAAAAAAAAATACTCTCATGGTTTCTCACATCTAAATAAAAGCTCAACTGGCACACACCTATAGTCCCAGCTGTTCAGGAGGCTGAGTCAGGAGGAGGAGGATGGCTTGAATGCAGAGTTTGAGGCCTTATCTCAAGAAATAAAATAAATTAAAAGATAAAAGCTCAAGGAGAGAGATGATAGATTAGAGGAAGGACACATTTTCCAACAGTTCCTCAGCACCAGACTTCAACATCAGGAAGACTACTTCTCAGCAAGGTGGGTAACTAAGGGGATTCACTGAGAAATTCAATACTGAACAGTGAAAGAAACCATAGAGACACAGAAAGTTGGAAACTTTGAACATAATCTAAGAAAAAGTACCTGAGAAATGCTCCATCTTGGCTAGTGGTGGTGGAGCAGCTGTGGTTGCTGAGGGGAGGTGGAGTGCAGGCAAAGAGAGGAAAATGTGGCAGGAAAAGAAAATATGATTTGAGGGGAAACCTGTGGAATAGAGGGGACACTGATCTTAATGAACCCAGACTCTGTAGGGGCAGTTGTTGAGTGAAAAGCTACCAAAATTGCTCAGCCCATGGATGGATAGTTCAGCAGAATCTGGAGTCACCGGGGTGGGAACCATTTATAAGCACTGTATGGCACCCAAGCAGAGGTGGGAGATCAGGAACTCATTAAGGAATTTTCCAGCTGACCCAGCAGTTGTCTACTATGGGTCCCAGAGTGTGCCTGGACCAATGTGACTGAAGTAGGTGCAAAGAGAATGTACCTAGGGCATCCAGGCTCCAGACACCAAGGAGAAAGAATTTCCTTTGTTGCTGGTGTCCCATAAGAGCTATTGGGAAGATGCCCAGAAGGGCCACACAGGAGCCTCTGCACTCCAGGCCTGATACTGGGTAGTTCACATCCATAGCAGTGAATGTGAAACCTGTGGAGATTTAGACCCTACACCACAAAAGTGGAATTGATGGGAGGCACCTGAGACCCAATGTCCAGCAGAGACTGGCATCTGCCCAGCAACAGGGGACATGGATCAAATCTCAAATACCTACTGACAGAATTCTAAAAGTCAGCCAAGACTGAATTCCAACTACTAGTACTTTCAATTTTATATCTCAGCACCTCCCCTGCTATGGGAGAACACAATTTGTCAGCACTCCCTAGTCTATACTACCCACCTAAACTGGGAGACAAGGAAGCGGATAGATACTACAACCAGCTTCTGGCTACAAAGATTGGCAGTTATGTGAGGAATACAAAGAGATTGGAATTAACAATCCTTAGCCTTGACCCAAGAGTTACAGAGCCCCAAAATAAATACAAAGAATAAAAATCCAGCCTTGCCAACAGTTTTGACCACCTCAACAGAAACAAGTCTTTTATTTCTCATTAAGAATTTTAACTTTTTCCATATTCCACCATTTTCAACTCCTTTTTAAATTTAAACTAAAAAAAATTTCAAATCTCATTTCACTGTATTTTATTATTTTTTACTTTTTTTTCCACTCTGTGAGATTGCATGTGTGTGTTTTCTCACTATGGGTTTGATAGGTTTGAAAGAATATATATTTATATAATTTTACTTTTCATTTTAATTGCTTTCTTCTTCACTCATTTATTATGTATCCTTGGTTTGACTTAGGTGGGGCAAAATTATATGTGGGTTTGAATTATTTTGATTTTACATTTATTTGTTCATACCTTGGTTTTTGTACCTCTTATTGCTGCTTTTACTCTTTACTCTTTTCCCTAAGAGCCAAGTTTTCCTGTTTCCTCTTCCTCTTCTTCAATTTTTATTACTTTTAGTTATTTTTTTCTCCTCCTTCTTTATAGCTGTCATCTCTCACCTATCTCCTACCTTTCCTCTGTTCACTTTCTAAATATTTCAGACTTTCTCTTGCATACATACCCTATTTTCTCTTCACTTAATAAAGTACAATCCTACCATCTGATAGGATTATATGGATTATGTAATTCCTACCCCATTCATGTTGTTATGATTATTAACACAGTGGACAATGCAGCAGGTACCTGCTGTGTAATGTCTCACCTAGTTCTGGGTGTTTTTTTTTTTTGGTTAGTATTGATGTAAATGATGATCTCACCATTCCTATACAGGTGGCAATTAGTTCTATAAATGTCGGAGTAGATATTGGATGTTATTTTAAGGCTGTATATCTATTACTAATATTAGTGTTATTCCTGAATCCCCTCTTCCTCTAACAGGGGCTAGAAAGTGATTGAGACACTTCAAGTCCACAGATTAGAGATGCTATCTCAATAATCACAACTCAGCCAATTAACAGTGAATTTCACTTCACACATGACCTTCCCCACCTGAACATCAACAATACTTAAGCACAGAATAGGGGAGAAAAAAACCCAAACCAGCAACCAGGCCACAAGAAGAACAACCACAGGAGGACCTCAGTTCTCACTCCTAAACATCCACTCATCATCAAAAACAAAAATCCTAAAACAAAAATAATTACACACAAAAGGACACATACAAAAGAAGCAAGGGAATACATATCAATTGATGTGCAAGTCCAAGACCTCTGAAAACATGAGAAAAGAGACAAATAAGTCTTTCCTCCAAATTCACAATCAGCCCAAAAGGATCATACAGATATGGAAGTGAGTAAAATTCTGAGAAAGATTGTAAAAAACTGATTATTAAAATGTTCAATGAATTAAAAGAAGATCTAAGGAATGAATTAGAGCAAATAGAGGAGATGAAAGAGCATTTCAATAAAGAAAACAATCAGAACTAGAAATGAAAGACATAATCAATCAAATTAAAAGTTTACTTGAGTATCACTAATGGATTAGATTGTGTAGAAAATAGAACATCAGACCTTGAAGACAGAACTTTAGGCCTTGAAGACAGGGTATATGAACTTGAAAACTCAAAACACAATCAAAGGGAGTTGGGGGGGAGACCATGATCAGAATACACAAGACCTCGGGGGCAGTATCAAGAGAGCGTACCTGAGAGTCATTGGGATAGAAGAGAACATGGAGATACAGGCTAAAGGCATTAAAAACATCTTCAAAGAGATAGTAACAGAAAAATTTCCCCATATTAGAAATGAGATTGATACCCACATGCAGGAGGCATATAGGACCTCAAATAGATAAGACAAAAACCTCTATACGACACATCATAATCAAAATGCCTAATGGAAAATAAGGAAACAATATTAAAAGATGTAAGAGAAAAATGTCAGGTGACATTTAGAGGCAAAAAATAAGGCTCACTTCTGACTTCTCAACTCAGTCCCTAAAATCAAGGAGGGCCTGGAATGAGATATTGCAAGCTTTAAAAGAAAACAATTGCCAGCCAACATCATTATATACAGCAAAGTTATCTCTCAAAATTGATAAAATAAAAACTTTGCATGACAAAGATAAACTAAAAGAATCTATGACCACTAACCTTGTACTACAAAGAATTCTCAAAGATATACTGCACAGAGAGAAACGCAAAACAAACCTCAAAGTCCCCAAATAGATGACAAATCACCAGAAGAGCAACCAACTAATAAAAATCAAGACAGAATTAAGTATAGAAAATAAAACAAAATGGCAAGAAACAGCAAACACATATCCACAGTAACACTGAAGTAAATACCTTGACTCCCAAATTAAGAGACATAGATTAGCATAACAGCTTAAAACACAAAATCCAGCTATATACTGTTTTCAAGAGATCATCTCATAGGCAATAAATGAGAATGAAATGGGAGAAAATCTTTGCTAGCATTTTTGACAGGGGATTAATAGTCAGCATATATAAAGAACTCAGAGTAGTTTTGATTTGCATTTATGTAATTGCTAGAGATGTTGAACATTTTTTTTATGTTTGTATATCAATTGTATTTCCTCTTCTGTGAAGTGTCTGTTCAGTCCTTTAACCCATTTATTGATAGGATTATTTGTTTTTTTGATGTTAAGTTTTTGAGTTACATATATATTCTGGAGATTAGTGCTCTCTCTGAGGTGCATGTGGTAAAGATTTTCTCCCATTCTGTAGACTCTCTCTTCACATTCTTGATTGTTCCTTTGCTGAGAAGAAACTTTTTAGTTTGAATCCATCTCATTTATTGATTCTCAATTTTACTTCTTGCGCTTTCGGATGTGGGGGAAAAGGTACATTCATATATTGCTGGTGGGACTGAAAATTGGTGCAACCACTATGGAAAGCAGTATGGAGATTCCTCAGAAAACTTGGAATGGAACCACCATTTGACTCAGCTATCCTACTCCTAGTTTTATATCCAAAGAACTTAAAATCAGCACACTATAGTGACACAGCCACATCAATGTTTATAGTACCTCAATTCACAATTGCTAGACTATGGAACCAACCTAGATGCCCTTCAACAAATGAATGGATAAAGAAAATGTGGTACATATGCACAATGGAATATTACTCAGCCTTAAAGAAGAATGAAATTATGGCATTTGCAGGTAAATGGATGGAGCTGGAGAATATCATGCTACGTGAAATAAGCCAAACCCCAAAACCAAAGGCTGAATGTTTTCTCTGATAAGTGGATGCTTATCCATAATGGCAGGGGTGGGGAGGTAGGAAAGAATGAAAGAACTTTGGATTAGACATAGAGGAGTGAGGGGAAGGGAAGGGGTGTGGAGGTGGGAAGGATTGTGGAATGAGACGAACATTATATGTATGATTTCACAACTGTGTGACTCTGCACCATGTACAACCAGAGGAATGAGAAATTGTGCTCCATTTGTGTGCAATGTGTCAAAATGCCTTCTACTGTCACGTATAACTAATTAGAACAAATCAAAAAAATAAATTAAAAAAACATATAATGAACTCAAAAAGCTTGATGCAGGGGAAAAAATCCAATTAATAAATGAACTAAAGAATTAACAGACATTTCCTAAAAGAAGAAACACAAATGGCCAATAAATATATGAAAAGATGTTCAACATCTCTAGCAATCAGGAAAATGCAAATAAAAATGAAAGCTGGCAAGGATGCAGGGGAAAAAGTACACTCACACATTGTTCGTGGGACTGCAAATTAGTACTACCACTCTGGCAAGCAGAGTGGAGATTCCTCAAAAAACTAGGGATGGAACTACCATATGATCCAGTTATTCCACTCCTGGGCATTTTCCCAAAAGATTTAAAATTGGCATTCTACATCAATGCAGCCACCTCAGTGTTTATATCAGCACAATTCACAATAGCTAAGCTATGGAAACAGCCTAGATGCCAGTCAATGGCTGAATGGATAAAGAAAATGTGGTATATACACACAAAGGAGTTTTATTCAGTCATAAAGTAGAACATAATTATTGCATTTATATGACTCATGCTCTAATAAAATAATAAATGAATAAAACTCAAAGTTCTTATGAACCAGGACCTATACTGTTTGATTCCCTATTAGCCTTCACCCCATCTCTGACCATTCCTCCCCCTATTACTTGTACCCCAATCACATTTGCATTGCTATGTCTTCAAGATGCCAAGCACTGCTGACCTCAGGGACTTTGTGCCTAAATGCCCTTCTATCTGCAAATGACATAATTTCATTCTTCTTTATGGCTGAGTAAAACTCCAATGTGTATATACCCCACATTTTCTTTATCATTCGTCCATTGATGTACACCTAGACTGGTGCCATAGTTTGGGTATTATGAATTGTGCTGCCAAAAAACATGGGTATGCATGTATTGCTATAGCATGCCAACTTTAATCCTTTAGGATAAATGTTGAGGAGTGGTATAACTGGGTCATATAGTGTTTCCATGCCTAGTCTTTTGAGGAAACTCCCTACTAATTTCCATAGTTGTGGTGCTAATTTACAATCTCACCAACCATATATAAGTAAGTGTTTCTTTTTCTGAACATCTCTCCAGCATTTATTATTGCTTTTATTCTTTTTAAAATTAGTTCATTGTAGATATACTTAATATTGAGGTTCATTTTGATATAATTATACAAGTATGAAATACAATTTGCTCCTCCTTTCCCTTCCCTCCTCTTTCCCCGTGTTCCCTTTCCACTACACTACTGATCTTTCTTTTATTTATATATAGTTTTAAAAATTAGTGCATTGTGGATGTACATAAAGGTGAAATTCACTGGGAATATTAATATATATATACATAGAAAAGTTTGAGCAAATTCATTCCACCATTTTTCCATTTTCCTTTCCCTCTTCTTTCTCCCTCAATTCCCTATCTTTACTGCACTGATCCCTCTTCTGTTTTCATGGGATTCTCCTCCTTCTCCCCTTATTTTGGTCTAGCTTCTGCATATCAGAGAAAAACATTCAAACTTTTACTTTCTGAGTCTGGCTTATTTCATTTATCATGGTGTCCTCCATTTCCACTCATTGACAAGCAAATACCAGAATTTCATTTTTCTTTGTGGTTGAGTAAAACTCCATTGTGTACTTATACCACATTTTCTTTATCTATTTACCAGATGACAAGAATCTAGGCTGGTTTCATAGCTTGGTTGTTGTGAATTGAGCTGTTACAAACATTGATGTGGCTGTGTCCTTTACAGTATACTAATTTTAGTTCTTTTGGATATATACCAAGCATAGGGCTAGCTTGCCATATGGTGGTTCCACTCTTAGTTTTTGGAGGAATCTTCATAATATTTTCCAGAGTGGTTGTACTTATTTGCGGTCTGACCCAACAATGTATGATTGTGCCTTCCCCACAACATTCTTGCCAACATTTATTATTTTGTGTGTTCTTAATAATTGACATTCTGACTAGAGGGAGATGAAATCTTAGCATAGTTTTGATTTACACTTATCTGATTGCTAGAGATGCTGAAACATTTTTTCATATATTCATTGGCCATTTGTTTCTTCTTTTGAGAAGGTCTCTTTAGTTCTTTTGCCCATTTATTAATTGGGGTTTTTTTTTTTTTTTGGTGTGAAGCTTTTTGAGTTTTTTTTTATATATTATGGATATTAGTCTCTCTGAGGAGCTGGTGTCAAAGATTTTCTCCCATTCTGTACGATTTTTTTTTCATGGTTTTGTTTCCTTTGCTGTGTAGAAACTTTTAATTTGATATTATCCCACCTATTGACTCTTGGTTTTATTTCTTGTGCTTTAGGAGTCTTGTTAAGGAAGTTGATGCCTGTGCCAATGTTGAACCTACATTTTCTTCTAATAGTTGTGGAGTTTCTGGTCAAATTTTTAGGTCTTTGATCCATTATTATTATTTTTTTGTACCAGGAATTGAACTCAGGGGCACTGACCACTGAGCCACATCCCCAGCCCTATTTTGTGTTTTATGTAGAGACAAGGTCTCACTGAGTTGCTTAGCGCCTCGCCATTGCTTAGGCTGGCTTTGAACTCACAATTCTCCTGTCTCAGCCTCCCAAAGTGCTGGGATTACAAGCGTGAGCCACCGTGCCTGGCTTTTGATCCACTTTGAGTTGACTTTTGTGCAGGGTGAAAGAAAGGGATAAAGTTTTATTCCTCTACGTACAGTTGTCCAGCTTTTCCTGCACCATTTGTTTAAGACTATCTTTTCTCCAACGTATGTTTTTGGCACCTTTGTCAAGAATCAGATGACTGTATCTATTTGTGTTAGTCTCTGTGTCTTCTCGTATATTCCATTGGTCTTCATGTCTGTTTTGGTAGCAGTACCATGCTGTTTTTGTTATTATGGCTGTGTTGTATAATTTGAGGTCCTGTATTGTGATGCCTCCAGCATCACTCTTCTTGCTCAGGATTGCTTTGGCTATTCTAGGTCTCTTATTCTTCCAAATGAATTTTAGAACTTCTTTTCCTATTTTGGTGTTGAATGTCATTGGTATTGTCGTTTGATATGGATCGCATCGGAACTGTATAATGTGTTTGGTAGTATGAGCATTTCGACAATATCAATTCTGCCTTTCCATGAACATGGGAGATCTTTCCCTCTACAAAGATCATCTTCAGTTTTTTTCTTCAGTGGTCTGTAGTTTTATTGCAGACCTCTTTCATTTCCTTGATTACATTTATTCCTAAGTATTTTTGTTTTTTTGTTTTTTGAGGTTATTGTGAATGGGATAGTTTTTCTAACTTCTTTCTTAGCAGATTCATTATTGTAGTAGAGGAAAGCAATTGACTTAAATATTTTGATCTTGTATCCTGCTACTTTGCTAAATTTGTTTATCAGCTCTTAAAGTTGCTGGAGATTTTGGGTCTTCTAAATATAGGATCAAATCATCAGCAAACAGATTATCTGACTATATGAAAGGCTTTATGGAACACTGGAGGCACAGCTTGGCTTTGAGGCTAAACAGAAATATTAGGACAGATGAATTCACCTAAGATAGGAGTATTAATTGAGAAAAATCATAGTTTTATGATAATAATAGGCATTTACTTGCTAGCTTATGAAAAAGAGAATTAGGCATCAAAGAGAAGGAAGAACTCTGAACCTTAGAAATAAGGCTTTAAAAATAGAATTTCACTGTACATTTTACTGTTTTAAAAAGAAACAACAACAAACAAAAGCTTCTGATGCTTGGGGAATTGTATTGTGTTCAGTGGATAAAGGCTGAATTTGAACATTTACCCTAAGACATTGCTTGTCTCTCTTTCATTTATGATTTATGTACATTTTATATATCACTTTAAACTAACCTTGTGCATGCATTTATTTAACAATGAATTTGGACTTGGGATTTAGGTCCAAGGTAGAGCACTTGTCTAGCATGTGTGAGGCCCTGGGTTTGGACTTTAACACCTTAAAACAAAAAAACAAAACCAACAAATAATCAAATGAAAAGAAAAAATAATTTGTTGAGCACATATTATAAGACTAGACACTGGGCTCAAAAAGCAATTCATACTCTCATAAGGGAAACACATAAGAAAGCAGTTATAAAATTATGGACCGAACACTGTAACATTTTATTGGTTAGTGTACTTAAAGTACAATAATAACTTCCATGAAACTAAAAGTTGTTTCTTTGAAAAAGTGAACAAAATTGACAAAACTATACTTAAGTTGACAAATGAAAATTGGAAAATACTGAAATTACTAAAATCAGAAATTTCAGTTCTGAAAAATCAGAAAAATCAGTTATTTCTATAACTACCAGTGTTATAGAAATAAAAAGAATCACAAAAGAATACTATGAACAATTGTCTATCAACTATTTAGATAATCTAGATAAGATGAACAAATTAGTAGAAACATTCAATCTACTAAAACTGACTCATGAGGAAACAGAAAATCTGAATATAAATATAATCAGTGAAGAGATTGAACCAGTAATCATAAGCCTATTAAAACACACAAACAACAAAGTACAAAAAGACTCCAGAGGTGAATTCTACTTCTTTTCCCCTTGAAACTGGGAATTGAACCCTGGATTGCTTTTATCACTTAGTACATCCTCACCCCTTTTTATTTTTTGAAACAGTCTTATCGAATTGCTGAGACTAGCTTTGAACTTGTAATCCTCCTGCCTCAGCCTTTCCATTTGCTGGAAGTTCAGACATGCACCACTGCACCTGGCAAATTCAACCAAATACTTAAAGAACTAATGCTGTTCTTTCTCAAACTGTTCCAAAAATTGAAGGGGAAGGCATATTTCTTAACTCATCCTATGATGTCAGCATTACCCTGATACTAAAGCCCGACCAAGTGACTATGAGAAAGAAAACTACAGAGCAGAACATTATCATTTTAATATTGATGCAAAACCCCTCAAATTCAGCAACATATTTAAAGGATTATACCCCATGACTAAGTGGAATTTAACTGCGGAATGTGAGAATGTTTCAACATACAAAAACTAATTAATGTAATTCACCATGTTCAAAGGAATGAATGTAAAAACCTATATGATAATCTCAACTGATGCATAAGAAAAACGAAATAGACTAGAAATAGAAAGAAACTGCCTCAGCCTGATGGAGACCATGTATGAAAACCCCACAACTAACATCATACTCAATGGTGAAAGATTGAAAGCTTTACCCTAAGATCAGGTATGACACAAAGCTGCCTACCTTTGCCACTTGTTATTCAACATGGTAGTAGAAATTCTAGCCAAAGCTCTAGGTGTGGTGGCTCATGCCTGTAATGACCTTGAGGCAAGAGCATCTCAAGTTTAAGGCCAGCCTCAGCAACTTAGCAATGCCCTAAGCAATTTAGTGAGTCCCTGTCTCAAAATAAAAATAAAAAAGTTGGGGATGTAGATCAGTAATAAAGTGCACCTGAGTTTAATCCCTAGTACAAATAATAAAATATAATATAATAAAATAAAATGTTCTAGCCAAAGAAATCAGACAAGAAAAAGAAAAGAAAAAAAAAATAAAAGAAAAGGCATCAAATTGGAAAGGAAGAAGCAAATTTATCTCTGTTCACAAATGTTGTGGTCTTATATATAGAAAACCTTAAAATGTTAGAGCTAATAAAAGAATTCAGAAAAGTAGTAAGATGTAATACCAACACAAAAATCAGTTGCATTTCTATATTCTAGCAATGAACAATGAACCTGAAAAGGAAATTAAGAAAACAATTCTATGTACAATAGTATCAAAAAGAATAATATACTTAGAAATAAATTTAACCATGGAGGTGAAAATTTTGTACATTGAAAACTACAAAGATTACTGAAAGAAATGAAGACATAAAGAAATGGGAAGACATTTTGTGTTCATGGATTAAAAGATTTAATATTGTTAAGATGACAATACCACTCAAAGTAATCTACAAATTCAGTGCAATCCCTGTAAAAATCCCAATGATGTGGGGTTTATTGTTTGTTTTTGGTAAAAATACAAAAACTCACACTAAAATTCACATAAATCTCAAGGGACCATTGAAAAAGAATAAAATTGGAGGTCTCATACCTTTTGATTTCAAAATTTATTACAAATTACCATAATCAAAACAGTGTAGCATGGGCATAAAGACATTTAGATGAATGAAATAGAATAGAGTGCTCAGAAAGAAATCTTGTGTATATGGGCAATTGATTTTCAACATGAGTGCCAAGGTTGTTCAACAGAGAAAAGATAGTCTTTTCAACTAATATTCTGGGAAAATCGGATAGCAAATAAATTTGGACCCTTACCTTATATTAAAAAAAAAAAAACTCAAAATGGACCAAAGACCCAAACATAAGGGTTAACCTGTAAAGTTCTTAGAAGGAAATAAAAGAGAATATCATTATGACATTGAATTTGGCAATGACTTCTTGGCCATGACATGTTGCTTATTTTATAGAATGTTTATCATCACTTGCTTTTTTTTTGGTACTGGGGATTGAACTCGACCATTGAGCCATATCCCCAGCCCTATTTTGTGTTTTATGTAGAGACAGAGTTTCACTGAGTTGCTTAGCGCCTCGCCATTGCTGAGGCTGGCTTTGAACTCGCGATTCTCCTGTCTCAGCCTCCCTAAGTGCTGGGATTACAGGCTTGAGCCACTGCGCTTGGCTTCATCACTTGCTTTTGACCACTAAATACCAACAGCAACCCCAAGCATTATGATCAACAAAATGCTACTAGACATTTCCAAACCTCCTCTGTGTGGAGCATGTACTCCTGACTGAAATCACTACAAGACTGAGAACTTCTTTTGTGCATTTTTTATTATTTGGACTTTTGAAAATTTTAAAAATATTAAAAATTATGAGACAATCATGGAAATTTGAATAGTGACTGGATATTCAATGATGTTAAGAAGTTATAAGGCTTAGGGTATATATAGTTCAGTGGTAAAGCACTTGCCTAGGCAAGCTATGGGTTCAATTCCTACCATGGCCAAAAACACTTGTTTTTTAAGTGGAGTACTCATACTGCAGATTTGCTTGAAAGATACAAGACTACCTAAGGGCATTTTTGTAAAGGCTAAATAAGGTCTAAAGAGGAAAAGAAATTAACACAAAACCTAAAGATTTTTGAACACTGCCTGGCAAATAGCAGGTACTTAACAAACCTTAGCTGTTTTTCTTGATAATGGGTGAAGCCTGAGATACCTATGTTTTCTGCATATATATTACTTAAGCTTTTTTTTTTTTAACCCTGTGACATAGGTATGATCACTTAATTCGAGGTAAGAAATGGAGATACCCCATGTCCAAAACCAAAAATGTCAGAGTTGAGATGAAACTTAAGTACATCTACATTACCTTCTGGCTTTGTCACACACAGAATAAATAATGTATATTTCTTGGTCTAATTAGTGATAATACAGGGAAGACTGAAATGTAGTTCTGGGTAAGAATATAAACTTTAGCTTTGCTGGTATCATCTATTATAAAATTAAGCCTGGCGACTAGAAATGAAAAAATTCTAAGACATTGTGTAATGAGTGAGTCATGAGTGTCATTTAAAACTCATTACACTTCAGTTTTAGTTGCCCCACATATATACACTGATCTCTACACATTGTAAAAGGTTTATAGTAGTCAGGAATGTGCTACAGGAAAAGAGGTTGGTTTGTCATGGGACTCTCCACCATTGTTATGACATGGCAAATTGAGGGGAGCATGGCTAGGTGAGGGTGGTTAGGCTCCTCAATGACACAAGTTGAAGTCCCTGTTATTATTTAGTCCAATATTTTTCAAGTATCTCTTGTGTTCAAGAAACTGAGCTAGGTAATATGTGAGAAATATTTCTTATATAAGTACTATATGAGAAGTGTAAGACATGCTTTCTACCTTTGTAATTTCCACTTATGACACTGTAAGATCTTCTGAAATCAGCTCTAGTTAGCTTGTCTCTGATCTATTATTCCTTTGCAATTTTTCTTTCATGCATTATTCCTCATTTTTTTTCAGTATTGCTCTAGTTCGATCTTCATAATTTTCATTTCCAGGCTGATATCTGCCTCCCCACATGCCCCATCCATTATATTTATGAATAGATTTACCTTTATGAAAAACTGCTTTACAACACCAACTTCCTACACTACATGAAACTTCCAATGGTTCCTCACTCTTAAGGCCTTCACAATTTTCTATCATATTTATGTTAATATGTTGCAAAGAATACAATCTTTGAGATGCTCCTTCAGGGACAGGGTTCACAACCAAATACTGTACGCATCTTCTGCAACAGAACCTATTTAATCATCTTGTTTTAATCTAGCATTTTTCCCATCTTTTCTTCTGACATCTATTCTAGTTTGCAGGAAAGACCAATTTCTCCATCATTTGCTTATTCACCATATATTGTAGAGCTCTACAACATGCCTGGCACAGGTTCACAAATTATTACCACATAAGGAAAAATGATAAGTGGCTGAGTATTTGGGAGTTGAAAATAATGTCATGCTCCAGTGATCAGGAAAGACCTTGTCGGTTTCCACTACATGATAATTATACTAGAAGGTAAGAATGGGTACTACTAATTCATAACCAACAACAGAACTGTAAACTCACATTAGAAACCTTAAAAAAATTAACAAAAGCTATTTACAAGCCCGGTGCAGTGTCCCACACCTATAATCTCAGCAGCTCTGGAGGCTGAGACAAGAGAATCCCGAACTCAAAGCCAGCCTCAGCAACAGTGAGGCACTGAGCAATTCAGTGAGATCCTGTCTCTAAATAAAATACAAACTAGGGCTGGAGATGTGGCTCAGTGGCCGAGTGCCCCTGAGTTCAATCCCTGGTATCCCCCCTCCCCAAAATGTTATTTACAAAAGACCTACCCAGCCTTTATATATATGTTTTATATATATAACATGTTATATATACAATATAATTATGTTATAATAAATATATGTGTTATAACTACATGTTATAAATATTATAATTTTTTATTTTAACCATTTATAAATATACAATTCAATGGCACTAAATATATTCACAATATTTTGTAACCATTACCATTACATATATGTCAAACATCATCCCTAATCATCCAGGAATTTTTAAACTTCTGAGCACATGAACCCCAGATGATTCCGTCAGTCTCCAGGGCTCATCACCTTTAAGCCCCGTATACTTACTGATATCGATACTCCATGGAGCCCTTATGACACTGTGCTTTAGCATTTTCATTGTAATTTATCCGTTTAAACCTCTGTCTCCATTTTCCTGCATGTTATTTCTCTTCCTTAGCCAATTATGGGGCCTCACGTGTGAGAGTTCTCAGGAAAATGTTGCTTAATGGGTGATTTCAGGACATCTTCTGGAGGGAGAAATGGGACAATGGTTTGTTTGTTTACTGTCTTCTCCAATCCTGATCCTCTTGTTCTTTTTTCTTTGTGCTTTTTTTTTTCAAGGAGCAGGGGATGATGTCAGCTTTTGGGCCCCCATTTGTGCCACTCTAATGGATGATGGTTAGTTGGCCATTAGAGTTCTTTCTCAATCAAACAATCTAGGGGCATATGGCAAAACTGCAAACAATGCAAGAACTCATCAACAGTATGTGGATAAATGGCTGAGTATGCATACTATGGAATCCTACGCAGAGGTTAAAGCAAATGAGTTGTTACTACACGAAAAATAAGCGAATGAATTTTATATATATTTAACAAAAAGAGCCTGGCTCAAAAGAGTAACAATTTCATTTATATTCACTTTTAAAACAGGCAAAACTTGTGTACGGTGAAAGAAATCAGAATTCTGGTAACCTTCGGAAGGATTAATGACTAGGATAGAGTGCGAGAGCAACTTCTGAAGTATTGTTTTTATGCTTTTAAAAAATCTGAATGCCAGATATACAGGTGTGTTTGTTTTGTAAATATGTGCCAAGCCAACTGATTAGATTTTCTGTACTTTTTTTTCTTTTAGTGCTGGGTATTGAACCCAGAGCCTGGTCCATGCTAAGCATATGCTCTACCACTTGGCCACACACCCAGACCTGTCCTTTTTTTTTTTATATATATGCATGTCATACTTCAATAAAAAGTTTACTTAAAGAGAAGGCCTTTACAGACATTGAAATCTCAACATTTAACCTTTCAGTTTAGTATGAAGGGACAAAAATGTTACATCTCCTACTGTACTATCTGACTCCCAGGTTAATTATTAATTTCTGATGAGAAACTCCTCCGTATTACATCTTATTGGACTTTACCACCTGTGAACTTTATAACCAGATGAATTATTGCATAACTGAGCTCATCTGCAGTGTAAAGTATTTTAAATGACCCCACATGGTATGGTTCCAGCATCTAGGCTCTTCCACAACACCCCACAACACACACCCTGCCATTCCTCTCTGTTAATCATATATTGCTTTCTGTTTACTTTCTAGATCTGTTAAAAAAAAAAAACTTTGACACCAGGTTTTTGGCATTTCTCTTCTCTCTGAGATCATATCTATCTGACAATTTCTGTGTTTATTTTGAGGATCAATCCATCACCCTACCTTGTGTGCTCCTTGATCTTCTCCACCTCACCCACAGGGTGGTCAGAATTCTAGAGATACTCTTTCTCCTACTCCCATAAGATTTCAGTTCATATTCTGGTGATTTTTTCAAACACCAGTGTAGGGACTGATCTAAGGGATTTTTTTCTTTTCCCCTGCTTAGCAATGGAGTCTTGCTATGGTGCACAGGCTGGCCTGAAACTTTTGGTCTCAAGTGATCCTCTTATCTTGGCCTCCTGAACAGCTGGCACTAACAGGCATATACTAACGTGCCTGACTTGATTTGAGGAATTTTATAGTTGTAACTAAAGTCCCATATTGGGTGGTTCTAAAGTGGTGAAATTGTAAAGAGAGGGCTGATTTAATCACATATGCCTTTTAAAAGGCAGAAGGGAAAGTCAAAGAGATTCAAAGTTCGAGGACTTGACCCATCTGAAGATGGAGAGGTCACATGGAAAGAAACACAGGCAGTGTGGAGTTGGTGAGGGGGCCCAGTTGATGAAAGGACACAGGAACTTCGTCCTAACATCAGAGAGGACTGAGTTCTACCAACACCTTGACTCTTCTTGGAAGTAGATTATTCACATAAGAGCCTCTCGCTAAGAATCCAGCTGGATGACACTTTGATTTGAACTAGTATATCCTGATGATAGCTTAATTTAGCTTAAACCCTTGACCTGCAGGTCTGGGAGATAGTAGGTATTGTTTTAAGATACAGAGTTAGTGGTATTCCAATATTTGGCAATAGAAAACAAATACGCCTCCTTTCCACTTCCTACTCCACACTCTCATGTTCAAACAATGTGAACTCATCAAAACTTGGAATGCCAGTGTTAAATGCCCAAATCTGACTTTGTGACCTTATTCTCCTGCATCAGTTCCTCCAGGCTCCAAATGACCCCATGCACACGCTGCCTTTCTATCTGCTTGTCAGATAGGGGAAGCCCCCAAATGGTTTCTTTCTGCCTCAGCTGTGTCCTGAGTGTCCTCAGTTTGAAATAATCTTCCTGTCAACTCAGTAATTCCCACTGAGTCCCTGCATTTGCATCCTCTTCCACCTTAGGGCCTTGTGGTAGACAGAATAAAGGCCTCTGGAGCAAAGATGTCCTTGTCTTAATCCCCGGAATGTGAATATTAGGCTACATTAAAATTACAAGCCAGGTGCGGTGGCACACACCTGTAATCCCAGCACTTTGGGAGGCTGAGACAGGAGAATCCCGAGTTCAAAGCCAGCCTCAGCAACAACAGCGAGGCGCTAAGAAACTTAATGAGACCCTGTCTCTACATAAAAACACAAAATAGGGCTGGGGATGTGGCTCAGTGGTCGAGTTCAATCCCCAGTATCAAAAAAAAAAAATTATAAGTACAACTAAACCTGCTAATCAGATAAATTTAAGAAGGGTCATTAGAACTGAAGGAGGACAGCAGAAAACGAATCAGAGAACTATGTAATGACAAATAGGATCAAAAACTCTGGGTTGCTGGCTCTGAAGATGGAGGAATGAATTCACGAGCTAAGGAAAGCAGCTGACTTCTACAAGTTTGAAAATATTCTAGAAAGGAAGATAGTTGACATTATTGTAGCCCAGTAGATAGAGCCAAGTCAGACTTCTGACCTATAGGTAAATTAAATGATAAGTTTATGTTGTTTTAAATCAAAGTTTGTATTTTGTTGTGGCAACTACAGAAAAAAAACATAGGTCAATTCCAGTATTATTTTCACTAATCCTGCCATTTCACTATCTTACCATTCGCACCTCTGCATTGGGAAACAAACCGTGTTTTCTATCTACTCTTACAGCACAATTGACACAGACTTCTGAGACATCAAAAGGTGTGAGGGTTTCTTACAACCACCAAGCAAGCAATCAGTTCTGCAGCAGACACCAGCTGGGAATCCTCTAATCTAATTCAATTCTGACACTATTTACTGGAAACAGTGCCATTCAGAACCCACAGGCTGAGGGTTCTGAAAAACCCCACCTCTTAGAGGTTCCACCATCTCCTGACAATGTCAAGCTGCTAACTAGGGCTTTTAGTACATTGGCCATATTCCAAATCCAAATGATGACACTAAAGAACCTGAATCTGTCTCTTACTTTTGAATTGCTTGTTCTCATGGCATGCACATATGTTCTGGCTTAATTTTAAACCAAATAAATATTTTCTCTTTTTCTCTCATATTTCTCTAATAGTTAAAACTTCAGGAGGAATTTTTTTTTCTGTGCTTCCATTCCTTAACTTACTCTTCACTGCTTGAACCAGTTAAAAAAAAAACTTACCAAATTCATCAGAAGTTCCAGATAGCTATGAGCATAACTACGGGGAAATCACTCTACATGCAGCTTCTCTTGCATTATTTCATTTTCTTTAACTTGGAGTAGTATGAAGATAAATATCCTTGGACCTAATATCAGTGTTAATCCAATTGCCCCCCAGACCTGAGCCCTGTCTGAAAATCGAACTTGCCGTGGAGAAATTGACCCTTGGAAATTCACCACTGGAGAGCACTGAGAAATGCAGTAGGTCCTTCCAACTGATTCCAGGCCTTCAGAAAGCATTCTAGTGCTGGTCTTTGTAAATATGAGGGCAGCTACACTTTCCAGATAACACTGAAGAGAGGTCACATGGTGGAGGGCAGAGGGCCTGGCCTGCGAAGATATGAAAGATTTTATCATAGTCTTGTGCAAATTGATCCCCTCTGGACTGGAAAATTCATCTGTAAAATGAGGAAGATCTTTGTGGTTTCCTGCCTCCCTAAAATCCTGTGACTTAATATGCCAATAAACTTAAAGTGCAATCAGGGCATTGGAAAAGAGTGTAAAATAAAACGCTAACCAATAAGTGAAAATAACTCATTTCTTTATACTGCAGTGTATTTATGAAACACTGGCTTTAATCTGAATTCATCAAAATCAAATATACATATAGATATAGTGGAGGATGAAACTGAGGACCTTGTGCATACTAGGCAAGTGCTCTATCACTGAGCAACACTCCCAACCTGTGTTGAAAAACATTCAATGGCATTTCTGATCAGCTTGATAAAGTATTAGGGTGATGTTAGGAAATAATACAACTTTAGCTAGCAAATAAACTGACCTATCATTATGAAAAAATCAAATTAAATTTTATTGGTGCATATTAATTATAAAATGTATCAATGTGGCATATTTGTACATGCATATAACATAATTTTATCAGTTATCAGTTCTCTCAAATACCTCCTTTCACCTTCCCCTCCTCCCTCCCACTTATCCCTTAGCTTTACCCCAGTGACCTCCCTATTTTCATTACATCCTCCCTTTTCCCCCTCTAGCTTCCACATATGAGACAAAAAAAAATGGCACTTGTCTTTCTGAATCTGGTTTATTTGGCTTAATGTGATACTCTCCGGATCCACCCATTTACCTGCAAATGGCCCAATTTCATTATTTCTTTATGGCAGAATAAAACTCCATTGTGCATATATACCATAGTTTCTTCATCCATTCATCTGCTGATGGACACCTAGTCTGATTCCATAACTTGGCTATTGTGACTTGTACTTTGCAAGCATGGGTGTACCTGCAATTTTTTTTCATTCATTTATGGTGCTGGAAATTGAACCGAGGGCCCAAGGACTCTACCACTGAGTTACTACCCCAGTTCTAAGTTTGTTCTATTTACATAATTCTGAGATGTTATATTTAATTTATCCTATTTTTGAAAATGTGCTTTTTTCAATTTCATGTTTCTCATTTTTTGTTGTGTTTTTTTTCCCCTTCCCAGTACTGGGGATTAAACCTAGGGGCACTTTACCACTTAAGCTACATCCCCAGCTCTATTTTTTGAGACAGGGGGTCCCTCAATTGTTGAGGCTGAACTTTATCCTTCTTCCTCAGCCTCCAGAGTCACTGGGATTACTGATGTGCACCATGGACCCTGGCGCTATGTCCTCTTTTCTAAGATATTCAACCATTCCTATTTTATCCCTTTGCACATCTTGGGAACAGAAGTCCCCAGCCTCTCGCATATGAGATTCTTCAGGTGATGTCTGATGGAGAAAGTCCAGAAACAAGAACTGGGAAATTAGATCTTGTAGGAGGCTCATTCCTCCCACCGTGAGGCTACTCACTCCAACTTGCCTAAGTCCCCAGGAGATCGGCACGAAGCTAACACTGGCCATAATTAAAACCATTCCTCCAACAAAATACATTCTTGGCTTCGCGGACTTCTGGAAGCGCATGGAGGAAAAGGACAGGGGGCCCTGCGGGTTTTGACCTAGAGCTCGCGGAAGCGGCCACACTTGAAGGACCAGTCTGACGTTCTGCGTATCCTTCTCGCACACTTGGGTTGGAGGGTTCGCCAGATACACGCTCCGCATGGGTCACCATCGCCGCCGGTTTGCCTCGCGGCGCAACATCCGCCCCGCGGTTCCCGGCCCACCACCGCGGCCGCCTGGGCGCCTTCCCCCGCAGGGTCCCCGAGCTTGGGCAGGCGCTCGGCCACGATGCATGGTGGGAACGCCTCTGCAGGACTCTTTAAATCGACAGAATGACTCCAAAATAATTTAAGCCAAATGTTTGGTCGCATCATGAGTATACACTTTAAAGTTCTTTAAAAGCATGTAGTCTCTTCAACATTCTAAACATTACACTATCAAATCATCAATGTCCAGGCCTCTTGGCTAAAACTCCCTGTTGGGCGAAGAATTAACAATAATCCCCAGTGTCGACTTGGAAAATCTGACATGATGATTTTTATTTATTATTTATTTATATACTTATGTCTACAAGAGCCAGAAACACATCTCATGCAGTTACTAGATTCTGGGGATAGATGTTGGGACTTCATGGCCGTTTTCCCGAACCTGCACACTTCCCAGCATTTCCACGGCCCCGGAATACGGCAGAGAAGCACTGATCAGAACAGTGTGAAGACTATTTAAACCGTTCATAGTAATACTTTCACCCAATTCCCTCGCCCCTTCAGTTCCTGATTGTATTGGCCTTGGGATGCAAGCATCCCATACTCTGAAGCTCATTGACCACACACCACCTATTGCCCTCGAGTGGCTTAAAAAGTGAGGGGAAAAACCTGTGTTCATTCCCAGGGGCTCTGGGGCGCTGGCGGCAGCAGTAGCTGCAGCTACTGCTCTAAACCCGTCCAGGGCAGAAGAGGTGTCCATCAGCCCGAGAAGCGCCTGCTGATTCCACAGCGAATCGCTTTTGTCCGTTTCGAAAAAGGCCCGGAGGCGGGAGTTTTTGGTTTGTCCCAGTGTGCTCCAGTACAGTCTTCTCCCTGTAACCCAGGCTTTCAGGCCCCCAAGCGCTTATCGCGGCTTTGCTGGCGGTGCCACGTCTTCCGCCCGCCTCCCCCACCCCAGGACAGCGGTTCACGAGGGCAAGGCAGCCGCCCGCGCCCTGGCCCCGTAGCCTGAGCCTCGCGTGGCAAAGCCGCGTACACGCCACCCGCACCGCCCCCCTCCCCGCCCAGCTCGCAATCCGCAGCCCTGAGCGGGGCCGCCTGGCGTCTTCCCAGGCGCCGCCCGAGGCGAGTGCGCGGCCCCAGGGCAGCAGGCGTGGTGGGGTTGCCCCAGTCGCTGGAAGGCTCTGCCGCGGCTGCGAGCGGTGTCTTGGGTCGGCACAGACCGCGTCCCCAGAGCGCGGGAGGGAAGGGAGGCTCTCAGTCCTCCACTGAGGTAGGTAGGGCGGGAAGCGGGAGGCGGGGAAAGGAGCCTAGGGTATTTGGAGAAAGCGCTTCAGGATTTCGACGGCCGCACGCAGATGCTTGACGTCATTGCTGACTGGAAGTTGCTTGTTTAGAAGGTCCCGCTGACTCATCTCAGTACTTGTACCCATGAGTGTTAATTCTGACTCTGAGCACAGAAGTCCTGAGACTGGAACCCTTGGTCACCTGAACTGCTATTGAGCGGAGTGAGTGAATTTGTGTGGCAGGAAAGGTGAGTAGTTATTTTTGTGCTCATTTTGTTAGAAAATAGCACACTGCTCAAATGAGACGATTTTTGTAGCTCCAGTTAGTTTCATATGAAGAGTGAGTACGAAATACAAACCGTCAATTTTCTTTTCAGAAAATGAGGTGGTGGTACAACTGATTCTGGGTCTGAGAGTGTGTTATAGTCTGGTTGGGTGAGTTACGGTCAAACTCTTGCCTGTCTCCAGAAGTGTGAAGATAGAGTTGAAAAAAAAAAAAAAAAAAAAAAAGATAGAGTTGATATTAGATGGATAGAAACTTACCGTAGGAGTTGCAACAAGTGAAGGAGAAATTTGTTAATATCAATATTTTAAAGGTGTTGTCCAATATATTTTTCTTATTCCTAGAACATAATTTTAGATGCTTTGCTGAAGTAATTATTGAGTTCCCCTTTGTAATTTTTCTGTGGATAGTTGAGTTTTATTTTTGTTTTATTATTTTTAAAGAGACAAAGCCTCTATATTTCCCAGGCTGGCCCAGAACTCCTGGACTCAAATGACTTCCCTGCCTCAGCTTTGTGTAGCTGGGACTACCGGCTTGTACCATCACACTTGGCTCTTGTTTTTTAATAATTAATTTTAAAAAGTTAACCAGCTTATTACAATATTTAATAAAAATAATACTGAAAAAGCTCAAGCAGTACAAAAAAATATAAGACCAAACAAGTTGGATTGTAAATCTATCAGTTAAAAATACACACATACATATATACATGTATATGTGTGTGTGTGTGTGTGTGTGTGTGTATTTATTTATTATTTTTTCCCCCAGTACTAGGAATTGAACCCAGGGATCTGTGCATCCTTTGCTGTACTATCAGAAAAACATTTAAATTTAAATTAACAAATGAATCTTTGTTCCAGGTCCTGAGCATTATGCAGGAGTTTCCTTAGAACACACATTCTTTTTGCATCAAGATGTATTAAAAATCACATGTATGCAAAATCTATTTGTGTATTTATTGTCACTTTAGCATTCATGAAACATGTGAGATGAGCATAAGTATAATAAATGGAAAATAAGATACAGCCCAGTGTGAAAAGCTGCCATGAGGGAGCATATTACAATGGACCTAGGCTGACTCAAGGGCCCTCTGCAGTTAATAAAATTCCATCCTGGAGGCCATAATAAAAAGGGGATAATCTGTCACATAGTTCAGTGACAAAGGGGAAAAATATGCTGGCTCTTTAAAGAAGCTTTCCTTGGCATTTACTTTTGAGGGAAATGCCTTGTGTGTGTTGTAGAAATTTTTTTTACCTGAAGTATTATGGGATACACTTAGCTGCTAAGTGTACTTTTTGATACACTACTGTTTCATGGCTAGGTCTTATTTGGTGATAAATCTAGTTCTTAATATATAACTCATGAGTGTTAAATAATCTGTAATATTTCTGCCAAGAGTTTTAAAAATATGTTTATTTTAGTTTATACAGTAATTGTACATTAGTGTGGTATTTGTTGTGACTTTCTATATGTATATATAATATGTAAGGATTAGATCAGGGTAGTTGACATATCTGTCATCTCAGACATTTTTGATAGGTGTTTGGCAGCAGAAGACTATATCAAATGGGAAGATTTATACTGTGTTGTTTCCTAGGATAAGAAGTTAAGATTGAAATGTTTTAGCAAAAATTAAAGAGCCTGATTGCCCTCTTAAATATATTGACAGGTTGTATAGGCCTAAAGGAAATTGAAGTTTGTCCTTTAAAAAAATTAATGCCCAGCCAGGTGTGGTGGCACTGCCCATAATCTCAGGTACTCCAAAGGCAGGAGGATTGCAAGTTCAAAGCCAGTCTCAGTAATTTAGTGAGGCCCTGTCTCAAAAAAAAAAAAAAAAAAAGGACTAGGCTCAGCCAGGATGTGGCTCAGTGGTTAGTCACCCTTGGGTTCAATTCATACTACCAAAACAAGAAGAAAAAAAAAAGAAGAAGAAATCTTGGCTAAGTCACACACCAGAGTTCCTGTAGTTTATTCATCAGCTCAATCACTTGGGTTTGAGACTGAAAGTCCTTGTTACTATTTAGAGTTGAGTCTGGCTGGAAATTAGTTGTTAGGTCTGGTAGCAGTATGTAATTCACCTGTACTGAGTTCTTTAAGTTATCAGGAAGGATGAAAAGAAAGCATATAGAGAGGTAAAAAGCATTGTGATCTCCCACTAAAGCCACTGGGTGTGAGTGTCTTAGAGAGAAGACTAGATGGGCATGGGAGTGTATTCCTGTAATCTGAGCAACTTGGGAGGCTGAGGCAGAAGGATCACAAGTTCAGGTCTGTCCTGTCTCAAAATAAAAAGGGGATAGGGACATAGCTCAGTGGTAGAGTGCTTTCCTACCATGTGTAAGGCCCTAGCACTGAAGAAAAGGATCAATCTCCAGCCCTGAAGAAAAAAAAAGGAGGAAACATTGTCTGAGAGGTGCCTAAACTTGGCCTGCTTCCATCCAGCAGTTCAGTTCCTTCTGTTGCTCCTGTCCCTCAGCATTGTCTCACTCTGGCCCACCTTGCCTGCACCCTAGGGTAGAAAGGAGAAGGGATAAAAAAGTAAGAAGGGGCAAAAGAATACCTAGCTCAGCCATCCTGTTTGGGATGACTTAAGATCTTTAGAAGAATGTAAGGAAGTGGGGCGGTGTTGCAGGTCTGTAATCCCAGCGGCATCAAAGGCTGAAGCAGGAGGACCCCGAGTTCAAAGCCAGCTTCAGCAAAAGCTAGACACTAAGCAACTCAGTGAGACTCTGTTTCTAAATAAAATACAAAATAGGGCTGGGGATGTGGCTCAGTGGCCAAGTGTCCCTAAGTTCAATCCTCGTTATCCCCCCCCCCAATGAAGAATGTAAGGAAGTGCTCCTAATGTACATTTTTTTAAAATATTTTTTTGGTTGTAAATATCTTTATTTATTTATTTATTTGTGGTGCTGAGGATCGAACCCAGTGCCTCACACATGCGAGGTATACCATTGAGCTATAGCCCCAGCTGCCTAATGTGCATTTGAGGGCTCACTGGGTGCAGGTGTTCTACAATCATTCTCAGGCTTACACTAAGCTTCCAGGTAGATACAGGTGAGGGAGTTGAGTCCTCAGGATCACTCAAAGCTGGGACAAAGTAGGAGTTTAGTGGTAGACACATGCTTAGAGTGTGCAAGGCTGTGTGCTTAAGTCTCCAGCACTAAAGAGAACAAAACAAAAATCCAAACAGGCACAAAACTCTCCGGGTAGGTTTTTTGTCCCTTGTTTATAGAGGAAGGTGAGAGAGTTTGTGTGTGTGGGTTGCCTCTGCAACTGTTTTGGTACTGGGGATTGAACCCAGGGGTGCTTTACCACTGAGCCACATCCCCAGCCCTTTTTTTATATTTTATTTAGAGACAGGGTCTTGCTGAGTTGCTTAGAGCCTCACTAAATTACTGATGCTGACCTTGAACTCATGATCCTCCTGCTTCAGCCTCTCAAACTGCTGGGATTACAAATGTGCACCACCATACCTGTTCAATTTATTTTTAAAATGGACATGTTTCTTTCTCTGTTCTCCTCCATAATTTCTCCCTGTCCCTAATCTTGGGAAACAGGATTACCTTCCTCATCCTGGGCAGATTTATCTATCCTTGAGTACATACCCATCACAGGAATGAAGTAACTCAAACTTTGAGGACGGCACCAGAAAATCTCAGAAATGACTATCTCCCAAATTTACAAATGAATTACAACTCAGACATAGAACAGGTGGAATATAGCCTTTGGACCACCTCTTTAAATGCCCTCTGCTTCCCTTGATGGGCAGAATCACAGCCTTTGCGACAGAGTTCCCTGTGTCTCTCCTTTGCTAGCGAAGCAATAAAACTTCTTTTTACTTTTTCTCAAAACTGTATCTTCTTTACTGGATTGGCATGGGGATTAAGGACTGAGCTTTTGGCAATGGGGGTTGACCATGTCTGTTCATGTCTTTATCTATCTCTCGTTTTTACCCCTCCCTTTCCCCCTTCCCACCTTTCTTTCGTCCTCTCTCCTTTCCTTTTCTTCTCTTTTTTTCTTCCCTCCCTTTCTCACTTCCTTCCTCTCTTCTTCCCCTCCCCTAACCTGGTAGTAAGTTTATATCTCTCCTACTTGTTCATGGAGCAGCTCAAGATGAAAGCCAATAGGGAGGAGGGAGGGGTGTGAGTTGATAGAGAGCAGGGAGATTCAGACCTAGCTGTGTATAAACTGTACCACTCCTTCATTTCTACCTCTAAGTTACTTTGTTTGGATGATAGCTTCTTTCTTGGACCAGGAAACGTGTTTGTCAGAAGTGATCTGTATTTTATTTAAGAAGCCCAGAAGTAAATTATAGGTCAGTTGAAAGTGCCAGTGTACGCATAATGTGATGTGTGCTGAGAACATTTAGTCTTATCTGACCCTTTGCTAGGAATGCTAAATGCTTCATGGTTCCAGATATTGTATTATGTAAGTGTTCAGCCAGTGGAGTCATGACCTGGTAAGGGTCTAAGCCCCTAGGATCTGTCTGGTACTAGCATGTCAATAACTAGCTCATCGCTTGTCCTGCCCAGTTCACCTCATAGCTCTGAGGATCAAAGGAGACAATACAGCAATATTGTTTGGAGCTATAAAATATATATCTATCTGTATGTGGCAATGAATAAAATAATACATTAAAGATGTTATAATTTCAGTGTGTAACCAGTATAAAATTATTGAGGTAATTTATATATTTCATGCTAATTTTTCCAAATCTGGATATGTACAACATATCTCAGTTTAAGATTATCTACATTTCTGTGTTCAGTATCCAAAGATAGCTAGTGGCTGCCCTTTTGAGCAGCACAGATTTATAGGAGCATTTCACTGGTACAATGATAGAAGTAAATTTGAAGGATAACTTTTTAAACCTGAAGATAATGAACAAGATAATGTATTCATACAAGTGCCTCATGCTTTTAATAGCTAATAAATTATTTCTAATATGTGAACTGTTCTAATATGCAGTTTTGAGCTGCAGAAGGAATGCAATTGCAGAAAGTGCAGGGATCTAGGATTTTCCTATTGTTTTAGTGCATCTGTACTACAGTAGGGATATTTAAGAGATCTGACTCTTGGTTTCTGACAACTTGCCATTTGAATAGATGAATGATCTTTCTGAACCTTTTCTCTTATTTCATAACATGAGAATAATGTTATTGTGTTACATAAAATACATTTGATCTCCTGAGTGGTAGGAGTGTCTTTTGTTATTCATAATTAAGCCTAGTCTCAGGGCCTTATGCATGCTAGGCATGAACTCTACTACTGAGCTACACCCACAGCCCCAAAGAGGCTAGTTTGATGATCCTTGAATTTACCTTGGTCTGCAGTGGCTTAGGGTGGGGCCCCTAGAGAGTCTCAGGATGGGGCTTTCTAGAAAGATTTGGTGATTGGAGGGCTGGAATTTTTAGCCCCACCCATGGACCTCTGGGAAGGGGAGCTATGGCCTGCAGGTTAAACTCTATAAAACATCTTGAACAGTAAGATTTGATGAACTTCTTGCTTGGTCAGTGTGTCCATGTGCAGGAAGGGGGCACCTTCCACTCCACAGGGACAGAAATTCTCTTGCTGAGGACTCTTTCTGACCACATCCTGTGGATGTACGTCTTTTTCTGGTCATTCATCTGTATCTTTTGTAATGTCCTTTATCCTACCTGGTAAACATAAGTAAAGTGTTTCTCTGAGTTCTATGAGCCTCTTTAGCAAATTAATTCAACCCGAATAGGGGGTTGTTTGAATTGTGATTTATAGCTAGTCAATCAGAAGTACAGATAGATGTCAGCCTGTCTGTTGATTAATGTCTGAAGTGGGAGGCAATGTTGTGGAACTGAGCCATTAACCCTGTGATCTGATGCTATCTCCATGGAGATAATGCATTGAGTTACTGGATACCCAGCTGTTGCCTACTGGAGAATTACTTGGTATGTGTGGGGACCTCTCCTCTGGCCTTCCATATCCAGTCACAGAAGTGTTCTGTGTTGTGAGAGTTTAGTAGAAGAAAAACAATGCATGTGTTGTGTCTTTCCAGTATTCCTGCAATGAAAGTAAACTGAAGTAAATGTGTACTTCAGAAACTATAAAGCATTAGGCTACTTTTAGTTAAAAATCTAATGGACTCATTTCAGACATATCTGGATTTAATAGTACTGTTTCACTCATGCAAACCACTCATGCATCTCCATCATCAAATCTAAGCTAGGGATAGAACCCATTTGACATGTGCAGTGTTGATTTATATTCAGGGATGAGTAGCCACCTTGGCCAGTAGACCCATCGAGGTTGCTCCAGCATAGATCTGTTTTTGCTATTTAGTGTTTCCCCTAGAGCTACAAATCAGTCACTGTGTCTTGATTTCATACATAGATATATATATATCTGCCTTCCCCCATGAAGAGGTGCTCCAAGTCCCTCGAAGAATGCCAGCTGTGGAAGAGGAGGCTCCTCAGTAGGGTCACACATACTTCACAGTAGTAACTGGTTCAGGCCAACAGACAATTCAAGTGGCTTGAAATTTTCAACAAAAAGCAATTGTCATACTTTCCACCAAAAAAGGATGAGGAGCAAACACTTCTGAACAGTTCACAAAACTATAAGCTTCCTGCTCCGACTGCTCTCTCAGTATGCTAAAGATAGCTCTTCAAGCTTGGTTTTTAGGAGTATTTCATGGCTAATCCTAACTATGCTAGAGTAACCAGGAAGAGGTTTTTTTTTTTTTTTTTTTTTAGTTGTAGATAGACACAATACCTTTATTTTATTTATTTATTTTTATGTGGTGCTGAGGATTGAACCCAGTGCCTCATATATGCTAGGCAAGTGCTTTTCCACTGAGCTACAACCCCAACCCTGAACAGATGTTTTTAATATGACTTTTTATACAACACTTCCCAGAATACAGCTTTGACTATGTTCTATAGTACTTCAAGAACAAAAATAGCAGGTTAAATCCCACATCACACTTCCATTTAAACACTGAAAGATGTTGCTTATTTTATTATTTCTTTTAATTTTTATTTTTGATATAATCATTGAATTACTGAAAAGTTGCAAAAAATAGAATTCCAATAATGCCTTATAAAACTATAGTGTAGGCTGGGCGTGGTGGCTCATGCTTGTAATCCCAGCACTTAGGGAGGCTGAGACAGGAGAATCACAAGTTCAAAGCCAGCCTCAGCAATGGCAAGGCGCTAAGCAACTCAGTGAGACCTTGTCTCTACATAAAACATAAAATAGGGCTGGGGATGTGGCTCAGTGGTCAAGTGCCCCTGAGTTCAATCCCCAGTACCCAAAAAAAAAAAAAAACAACTATAGTGTAATTGTCAAAACTAATAAATTAGTATTGGCACAATGCTATGATACTATGGATTACATAAATTACATTGATTGTAATAGTATTAATCACATACTTTATTTTGATATTTCTTGTCTTTCCACTGTCCTTTTTCTGTCCAGATGCAATCCGGGTTCTTACATTGTAATCAACTGCTACATATCTCGTTTCCTCTAATCTATGACAATTCTTCAGCTTTGTTTTTCTCATGATCTTGACACCAGTGAAGATACCCATCAGTTAATTTATGGAATGTACCTCATTTGTATCAGTTTGGTGTTTCCTCATGACTGTATTGAGGTTATGCCTTCTGGAAGTAAAAGTACCACTGAAGTAAAGGGCCCTGCTCAGTGCATTGTGTCAGGGGTGTGTGATGTCCATTTGTCTTATTACTGATGATGTTGACCTTGGTGAAACAATGTTCCCATAATCCTAACACATAGTTATCATTTTTTCACTTGTAATTAGGAGATATCTTGCAGAAAACCTTGGACTATGCAGTATCCTGTTTCTCCTTGAACATGTATTTACTAATTTTGGCATCTTCTTGTATAACATGTACTTTGTGCTGTTTTCTAATGATTTTTTAAAAGTTTCATTCCTTACATTTAACTTTTTTTCTGTAAGAAAGAGCTGTCTGTTTTGCTTTATTACTCAACTGTAGTGGTATGGATTCATGGACATTTATTTTATTGTGTGGATTATAATCCAATATCATCTATTTAATTGGATGCTGAAATTGTTTTAGCTTTGCCAGGAGGACCTCTTCTTTCAGACTGGGCTGCATGCCATTTTGACATACTATCTTCCCTTTTTCTTTAAAGGTGTTTCCTTTCTGGTCTCATAGAATGTTCCAGGCTCATTTTATATTTTCCATGCTACAACCTTGGAATGATCCATTTCTTCAAGACATTCTGGTTACTTTTATTTAGAATTTTATGAAACACCAAGATCTGCACACTAAGTGTGCTGCTTGAAGTTACTTGTAAGTTCTTTCTTTGTCTCTCTTTCTTTCTTTTGTGTGTGTGGTGCTCTGGATAGAATCCAGGGTCTCACACATGCAAGGCAATGACTACTCCTGAATTGTACTCCAAACCCTAGAACTTTTTATAGATAATAAGTTTTTGACCTAGTAAGTGCATTTCTACAAAGACTTTACCTTAAATTTCATACAAAAGAAAGGACCTGATTGTAGTTGCCAATGTGGATACAGTCCTTTAAGGGAAATAAATGAATTTGGTAGCACTGAGGAGTTCTATAGTTTATAGTTCCCAGTTTTTCTCATATTATGACTTACAAATGTTTACCAAACAATGTACACATGAGCATCTATTTATTAGGAACTAGTAAGAAACCAAAAATGTTTAGTTATCATAGTAGCTTTATTAAATTACCTCGTAAGTAACAACTATATATATGTGAAGGGAAGTTATACAGAGATCCTATCTTTGAGGTATTTGAAGCGTCTTCAAAATTTGAGTTTCGCCTTTCTCTTGGGGCCAGTCTTTGAGCCTGCTTCCTCATTCTAAAAATAAAGGTTTTCAGCAATATTTTTGTTTCTCATGGTTTTGCTTTTGCAAGCTCCAAGTGCCCCTTAATGACCAGAACCTTTGGGACACTCTTCTATTTGAGTTATAATTTTACTATGTGCTGAGTCAATTCACTGTGTGTTCAATTCACAGTGGTAAATTTCAAATCTTTATATATTTTAGTCATATTAGCAATGATGTTAGTTACACTAGGAATGATATAGCACCGCACACGTAATGAGACATTATTTGGTCTGACAAGATGCTTATACTGATGGATTAGGGGGTCACTTGTGATAATTATGAGCTCCTTTACAATTTTGGGTGGTACATGCACGCACACACACACACTTTGTACCTTTGTATGTTAGGTTATGTTCTCAAATAAATTTCTTACAGCAGGTCTCATCAGAATTTTGAGAAGTGGTACTGCTGTCCATCTCTCATTTCCTGTTCATTTTATGTCTGGTTGTGGTTATGATTATTGAATTATAAACTTGAAGGGAAGAAGAATATTGACCTTAAGGTATGGATATCTATTAGACACACATTAGACTATTGTTAGAGAAGGACTGGGTTATAGACCCTGTGCTATGTAGCTGCTGGTAAATTGTAACTCAGACTCACCTTCACATTTGCTGGTTGCTCTTATTTCTCCTTGGCACCTCAGGATCTTGTAATTCTCTAATCACCCCTCTCTCCCTGCTGTTCTTTTTCCCCAGAGTGCCAATTTGGTGGGATCAGCCTGTGAAGAAGAGAAAGGGTGGTGACTCTCTTGGGCCTGTGCCCACCTCCCTCCCCCATCCTGTCTTCCACCCTATCTGCATCCCCCCTCAAGTCCTGTTTGCCTGCTCCTCTTATTTAAATTCATAGGAACTTCTGAATCAGTTCCCTTGTAAATATCAATAAGCCTTCCTCCAGTTTCTGTGGTTCTGAAGGAAACCATTATTTATTCTTGCCTTGTTTTCCCCAGGTTTGTGGGTTGGGGGAGCTGGGGAAATGGGCTTGTTTGGGATTGGTTGAAACCAGTAAGAATTCTTACAGTACTGGAGAGTAGTTCAGTGGTAGAGCATCCTGAGCATCAGGTTAAATGTCTAGCATCCTCCCATGCTACAAATACTTAGAGCCTCTACCTGGTTGTGCCCTGGCTCCTGGGAGGTCGTCCTCCTGCTGGAACTCTGTCCCTTCTCCACATCCACCCCACCTTCTTGAGGAGCAGGGGAGAGTGCTGCACAGTATGTTCCTGCATCCTCAGGGGTGTGTCTGAGAAACCTGGTGCTGTCTCTGTTTTATAGTTCCTTAGTGCTTTGTGTCTGGTGCTGCACTGGGGGCAGGATATACAGAGATAAGTAAGGATTCCAGGAGCTCTGCATGTGTTCTTTTAAAAACATAATTGGTATGGTGAGCCATTCCTGATTAAAAGGGCTGAGGGCTTCTCACTGAGCATAGATAACTTCCATGGGGTTTCTTTCAATGTGAAATTGTCTTATCCTCCAGGTCACTACTACAGTGATGTGGAGTCCTAGAGCACCTTAGTGGACTGATTTCAAAACTGTGTTACTGATTAGCCTTGGAATGTAGAGTCAACACCAAGTGCCTTAGGGTGGATCTGTCAAATGAGAGCCAACATTAAAACCATCAATCAATAGAAGGCATTTTAAATGTAAAGGTTAATTTTTGGAAATTATATTTCCCATTTTAATTTTTCCTTTTCTTTGGTGCTTGGGGATTATGAACCCTAGGGCCTCATGTATACCAGGCAAGCACTTTACTGCTGAGCCACATCCCCAACCCTTAATTTTTCTTATTCATTTATAAGTTAAAGCTATCACCTGACAGTAAGTCGGGTGAGGCACTCTAACTCCTTGTCAGTGTCTCATGGCAATCACCTTAGTCAATGGTTTAAGGAGATAAGTGCTTAGGCAGCAGCCCTAATACTGTGAGGCAGAGTGCAACTTTCCCTATTCTAGAGTCATCTCTAGGGAAAAAAATGTAAGGGAAGGACTGATGTGTTGGTCTGAGACTGCCCTCCTTTCTACCAACCCATGCAGTGGTTATAACTGAGGACTCAGTATTTGCTTGTGTATTTTTCTGATCTCTATACAGTTTTTGTTGCATGAAAACTGAGTTTTGCACTCAGGTTTTGGAGACATATATAAGTAAGAGTATGGTAAAAAGTAAGAGAAAATTGTAATTTTAATGCAGATTATCATAATAATAGTTATAGCAGTATACAGTGAAGAAAAAAAGTTTAAATGTTTCAAAAAAACTAAGTGTAATTTCATCAGTTAGAAAGCAACAAGAGAGCAGAGGGTAATGTAAGTAGACCCCTAGGAAAGGGACAGCTAGAAAGGGGAAGCCCCCAGATCCCCGGGGTAGGGTCTTTGCAAGTTGACTGGGATGTATAATTAGCTCAGAGTATTGGGTGCAGGGGGAAGACTGAAAATCTTTGTAGTAGGTCTAGGACACAAAGGTGAGTAAAATCCTATTAGCATTTGTAGGAACTCTGGAAGCTGGAAAACAGCAACAACTTGGGAGGCTGATTTTTGTCACAGGGAGATCTAGACGTGATGACTGTTTGCCTTGACATAAAAAGACTGATCCCATGAGAGCAGTGCATGGGACCAGGAAGTGCTGACCGCAGGAAATGTACTTGAAGTCAGTTACCATTTTTCCCAAGTCACCTAAATCTAGGATGCTGGATTAACCAGAGATTGGGTACTCTGTGGAGCTGAGGTGGTGTATTTTCTTTATTTTTTAATCCTTTCTGTATTTTTTATTTCATCCTAGTGTAATACCTTGTACCATATTAGTGTTAGAAATACAGTATGTCTAGTTTTTTTTTCCTGGTATAACACATGTCAGCTGGATGCTGTGCTTTGGTTAGACCTGTCTACTTTTTTCTTTTTTTGACCTGTGTCACCAAGGCCTTGCATCTTTCAGAGGAAGATTATTAGAACCCTAGTGGAAGCTAAGCAGTTGTTTGGAAATGTGAATTGGGAACTTAATCCAGTTACAGGGAGGGCAATTCTGCGCATACTTACACTGTAATTCTATTTATAAAAATTTTAGCCCACTGTCTTGCATAGGTGTGGGTGGTCTCTCTTGGGTACTTTAGTTCTACTTGTTGCTTTTACTAGTGGAACACCTCACAAAAATCTCATTCCCACCTAGAGTCAACATCCTATTTAAAGTCATGCTATATGTTACATGATTCTCCTAATGCGTCTTGGTAGAAGGTCGGAAAGGTCCTCAGTGGCTGAACGTCACGTGGGGTGGCAGTAGAAAGTGATTGCTGGTGTTGCAATTGGCATATGTTGGTTTCTCAAGACTTGGGGAGATGGCTTATGGTGTTTTAAAAGTAAAGGTGCAAAGTTCACATGTTACTTGTGCCTCTTTCATTCTTTCAGGAAAATAGAATTTGGTTGATATATTCCTTGGCTGTTTACCTTTAATATCCTATGTGCCAATATTTAGTTTCCTTCTCTTCCAGTTTCCAAAATGAATAGAGTGTTGTAAACGCTGAATTTGGGGGTATAAAAACATTTGTTCAGACAGTACATTTTTTTTTTTGGCAGTTTGGCTGTGTGTGGTGTTTTTGTGTTTATCCTAATTAGCATCGTTAGAGCTTTTTCAATCAGTGGTTTAATGCCTCCTTTAGTTTTAGAAAATACTTGGCCAGTATTTCTGGAAATACTGATTCTGCTCCATTTTTCCCCCTCTCCCAGTCTCTAATTACATGTATGCTGAACCTTTTTCATCCTGTCTGTGTTTCTTATGCTCTTTCATGCACTTCTCTTTCATTTCAGTCAGGAGCTGCTCCCCTACCGCCCCCAACATGATGATTTTCATCATTTATAATTTTATTCCTGGATGTTTTCTAGATATTAGCATTTTGATTCATTAATCACTCACTCATGTGCTAGGCAAGTGCTCTACCACTAAGCTACAACCCCAGTCCTTCATCTATTAAATGTAACTTTTTTTCCCCCTGGTTCTGGGGATCAAAACCAGGGCATCGCTCATGTATTCTACCACTGAGCTACACCCCAGTCCCTTCTTTTTCTTGTAAAATACAGGGTCTTCCTGTTGCTCTGGCTGCCCTCAAACTCATGATCATCCTGCCTCAGCCTCTGGTGTAGCTGGGATAGTAGGTGTGTGCCACCATGTCCCGCTTGACTTCTTAATTTTGATTTTTTTTTTAAAGCAGATTCTGGCTCTTTGGTGACAGTCCATCTTTTAGTTTATTTTCTTGAATACATTACCTGTGGGTCTACTTCTATGTTTTCAGTTTTTGGAACTTTCGATCCTATTTTTTGGCATGGCTGATAATTTTGGATTGAAAATGTGGATGATGATAGTTTATTTGAGAGTGGACTTAACTTCTAGCAAAGTCTGAGCCGGTCACTTTGATAGAGCAGAGTCTGGTCTCTTGTTTTTCCATATTCCTAGGCCATAATGCTTCTGGGATCTCGAAAGTTTGGGGTTTTCAGTGCTCCTTGTTTTTGCTGGCCTCCAAGTCCAAATTTTGTCTTTCTTGCTGAGAGACTGCTGCACTATTTGCTCTGATGCATTAGGGGCTTCAGGAAGATGCCCTAGCAGTTTCTTTCTGCCTGGCATGTGCTGCCCACTGTGTCTGCAGTCTGTGCAGTGCTGGATTTGCACCAGTGCTGTTCCCTCCTTGCTGGGATTTTGACTTCCTCATGTCCTAGCAGCTTTTGGTTGCTTTCACTAGAACCCTGCACATAGCTGCTTCTCTTCTTTTGTCTGTTTTTGGTTGTTCTAAGGAGGATGATTAGTTTAGAGCAGTTACTGTACCATAGGCAGAGAAAAAGTTCCTCATGGATGACTTTGGTTTGAAAAAGAAAAGTAGGATTATTGCAGGTAGCATTTCAAACCTCTTTCACATATTCAGTTTGCATTAGGGGTTTACTCTAATTAAATCTTTTTTAAAAAAAAATTTTTTAGTTGTAGATGGACACAAATATCATTATTTTATTTATTTATTTTTTATGTGCTGCTAAGGATCAAACCCAGTGCCTCCAGCATGCAAGGCAAACGCTCTACCACTGACCTACAATCCCAGCCCTCTAATTAAATCTTTTTAAGGGACCTTTTATAACTTGTTTAATGAAACATTTTAAACTTTGATCACAAAGAGTATTCAGTTTTGCTTTAAAGTCTTGAACTGCTTACCCATTGGTTTGGTTTTCTTAAATCATTTTCACATTTAAATATGACTAGAATTTCAGTGTTTACCCATTAAAGAAATTATATCACTGCAGTGTTGGAGTTTACATTCTTTACTGGTTGAAGGTGCATAAAAATCAGAGATGTGAAGTCTAGAGCTATAAATTCAAAGAAAAATTTTCCTGTGCCAGATTGCTTGGCTAAGCCCTTTTTTGGTAATAATGTTATAAACTCCAAAAACAACAACAACTAAATAGGCATATGATAAAGATCATGGAGGCTGTCCCTAAACTAAAATGATAATGTGCTTTTTCAAGCCACCCAAGTCTTACCTGTGTTTTCCTGCCCTATGAGTTTTGAGTAATTTCCATACTATTTACTTATGAGAAATTTAATTGACATCTAATTGGAGTGTAGATATTCAAACTTATGTCTTCCTCTCATTATAGATTTTAAGGTTGCTCTTATCACAGTGTTGTGGGCTATTCATTGGAAAGGAATCTACTCACTGCAGCAGTTTAAAACAGACGTGGTTTAAGTGTATTGTTATCTAGGGTTTACAATCTCATTTATCTGGACCATCAACTTACTATTGCTTTTCCCTCCACAGAAAGGCAGAAATTCTCCAGATGACTTCCAGTGATGATCAGATTTGTATCCCAATGTCACAACGAAACACCAATGGCCTGCCGGGGATGACCTCCAGTGACCTGAAGACATTTACTGAGGGGGCTGTGTTGAGTTTTCATAACATCTACTATCGAGTAAAAGTGAAGAGTGGCTTTCTATTTAGTCGGAAAACAGTTGAGAAAGAAATACTATCAAATATCAAGTATGTGCTTGAGCTTTTTAAAGGACCACTTTATTGATGTACAGTGAACTTCACAGGTCTTACCTATTACCAATAAGCCACTGTGAGCCTTTGTGTACAAATCTTTGTTCAGGCACACTGACACATGCTTTCTTTTGGTTAAACTAGGACTGAAATGGATCACTTGTTAAGTATATGTTTAATTTTGAAGGGAACTGACAAACTGTAAAAATGGTTGTACCACATGCATGGAGTTTCCTTGAGAAACTAAAACATTAATGTGTCATTTAGCTTTTCCTGTGTATGTGTTGTGTTTTGGTGGAAAAAGGCCTGGATGTATGGTTTACTACTTCTTGATTGTGGGATATAATTGTAACTTTTGCACTTTAGTCCAAGCGATGAAGTAGAACTGCTACTGTACTTTCTGAGCCAGACACATCTTAGGTACTTGTGCATTTTATGTACTTTTTATTCTAGTAGTAAAGAGGCTGAAATGAGAGTATGTCATGAAAATACTTTGCTTTACAAATAGACATGTTTTAAATGAATGGCCTATTTATAGTAGTTGATATTCTATATAATGATTTACTCAATACTTCCCATAAAAGCATCAGACAGAAAATATTTAAATATATGACATCTATAATTTTAATTGAAGTTATGCAGTTGAAGTGCAAAGTAGTGATGATTTAGGGTTAAAATCAATGCATTTAATTATATTTTAAAATGGCCCAGCAATTAGGGTTTTCATTCAGCAATGAATTCAGAATTCAGAGTGTGGTATTGAAGTGGGAGCTAGAGTGGGAGGGAAATGTTTCTGTAGAATCTACTCACTACCAGGTACCTCCATGAGTTCACAGATGCTGGCCGTTAGGGGTGTCAATGTTTTTCTGATTTCTAGAGAACTAAGTCTATGCTTCCCAAATTCCTATTTGAGTTTAGCATGACCTGTGTGTTTAGTTTGTTCCCATAGGGGCCATAATTACTCACAGAGCAAGCAAGCAACTTTCCTTGACTCTCCAAAGCTGGGTGTGGTTATAAAGAGCCAGTTCTCCCAACTGGCTACAGACCTATATGGACTCAGATGTTTGTCATTTTTTGGGTGTTTTTTTTTTTTTTTGGTAGATGGACACAATATATTTATTTTATTTATTTATCTTTATGTGGTGCTGAGGATCGAACCCAGGGCCTCACAAGTGCTAGGCAAGTGCTCTACAAATGAGCTACCGCTTCAGCCCCAGAAGTTTGTCCTTTTATCTTGATGTTTTTAATGCACCTGTGGTCTTTTCTTTAATGAACACCAACTTCCTTCAGAGGGCACGAAAATGGCAAACTGGGGTAGAAAATTTTGGAATCTGAGAAGGAGAGAAATAAATGGTAAGGATCTGAGGGTTGACTGGACTGAAGCCAGGGATGCTATGCAGCATTAGAACTCTCTCCATGCAGCAACACCTGCCTCTTCCTTGTCTCTTTCTTGTGTTGGTTAAGAAATTCTGACCAGAAGAATAAGGAGAGGAATGGTGGATGGAAGGCTTTGATCTTTTGCTACAAAGTTAGATAGAACTCACTTATGGAAAGCTGACAAGGCTTTTGTGAAAGAAAATCAAGAAAATGTTGATTCAGATTTTGTGCTGAAAAGGATAGAAGGTAATGCGATTTGAATATGTGTAGTTTGAACAGATGCAAAAAATTATAGGGTGTAAGGGTACATTTACCTTGCTTTTTATTTTTTTTTTGGTGCCAAGGATGGAACCCTGGGCCTCTAGCCTACCAAGCATGGTGCTTACTATGGAATAAAGATAAAGATTATTCTATGTATATGTGTGTATGTGTGTGTGTGGTGTTGGAGATTGAACCCAGGGCTTTACACATGCTAAGCAAGTGCTCCACCATTGAGACACACTTACAGCTCCTTTTGCTTATCTTTTCAAACTAGTAAATTAGTGACTTGATACCCTAAATGTCTCATGCACTGAAACCTCACAACATTTTATGACTCTATGTTGCGCATTTCAGCCAAGGACGAAGTCATCCTCATGTGCTTCCCTAGGCTCATAAAATCGCAGTCAAATCTTGCAGTTCTTTCAATATTCACAGTTAAAAGGATAATAAGGATTGGTATTCTTGCTTACTCACATTTCTCATTTAGGGATCCATGTGAAAGGTTATCCTTTTCTCGCTGCAGGGTTTTCAATCTTTCTCCTGTCTGTTGGCTTTAAATAGTCTCTCGGGTATGTGAAGAGTTTCTCTCATTTTCTTATTTTTGATTTGTGTTTGATAACACCATCACCATTTACATTGTTAATTATATTCCAAAAAGTTAATGACAATACTGATTTTAAAATTTTTATTCTTCCTTTCCTTTTGTCAGAAGATAGAACAAAATTTTTGATCATGAGATTTAAAAAAATTTTTCTGTTTTATGAAAACTTTCTCTTAGGCTTACTTTGTCTCCATACCCAGCACTTGAGCTTTCCCTCACAAGTGCTGAAGATCTATTTAAAAAATCATCCATTCTAGTAGATGTGCAGGTATCCTATAATCATGAGGGAAATTCATTACCCTCTTAGAGAGTTTTTCAGATTAATAATTTGCTTTGAAGTCATTTCAAATTTAAACTTGTATGAACAGAATCCTTTCACCCAGATTCCCTGTCAGTATTTCACTGAATTTGCTCTTGTTACTGTGTCTCTTTTTGTGTCAATTGTCATAACTGGGTTTGGGGAAGTGTTTGAGAGGAGACTGCCCACACCAATGCTCCTTTATCCCTAGCTCCTTCAGCATTACTTTCCAGAAGGAAGATCTCTCTCCTGTGTGATCACTCACTCAGTCATTGTCTGGCAGCATCCAAGGGGAAGTGTAGCCTCAGAAAGAAGGCAGGAGGGGTTCTGAGTGTCCTGCGTCACCCACCTGTGGTCCTCACGTAGGTAACTGATCACCACATTGTGTCTATTCAGTCTCATCCAGCCTGGTATTTTCTAATCCCACCTCACTCCAGGTATTGTTAAAATTGATCACCTGGTCAGGTTGCTGTCTACCAAACTCACCGTAATGTTCCTATTTTTCCTCTTTGTACTTGATTAGTATTATGAGGGGAGATGCTTTGACATTATTTTGGAATCCTGTTCCTCTTTAAACCTAACTCACTAGCTTCAGCCCATGTTGATGACTAATCCAGACAACTACCACTATGATAGTTGCCAAAGGGTATTTTTTTTCTAATTACATCATCTTATTGTTTGAATTCCTACTAATAGAAAAGACCTTCATTCATTTTCTCTTCTTTCATTTACTGTAGAGAGTTATGATTTTGTAGTTTATTACATAACATTCAGTTGTAATGCATGATTATTATTCTTCATCTTGATACTACTAGTATTCCTGATAATGGGAGTCATGAAAGGTGGGTTCCTGCCTTCCTCTCTCATTATTTTGATTTATCCTTTCATTCTTTGATATTTCCTTGGCACAGCAAGAAGTTCTAGACTCATTGTATACTTGCCCTAACTGACCTGGAGTCATCTGAAGTTCTTTTTTTTTTTTAGTTGTCAATGGATCTTTATTTACTTATATGTGGTGCTGAGTATCAAACCTAGGGCCTCACACATGCCAGGCAAGTGCTACACCACTGAGCCACAACCCCAGCCCCCTAAAGTTCATTTTTGTGGAGGATGGCATTCACAAACCAGTATCTGAGTGATTTGAATGCTAATTGCTTTGGGGATGTCATTCTCCTAGGCCTTCTTGACAGAACAACCTAGGGGATATATGTATGCATGTGAACATTCACATGTGCATGCACATGTATCTAGTTTTGTTTTAAAAAAATCTGCCTGTTTGTACAAAATGGCTAGTGATACAGATATGTGTTCATTCTCAGAAACCTTTTAGTCTAATGGGGAATTCAGAAAACTAGAGCACTATCACTACATAATTCTGTTGTAATAGAAAGATTAAGGTACTTTGTGTACCCCTAATCCTAAATTGTAGGACTGGGCTTATGGAGTTTCAAAAAGTGAATATGTTGTGTGTGTACACATGTGTCTAGGGAGGTAGTTCATGCTCCAAGAATGGAAATGACCTCTATTGTCTATAAATAAAACAAGACCAAAGGGTTGACCATTGTCCACTGTAATGTAACAGATTTGGTAAGTTTCGGATACTCTTTTTTTTTTTTTTTTTCCTCAGTGTGTTGCAGGTAATGGAGGAGAGAAGGAAATGTAGGTGGTAACATTATGATACAGTTCTTGTTGGCAAGGTTTTATAGTATAATGACACAGCACTTTTGCACACAAATGCTTTAAAGCAATAAATAAGAGGTGATAGAAGGGTGCAGGAGAGGGTGGGGAGACCAGGGAATTGTGGACCATAGACTAGAACATGGGTCAGCAGACTCTTCTTGTAAAGGACCAGATCATAAATTCTTCAATTTTATGGGCCGTTAGTAGCACAAAAACTGCTATACACTGCACAACCAAATGAATGTGGCGCTGTTCCAATAATATTGTTTTTGAAAACAGAACAACCAGCTACAGTGTGCTGATCCCTGGACTGGAATGTAAACTCCAGGAGGGATAGGACTTTGTTTTTTTTTTACTTGTTTATCTGCTTGTTTTGTTCTCAGCTCTCTTCCATGCTGGGGATTGAACCCAGGGGCTTCTACTTGCTAGGCAAGTACTTTTTTTTCTTTTGGTACCAGGGATTGAATTCAGGGGCACTCCACCACTGAGCCACATCCCCAGCCCTATTTTGTGTTTTATTTAGAGACAGGGTCTCACTGAATTGCTTAGCACCTCGCTATTGCTGAGGCTGGCTTTGAACTTGTGATTTTCCTGTCTCAGCCTCGCAAAGTGCTGAGATTATAGGCAGATTACAGGCATACCACCACTCCTGGCTGGCTCCAAGTACTCTTAACCACTGAGCTACGTCCCTAGATCTGAAGAGTATCTTGCACATACATAGTAGACATTTAATAATCGTGCTCAGTGGATGAAGGTGGAATTAGCCACTGCTCCAGATTGGAACTCTTGCATTTGTGATCATACATTTTTGTTGTTTTCTGTCAAAATAAATCAAATGCAGGGAACTGTACAATTCTTTGTCTTAATATATGCACAATCAGTTTATGGTTGAATCATTCAGGATGGCTTGGTTTACTTAAGTATTTTATTTTTATTAGAACTTTATAGTTATGCATAGTAGTTGGGTTCATCCTGAAAAATTCATACATGCATGGAATTCATTTTTGGAGCATGATCCCCTCTTTTCCCTCCCTTGCATAGGTATTTTAAAAATGTGGAAAGCTTTTCTGGCAGGAAAACCTCAGTGAATCCACAAGCTTGTTTCTGGTCATTTCACAAGCTGGAACTTTGTAGCTATTATAAGTAAAGAAGATGCATCCAGCGCTAAAGATGAATGCACTTTGAAAGTTAATCCTATCCTGAGTGTGTCATAATTTCCCCCAATCCTATCCTGAATGGGGGAAAAGCCATCAAAAGCATAAGAGACTTTTCTGTCACAGCTTGTTCCAGGTTTACCAGGTTTTCACTGTCTTTGCCTGATATTTCAGGGAGAGGTTCTTCAGTTAATGAGCAAAGCAAAAGGTACATTTCACCTCAGCTCCCAGCAGCTATGGTACGAGTGTGACAGATCAGGTGCCACAGGCTGTGAATGCTAAGGTCCTCTTGCATGTAAGAGCCGTGGGGAAGTTGCACTGGGAAGTTCATCACTCATGACAGTGTGTAATAGTAGGATTGGCCCCCATGGGAATTATTAATCTGAGAATGAATTGTTGTCAGCTTTTTATATTTTTAGCATTTTTAAAAATTGATTTATTCTAATTTGGTTTACATGATAGCAGAATGCATTTGGATTCATTGTACACAAATGGAGCACAACTTTTCATTTCTCTGATTGTACACAATGTAGAGTTACACCATATGTGCAGTCATACATGTACCTAGGGCATTGTTCATCGCATTCCACCATCTTTCCTGCCCCCATGTGCCATCCCCTCCCTTCCCTCCTGTTTGACCAAAGTTTCTCCATTATTCCCATGTCCCTTCCCCCATTATGGATCAGCATCCACTTATCAGAGAGAACATTTGGCCTTTGGTTTTTGGAGATTGGCTTACTTTGCTTAGCATGATGTTCTCCAACTCCATTTATTTACCTGCAAATGCCATAATTTTATTTTCTTTTAATGCTGAGTACTATTGCATTGTGTATATAGACCACAGTTTCTTTATCCATTCATCTATTGAAGGGTATCTAGGTTGGTTCCATAGTTTAACCATTGTGAATTGAGCTGCTATAAACATTGAAGTGGCTGCATTACTGTAGTATGCTGTTTTTAAGTCGTTTGGGTATAGACCAAGGAGTGGGATTGCTTGTTGTCAGCTTTGATCTTGCTTTTGGACTTGATACTCTGTGGGATATATCTCAGCCTACTTACAAATCCTAATGAGTGTAGACACTAAGGTTCTGAATGGGCCAAGTGTGGCCTTTATTTCCTCATGCCCATGTACCTTCAGTGGCTCTGCTATGATTTTTTCCCTCCTTCCTGCTGTGTGTATATTCACTGCTCTCACACATCCACCTAGTTTGTTGGAAACATTGGTGTCTGTTCTGGGCCTGCAGATCCTTAAAGACATCCCCTACTGGAATGATGTCTCCCAGTTGATTATTTTATTGTAAACTGATTATTTTCCTGTCTACTCTTGGACACTTAACAAGGAAAATAATTATCTAATTTTACTATATGCATTTTGCTTTTTCTAATTGGTGATGTTTTTCTTGTCTTAAGCAGTGGTGATACTTTCTTATCCTATGGAGTGCTTCCTTCTAGCCTTTGGATTTCTATGTTAGAATGTTTTTTGGTCTGATTAGATTTTAGTAGTGCAAGCACTACTATTGATATTCTATCAATTTGTGATTACTTAAGTAGAACTTGACTGGGTTGCAAGTGAGGCTGTTTGAAGACACTAATCAGCAAACATTTCTCAAAAGCTGTCATGTATTTTACAATGTGTTAGGTGAGGCTTCATGAAAATCTGTTCTTTTTTTTTTTTTTTTAAATATTTTTTAGTTGTATGCAATATCTTTTATTATTTATTTTTATGTGGTGCTGAGGATCGAACCCGGTGACTTACGCATGCGAGGCAAGCGCTCTACCACTGAGCCACCGCCCCAGCCCCAAAATCTGTTCTTTATTTCAAGAAATTTTTGTTATTTCCGGAGATGGAACCTACAGCCTCCTGCATGCTAAGCACCGGATCTTCCTCTGAGCTATATCTGCAGGCTAATTTTAAGGATCCTTGAACATTAGATATATCATTTTCTGAAAGGGATAAGTGGTTTAGAGAATCAATCAAAGGAATGCTTAGGGACCTGAGCCATCTTTATTATTGGTCCTTACTAGTGATTGGCATCCTCTATGTACTAGGCTTCCATTAATCAACAATTCATTTTTTTGTCTTTGAATTGGTGCTTGTTTTCAGTCTGCAGTTTCATCAGACTTCATTGAGTATATTCAGGGTAGACCATAAATTAGTAAAACTTTGTTTAAAGTGGAACAATAATTTGGTATGTTTCTGTGTTTACAGTGGGGTCATGAAACCTGGTCTTAATGCCATTCTGGGACCCACGGGTGGAGGCAAATCTTCGTGAGTATAACAAAGTATAAGTAGACTTATTCTGTGAAATCTTAGTGTGCTTTAAAAAATCACTTTTATGTGGGCATTTGCTGTGTATGTATGTCCAATGTGGTTCTTAGGTTCTGTAGATAACATGTAGTTTGGCTAGCTTGTGGTTTTATCCCGAGGACCAGGAAATCTTATTGGATCAGATATACTAATATAGCATGATAAAGTGATTGACATACAGCAGTGGGCCATATTATGACCTGATGGGAAGGAATTAGAAGGGAGAGATGGGGCAGAAGATCTAATTGAAGACATGAATACCAGATAAAGGAGCATATTTTCTTGGTTGGGACAACCAAGGTCAGTGAGAACAATATAACCAAGGTCCATGAAAACAATATAACCAAGGTCAAGTTCTAGCTAATGGTGAACTTTCAACTCTACAAACTTCAATGACTCCACATACAGACAGCCTTAGCGCCCAAGAGAATTATTTGCATGCTTATCAATGCTAGATAAGCCAATGTTGCTTTGCTTTTATATTTTTGAGCTTTCTTATGATGTAATAAAGAAGGCGAGAATTTGAATAAACATATCTACATATGTGCGTGCTTTAAATACATAGGGGTATGTGTGTGTGTGTATTTAGGTTAAATCATAGATCGCTTCACTAGTTAATTTTTGACTTGAACAAAATTTGGATTCAGAGTAGCAGAGAGATATGGCCTGTGTTGGAGGGAAAAAATACTACATATGTGTCCTTTTACAGGTTGTTAGATGTTTTAGCTGCAAGGAAAGATCCACATGGATTATCTGGAGATGTTTTGATAAATGGAGCACCTCAACCTGCCAATTTCAAGTGTAATTCAGGTTATGTGGTACAAGTAAGTACTAGTATTTTACCTTTTGTTGTTCCTCTTTCTGTATGGGCAAATGCCATATAGTTTAGTGTGCTTCCAGTTGATTATATGGGGCTGGAGTTGTGGCGTAGTGGTAGCGTGCTCGCCTAGCACGCGGGAGGCACTGGGTTTGATCCTCAGCACCACATAAAAATAAAATAAAGATATTGTGTCCAGTTGATTATATGACATGGAACCAGCTCTCATGTAACCAACTTTAAGCTTTTCATAATCTCCCTTAAGATTGGAGGTGAGATTAAATGGAGAGTCAGAGAGGACCTGGAATAGGATCCCTATAGTGAGATGTGATCAATTCTACTAGTTTTACCATTTCCAAAAGGGTCTACTGTTGTCCATTTTGCCCTTCCTGCACCTTTTTCCTTTCCCTAGCAGATGCATTTGTCACATCCTCATACAAAGCAGTCTGGAAGTGTCTGGTTATGGTCATCATGGTTATCATCATCTGGGTATGCAGAGGAAGCATGCAAATGATTCTCTTGGGCGCTAAGGCTGTCTGTATGTGGAGTCATTGAAGTTTGTAGAGTTGAAAGTTCACCATTAGCTAGAACTTGACCTTGGTTATATTGTTTTCATGGATTAAGTTTAATACACTAGAGTGATGGTTTTAGAAAAGACTCAGTGTGTCTCATTGAAATCCCATTTTTCCCTTCAGGATGATGTCGTGATGGGCACCCTGACGGTGAGAGAAAATTTACAGTTCTCAGCGGCTCTTCGGCTTCCGACAACTACGACAAATCATGAAAAAAATGAAAGGATCAACAAGGTCATTGAAGAGTTAGGTCTGAGTAAAGTGGCAGATTCCAAGGTAAAGTGAAAAAACCTGGTAGAGTCATAGCCAGGAAAGAGGAACTCCCTGTGTGAACAATGTGACCTTAATCAGAAGTCTCCTAAGGTGTGTGACTCCTAAGGTGGTCAACAGTGGCTGCTTTCTGTAATGCTGAGAATAGTGACTAGTTACATAGGGGAAATTAAGTGGAGAAATGATCTTAATGATGGTTGAATACCAGGATGGGGTGTGGTCTATGTGAAGAGTGCCCCTCACGCAGCCTTCCTGTGCGCCTCCACCCTCACTGTAGAGCCAGGGCTCATTTGATGCCTTGTACTAACTTTTTTCTTCCTGTTTTTCTCTTCCCTCTTTTAGCTGTTCTTCTCCCTCCCTTCCTCCGGGGGACTTTGTTCCATTGCTTTTTTGAGGTATATTTTTGGAATTAATAAATGATGAGAATCCAAGGGTTATTGCCATTCCATTTTAGTGTAATTTGGTTTTCATATATTAGGTCACATTAGGATTTATCATTTGTGTAGTGACCAAGTTATTTTTCTGTAGCATTTCTTTGGCAGTTTTTTTTTCTCTCATCCCTTTCTTCCCTTTCTTCTGCCAACATATATTTCCACACTCTTACATGCCAGACTATTAGGTCTGAGAGGTATAGTTGTGGTCAGGAATAACAAAGAATAGACAAAATAACTCCTCCTTTTGTGGGTTGTGCAGGATCAAGAAGAGAAAATGAGAGAAACAAGTGAACTTTACAGTTGACTAGTCAGTAAGGAAACTAGTCAGTAAGTGAACTTTACATTTGACTAGTCAGTTTACTGAGTAGATACTTGGAGTTTTGGGTGATTAGGAGCTATTTAGAATGCATAGCTATGTTAAACCCCTGTCATCTCCCCTGCTTGGACATCAGGAAGAATATTTTTCCTCCCCCTGGCTGCTGCTTCCTATACTTGCTGGCAATCTTTTATGTCAATATATTTTGTTGTATTTTGTTTGGAAGAAAAATCCTATGATGTCATCATACTACTTTTTTTTTCCCCGAGTGATGTTTTCTTTACTTTATCTCTATTTACTTGATTTTTGTCATTCCAGTAAGGCACTGTTTTTACTCTGTTACCATTTTATTTTTCAGTGCATCCAGGACTCTTATGCTAGGCAAGTGCTCTACCCGCAAGCTGCACCCTAGACCTGTTCTTAACCTTTAAGCACTCATTGCTCTAACTTGCTTGGATTTCCATGCCATATATCAAGGCAGTTTTTGACTTCTTAGAATTCCTATAATCCTATTAATTGAACTTTTTGACTTTTAATGGAATTTTAAACATAACAGAAACATAGAGAAAATAATCTGATTCTTGTAATGACATGGTTGTAAGATAATGAATATTATAGTATAATTCCTAATATTTTTCACCTAGATTTCTCTGTTCTTAATATTTTATCCCCTAATGTCTACAACCATTTCTTTTTTTCTTTTTTTAACTGGTGCATCTACAGCTATTTCTTACTGAGGTATTTTAAAGAAAGTTATGTAATATTTTGTCCCTGAATACTATTTATGCATCTGTAAGAAATTAAAATATGAGGTCAGAGGTGTAGCTCAATGGTGGTATGTGTTCTTGTAATGTGTGAGGCCTAGGTTCTTTCCCCATGAAAACCAAAACAGCAAACCAAACAGAAAAATAATTCAAAAAGGACATTTCCTGACCTTACCATAATACCATTGCCAACCAACAAAATGAACAATATCTTGATATCATCAGCTCTGTCCAGCTCATATTCATTCATGTTCCTCAAATTGTCAAAATGTCTTTTTTAGTTCAATTGTTAATAGGACTCAGTCCAGGGCCATAGTAGCGTTTGATTATTATTTCTTTGGAAACTCTGAATTTCAGAATTGTTTCCTACTTAGTGTCTCCCAAACCATCCTGCTCCCCTTCCTGCACATTTTCTTGTTGAAAACATGGAGCCAGTTGCCCTGTGGAATATGCCTTCTGGATTTGTCTGAATGATGAATCAGGAATTCTCTATTGATTTAAGGTATAGGTAGTGTCCATTTGGAGACTGTTCTGGAATTTGAAAAAGTGCTCATATAGTATGGTAAAAAGTGAACTTCCCTGGTTCCAAGTCTGCTCTGTCTATTTACGTCCACTTGGAGACTTTAGGTGGAGGCAAAGTGTGGGTTGTTAAAAGACTAATAAAATACTTGAGATGCTTTCCCTTTTCCTCTCCTATCTTTATCTCCTATTTTAAACTGTGATATTATCATATCAGGGTCATATCTTTTAGTATCCTAACTTATTGTCTTAAAACTAAATATTTGACTCGATGAGGAAATTCAGAACTGTTCAGAGAGTGGGCTTCATATCAGGTCTAGCACCTTAGCCCTGAGCCTCAGTTTATTCATGTGGTAAAAGAGAAGCCTATTCCATCTCCCGGGTGTCCATATACTTGCTCTCCCGAATAATGAGGATAATGAGATAAAGTGTCTCTAGTAGGGCTGGCACAAGTTAGTTCACCAAATGATAGTGACTGTGGTTGCTCTTGTTGATAATGACGATAATCTGTATTTTAGGTTGGAACTCAATTTATTCGTGGTGTATCTGGAGGAGAAAGAAAAAGGACCAGTATAGCAATGGAGCTGATCACTGATCCTTCCATCTTGTTCCTGGATGAGCCCACAACTGGTTTAGACTCAAGCACAGCAAATGCTGTCCTTTTGCTCCTAAAAAGGTAAATGCTATGGGAACACTGTTCTTTGATTTATTTAATATCTAATCACTTCTATGTACCAGGTGTTCTTGGTGAAGGGGATTCAGAAATGAACAGCAGAATTTTTCCTTCTTTGTTACAGGGAAATTGTCAATGAACCAAGTAGTGTTATCAAGAAAGATGAAACAAGAGCTTAAGGAATGATGGCATTGGTGGGGTGGAGCTGTTTTAAATAGCAGCAGGGAAGACCACAAGCATGTGACCTGTGGTGAATGTGAGAGAGGGAGTGAGACCTGCTGTGTCTGCAGAAGAGTTCTGGTTGGAAGGAGTGGCCAGTGGCTGCAAGACACAGCATGCCTGATGCGTGTGGAACATCAGAGACCAGAAGGACAGAACCCAGAGACTATCTGGAGAGGAAGTTGGCTGCTGTATAGTTATTAACAAGACCACAGTCTGTGGGTTGAACAACAGAAATTACTTTTCTTCCAGCTCTGGAGACTAGAGGTTGAGATCAAGATGTCCACAGGGTTGTTTCTTCTGAAGCCTCTCTTATTGGCTTATAGATGAGCATCTTCTCTCTCTGTGTCTGTGTTCTGATCTCTTCTTAACTGGACACGGTCAGATGAGGACCCTCAGTGACCTCATTTAATCTTACCTCATTTAGTCTTACTCTTTGAAGACTCTATCTGCAAATAGCCACATTCTAAGGTACTGGGGGTTAGGACTTCAATGTATGGGTTTTGGGGAAACCATAGTTCAGCTCATCACAGTTAGAATACAGTGTGAGGTGGAGGTGGGCTGGTGGCAGGTTTTACAGAGCTCAGAGGCCACTGTGAAAAATATGGCTTTTCTTGTCACTTTGTAAGCATTTTGTGGGTGTTACAACAGAGTGGTGGTGTGGAGAAGGCTGTGTAGTTGGGCATGGGTGAGTGAGGGAGACCAGGAAGGAGCTGCTGTGGCAAATGGGGCCTGGGCTAAGACGTTCATGATGGGGTGGTGAGAAGAGCATGGATTCTCCAACTGTTTTGAACCAAGATAATCAGCTCATGAAGTAGACCTGGGGTGTGAGGAATGATTCCTGGGATTTGGGACTGTAATAAATGGAAGAAAGAAGTCAAAGAGATGGCTTTGCCTTTTATCTACAAAGAAGACTATGGAGGAACATTTACAGGAGCAGTGTGAAGAGTTAAATTTTGGACATACTCTTTTTTCCCCCCTTGGTACTGGGAGTTGAACCCCAGGACACTTTATCCCTGAGCTACATCCTCAGCTCTTCTTTATTTTTTATTTTGAGACAGGTTCTCGCTAAGTTGCATAGCACCTCACTGAATAGCTGAGAGTGGCCTGGAACTTACAATCCTCCTGCCTCAGCCTTTTGAGTTGCTGGGGTTACAGGGGAGCACCTGCACCCAGCTGGACATATTCTTTAAAATGAATAGAAAATAATTTCAAACTGACAGGAAGGCTCCAAGAATAGTTCAAAGAAAATCCCACGCCCCTCACCGGACTCCTCAACATCTACATTTTCCTGCATTTGCTGCCCCTCCCTCAATCTCTGCACCCCCTACATAATTGTTTTTTGACATCATGTTCCATTTCTCCTTAACACTCTCCAGTGTAAACTCCAAGAGACAAGGACACTCACTCTGTCATATCAAGTTCACTGTGAGGAAGTCAGCAACGATGGCTTCACAACTATCAAGTTCTTTGACTCCAGTCAGATGTCACCAGCTCTCCCTGTAGCGTCTCTGTTTTCTTTCTGCTTCAGGATTCTACAGAAACTTACCCTTTCTGGCTGTTCCATTTTTTTTTTCCTAATATGGATGAGTTCCTTAGTGTATCTCTGTCTCTCATGTCTTTGAGAGTCTTAGTCCATTTCATGGTGTGACCCTTGGCTGGGTCTGTCCCAGTATTCCATGAGCTGGCTTGGGCATGAACTGATGCTAAGTTCTCAGTGCCACATACCCAGGACTGACCCACCACAGGTGGTATGCCCTTTGATTCCCTTATGTTGGTGTCTGCTGGGAAATTATTATTTTTCTCATTGTGATAGATGGATATTTTATTGAAGAAGATAATTGGCTATCATGCCAAGATTGTTTTCCTCATAACATCTCTCCCACAAGTTTTAGCATAAACCAATAACCCCTGCTTTTGTGGTAGTTGCCTAATAGGTAATTGTTGACAGTGTATCTTAGGAAGAGGTTTTCTTTCTTCCCTATTCATTTCCTGTGTGATATAATAGGTTGGAATCTGTTATTCTTCACTGTTTTAATGATCAAATTGGTCCTGATTTTGGCCAGTGGAAGCCACTTTAGTGTGGCTTTTGTGTTCTTTTGACTTCTCCCTAATCATTCCTTCATTATTTCTTTCTTTATGATCACTATAATGTTCCATGTTCATGTTGTATCTTGTTGTACTCCTCCTTTCAGCCATTTGTGGATGGATCCTGGTTCCTTTTGGTGCAATTAGAAACCAAGATCTGGTTGCTCGGTGTCCTCACTGCTATTGGAGTGGTGTTGCTTCTAGACCTTTAGTAGGCACACCTAGGAACCTCAAGTGTGTGTGCGCGCATGTGTGTAAAATGTAGAAATATGTTTCTATATTTCATTTGGAAATATACTGACTATAAATATATGTATAGATATTTATGTCTTATATATGTGACTTTTTAAATAGACACATAGATACAGAAAAGCAGTAGTTACAGATGTATGTATATTAAATACATACACTATTAAATACATGTATACATGAGTTCATGATAATATTTTAATCCTGAAACCTCTGTTATTTTGTTTTTGCCATTTCCATGTTTGTAGGTGATATCCGAGAGAGATGTGCCTGCCAGTTCTCAAATATTTACTTACTTACTCAAGTAATTTAATTGTTTAATGCAACCAGTATCCCAATTGACCTGGCCACTCCTTTGTCCACCACTCCTGGACACCTCTTTGCCTCTGTTTTTAAGCTTCCAGACATCACCTTCATGACTTTCCCTCTCTATTGCTAACTTGCTACCTCTGTTGCTCATATTCTCCTGAGCAAGTCTCTATGCTACGAGAGAAGAAATGAAAAGAATAAGAATCTGTGATATGTTTATTGCCTATAACTGTGTAAAGGGTATTCATTAGAGACTGATGAATTGGTACAAAATATCCTGTTTTTGTGATTTGCTCTGCTTAGCACACAGGCACCCTGCCCCTTGCAGGGAGCTCTAACCAGTCCTTCCCAAGCACTGCTCTGCATACTCAGCACCTGGGGTTGGTTAGAATGCAGGTTTTATTTCTTTAGGTCTCAGGTAGAGCTCAAGATTCTCCATAGGAGATTAAGAGGACATACGGATACTGTGCCACCAGTCCTCAGAACAAACTGAGAATCAGGACTCCCATGTAATTCCACTTCCTGCTTTGAATCTTTTCCCAATTCCCTGTGGTCTACCCACTAAAGTTCCAGATTCTGAGTGAAGGGTTCATCATGGGCCTGTTTTTGCTGCAGTCTTTAGTGAGCTTCTTCACCTAGCAGGCACACTCATTGCTTTTTGAACTTGTGTTTCATGTATAGATCTTTTTGTTCCATGCTTTGTTCGTCTTGTTCTTCTACCTTCTTCTTCACTCATTCCTGTTGAGCCTTTTGATATTTTACCTAGAGTATTTCCAGACTCGGTATTTTGCTTACAAGGAACCCTTAACTACTTCCATTCCACATTCTGTTGAGATCATTGATCTTCTGTCCTGATTCTCTTTGAGGTAGAACACCCTTGCATATGCTAGCATAGCGTTGATGCTTACCAAATGCTTAATTTGAAGTGATTCTTCTCATGAGCCTTTTCAAATGACAGTTTTATTTTATTTTAATTTTTAAAAATTTTAAAACTTTTAAAAATCAGTTTATTTATTTGTTCTAATGTGTTATACATGACAGCAGAATAGGACACATATGGAGCACAATTTTGCATTTCTCTGGTTATACACAAAGTAGAAGCACACCCTTCATGTCTTTATACATGTACCTCGGGTAATGATGTCCATCTCATTCCACCATCTTTTCTACTCTCATACTCCCTTTCTTCCCCTCCCTCCCCTTTGTCCAATCCAAAGTTCCTCCATTCTTCCCATGCTCCCCCACTCCCATTATGGATCAGCACCCACTTATCAGAGAAAACATTCAGCTTTTGGGTTTTGGGGATTGACTTACTTCACTTAGCATAATATTCTCCAAATCATCCATTTACCTGCAAATGCCATTATTTTATTCTCTTTTAATGCTGAGTAACATTCCATTGTGTATATATACCACAGCTTCTTTATCCAGTCATCTATTGAAGGGCATCTAGGTTGGTTCCACAGTTTAGCTATTGTGAATTTTGCTGCTATAAACATTGATGTGGCCGTGTCATTGTAGCATGCTTTTTTTAAGTCCTTAGGGTATAGATGGAGGAGTGAGCTGAATCAAATGATGGTTTCATTCTAAGTTTTCTAAGGAATCTCCATACTGCTTTCAGATTAGTTGCACCAATTTTCAGTTCCACCAGCAATATATGAGTGTGCCTTTTCCCCCACATCAAACTTATTATTGCTAGTATTCTTGATAATTGCCATTTTGACTGGAGTGATATGAAATCTTAGAGTAGTTTTGATTTTCATTTCTCTAATTGCTAGAGATGTTGAACATCAAATGACAGTTTTAAACAGTGGTTTTGGCCTTTGTTCCTCTGTCTGTATGAAATAACTCCTGTGGAAAGGTGGTTTCCATTTCTGTCATGGAATGAGGCCAGAGATCAAATGTCAGCCTTTTTCTTTAGTAACTATGACCCTTAGGTCAGTTACTCCACCTTTAAACCAGATTTATAGAAAGAAGGAAATGATAATATGGGAAATGCCTTATAACACCATTGTGAAAATTGAAATGAGATTATCACTAAAGCATTTATCAAAGACATAGCAAGTGCTTAGTAAGTTAGCTGTATTATCAGGCAGAGGAATGAAAACCAGTTCTTAAGGAGCCAGAAGACTTAAGTGATCAATGAGAGCTGGGCATACAATCACTGTCTTAATATTTAGTTCATAATATGAGTTCTCAAACTTGGGTGTACTTAGAGATACATGGGGTGTGTTTTAATGATATGGTTTGCCAGTACCACTTTCCCCCCAGAGATTCTAATACAGTGTTTAGGAAGACTGTCAATAAACATTCTAGTGGCTTCCAGACTGTTGATGCAACATACTTTAAAACTTTGGGCCAGGCATGGTGGTGCATGCCTGTAATCCCAGTAGCTGGGGAGGCTGAGGCAGGAGGATTGCAAATTCAAAGCCAGCCTCAGCAATTTAGCAAAGCCCTATGCAACTTAGTGAGACCCTGTGTCTAAATAAAAAGTAAAAAGGGCTGGAGATATGGTTCAGTGGAAGCGCCCCCGCCCCGGGTTCAATCCCTAGTACTAAAAAACAAAAACAAAAACAAAACTTTGAGTTTTGCTTTTTTTTTCTGTCCAGAGGATTGAACTCAGGGTTTTATATATGTAAAGCCTGACTTCTGACTTCTACTACTTCCTTACTGCCCTTATCTTTTCATTGAAAGCAATTGAATTTAGGTTCTCGTCTTAACAAGCTGGTTATATAGGATGAATGAGAAGTTAGGAAGAGAAAAATGATATTGAATTGAGAACAATGGAGTTAACAGTGGAAAGAAATAAAGTATTTTACCAAGAAGTACAAGGTTTAGATGCTTAACAATGCTTTATTTTCCTTCTTTTAACTTAGGATGTCTAAGCAGGGACGAACAATCATCTTCTCCATTCATCAGCCCCGCTATTCCATCTACAAGCTGTTTGACAGCCTCACCTTATTGGCCTCAGGAAAACTAATGTACCATGGTCCAGCGCAGGAGGCTTTGGGGTACTTCGAATCAGCAGGTGTAGTTGACCTTTTTTTTTTTGGTACTGGAGATTGAACTCAGGCGCACTCAACCACTGAGCCACATCCCCAGCCCTATTTTGTGTTTTATGTAGAGACAGGGTCTCACTGAGTTGCTTAGCACCTCACCGTTGCTGAGGCTGGCTTTGAACTCGCGATTGTCCTGTCTCAGCCTCCCTAAGTGCTGGGATTACAGGCTTGTGCCACCATGCCCAGCTTGTGGTTGACCTTTTCATGCACTAGATCCTTCATTCATAGACTCCTGTGGGAGAGCAGAGGGGTCAACAGGAGTGCTGTTTGATTTTTCGTTTCTACCACCCTGAAGCATCTTTGTTCAGTTTGGTGCCAGAGGTTTTCTTCATTTTGCAGTGCTTACTTGTTGCTTGGGTCCCTTTCTTCTCCTGTCCTATCTGAGTGTGTGTGTGTGTGTGTGTGTGTGTGTGTGTGTTTATACTGGACTAGGTCTATTCTGCTTCCCAGTTATGGTGACTTTTCCTTTAAAGTTCAGTAATTAATTGATTAGACTTACAATCAGTTATTCTGTCAGTTAAATACTTTTGTAAAGTCCCAATATCATTGATTTCTTGACCATAGTAGAGCTTGTGGTTTATCCATTTTCCTTCTTGCATGTGATCTTGTATTGCCTTGATGAGGATGCATGGACATGCGACCTAACTTTCTAGTAACATAGATTATTTTGAATGGGGAAGAGTAATTGATTTATTCATTGATAGAATGGCTAATCCTAAATCTGACTTGGATGGGCAATCATTTTTGACATTTCTGGGCTTCCTGGTTTATTGTATTTTTGATTGAATTGTGATTTTTTTAAATGGCCCATGAAATCTGCTTTATTTTAGAGATATAAGGATATGATTATAGGTGTTCTCTATGACCCCAAATATAGTTGTAAATATTCACTAGCTATCTTTTTTAATTTTTGTTTACTCTTTGTCATTTAAAAAATAATTAAGCTTATATAATTCTGAGGAATCTAGAAGAGATGAACTTAGGAGTCAGACCTCAGGCCAAGTGCAAGTGATTGTGCTACAGGAAGTTGAGTTGAGAGTTCAGGTGTGCTGTGCTAGTCACGTTCTCTTGACAATGCTGCTCTGGGAATATGGCAGCATAATAGTTGATCATTTGGACCTCTGAGTTTAGAAGGTATAGATGCAATCATTTCTGACATGTGCACTGCCAGTTCAGCATTACCTAGGTAAACTCAGCACAATGCACTGGGCAGGTAACTTTTGTTTTTTTTTAACTTAGATTTAGATTTTTGAAGAAGTCACGGTAAGTACTAGTGATAGCTATTTGGGGTTACAGGATTTATGAAAGGTAAAAACTAAAGGTTCTGAAGTGTTCAAGATTGCTTTGGAATATTGTTTTTGTTTTTTGCTGGGAGACAGGGTTTTTGAAATACTGTGTGATTGAATCTATAAGAGGATATATAGTGAGGAGAAAAGAGAGCAAGAACATGAAGGAGAATTTGTTAGATTCTCTCTTTCCTTCTCACCTCCATTGCCTCCTAGAAGTGAGTCCTCCTTATTTTCTAAGACCATCAGGTTGAGTTCTTGGGGTGTCTTCTTTCATAGGTTACCGTTGTGAGCCCTATAACAACCCTGCAGACTTCTTTCTGGATGTCATTAATGGAGACTCCTCTGCTGTGGTATTAAACAGAGAGGTAGAAGACTGTGAAGGTATGTGAGTCTCTTAGATTCACAGATTTTTGCCTAATTGATTTGACTGACTTTTAGCAATGTGATAGCTCATTAAAACCTGGCTTTGTGGATTGATGTTAATGCTGTGTCCTGTGGGTATTTTTACATTAATAATAAGTAAGCGTGTATATGATATTGTCTGTTATAAGGGGAGTTTCCACTAAAAGTAAATATTCTCATTGTGTATGGTATTTTTTAAATAAAAACTTGACACTTTATGCATTGGCACATAGTAGAAAGCAAGAACCAGATTTTTATATGAAGATTTATAACTCTGTATGGTAAGTCTATTTAAAAAATTAGAATTCACTGGAAAGCAATGTGGAGATTCCTCAAAACACCAAGAACGTAATCACCATATGACCCATCTATCGTACTCCTTGGTATTTATTGAAAAGAACTAAAAGCAGCGTAGTATAGCAACACAGCCACCTCAATTTTTATAGTAGCACAATTCACAATAGCAAAATTATAGAATCAACCCAGATGCCTATCTATAGATGAAAGGATTAAGAAATTTTGGTATATATTCACAATGGAGTTTTACTCAGCCTTTACAGAAGAATAAAATTATGGCATTTGCTGGTAAATGGATGGAAATGGAGAGCCTCATGCTAAGTAAAATAAACCAGACTCAGAAAATGAAGGTTTGAATGTTCTTTCTTATGTGTGGAAATTAGAGCAAAATAAAGGAAAGAAAGAGGAGGGGATTGGATATCATAGAGACACAGGGAAGATCAGTAGAGTAGAAGAAGGAGATCTAGTGGGAGAGAGGAGAGATGGGAAAGGGGAGGAGATGCAGAAAGAATTTTTAAAGATCATGCTATGTGCATAAATAAATATACCACAGGAAATTTCCCCTTTATGTATACATAGAAAAAAATAATTAAAAATAAATGATAGAGAAGTGAAGTGAAAGGAAGATCCATAGAGGAGAGGAAGGAGAATGGGGAGAGAAGTGAGGGGAGGAGAAAAGGGGAGAAATGAACTGAAATTGAATTCTATGTGTGTATGATTTTGTTGGGATGAATCCAACTCCACGTTAAGCTATAAAGCTCTAAGAAAACAAAACAACAATGACAACAACAACAAACAACAAAAAGAGTCCAAATAGGAAAAGGTCATTGAGTTTGCTGTATCCCTAAGATCATGGCAGTATCCAGTTCAATTATCTTTGTTTTTCTGATGTGTAAAGCAACGACAAAACTAACAATTTTTAAATACTCAACCTTTAGAATTAAGAAGCTGTGCAAAAAGGGGTCACAGAAAATTGAGTTAAATCAGTCTGTTAATAATATTTCCCTTCTTTGTCCATTTTTACTCCAAAGCAAACAACTCTGAAGAGACTTCCAAGAACAAAAAGCCAGTCATAGAAGAATTAGCTGAGTTTTATACCAACTCCTCCTTCTGCAAAGACACAAAAGCTGAGTTAGATCAACTCTCAGGTAATCAGAAGAAGAAGAGGAGCTTAGCCTTCAAGGAAATCACATATGTCACCTCCTTCTGTCATCAGCTCAGATGGATTACCAAGCGTTCGTTGAAAAATTTACTGGGTAATCCCCAGGCCTCTATAGCTCAGGTAACCTGACAGGTTGTTTTCATTGTGCTGTGAAGTACTCATGTGGGAGCTATTTGGTTCTGATGTGGTCCACTTCAGGATCATGTGTATCTTCTACCCACACTTCTATCTCCTTGTTGTCCCCACCACTCCATCTGGGATATAGAAATGGTGAATGGAACAAGTAAAGCAATTACTCTCTCAGAATTTTTTGTTGTTTAAACAAGCCATAATGGATTGTCTTAGTAGAAACTTTCTTTTTAAATGTAAAGTAAAGGGAGTGTGAGCCACATGTGATTTTCTAGTAGCTACCTGCTGTCATTCACTGATTCATTCCAAAAAGTTCAACCCAAGGCTGTATGTTGTGTTTTGAGACTCTAATACAGTAGTGGACAAAATGGATAAAAATAAATCTCTGCTCTTGTCACTTATTTTCTTATGAGGGCAGAGTAATGATAACTGAATGGAGAAAATATATAGCATGTCAGATGGGACTATGCAGAAGTTTCAGCAGAGAAGGAGTGGGAAAGGGAGGGAAGGAGAGAGAAGGAGGTGCAGAGAAGAGAGTTGGTTTACAGTTGAGATCAGGTGCTGAGGGATGCCTAGGGTTGCTCAACACCTGAAGGCTGTTTGGGCTGTCCGTGGTCTGAGGGAAGAGCCTGTATGCAAAGTGATGTTCCTTTTGATTGACCTTCCTTATTTTTTTATTAATTAATTTGTTTATTTAAATGCATTTCAAGTCATGTTGTAGTACATATATAGGGCTCAATTTTTCCATTTCTCTGGTTGCAAACCAGATAGAGTCACACCATTTGTGTCTTCATATATACACCTAGGGTAGTGATGACCATCTCATTCGACCATCTTTACTATACCCATTCCCCTTTCTCTCCCCCCACCTCCCCCTACCCCATCCAGAGTTCCTCTATTTCTCCTATGTTCCCCATTCCCATCCCCCTTATGTATCAGCATCCACTAATCAAAGAGAACATTCAGCATTTGGTTTTTGGGAATTGGCTTACTTCACTTAGCATAATGTTCTCCAATTCCATCCATTTACCTGCATTTGCCATAATTTTATTCTCTTTTATTGCTGAATAATATTCCATTGTGTATATGTACCACAGTTTCTTTATCCATTCATCTATTGAAGGGCATCTGGGTTGCTTCCACAGTTTAGCAATTGTGAATTGTGGCATTTTAGAGGCAAGTAAGAAAGACCTAATTCATAATTCACACTAAAGAATCAACTTATTTCATCATCTCACTTTTGAACAATGGGCAAAACATTGAAATGGCTATGTCACCGTAGTATGCTGTTCTTAAATCTTAAGGGTATAGGCCGAGGAGTGGAATAGCTGGATCAAATGGTGGTTCCATTCCAAGTTTTTAAAGGAATCTCCATACTGCTTTCCAGATTGGTTGCACCAGTTTGCAGTCCCACCAGCAATGTTTGAGTGTACCTTTTTCACCACATCCTCTCCAGCACTTATTGTTGCTGGTATTTTGGATAGCTGCCATTCTGACTGGGGTGAGATGAAATCTGAGAGTAGTTTTGATTTGCATTTCTCTAATGGCTAGAGATGTTGAACATTTCTTCATATATTTGTTTATTGATTGTATATCTTCTTCTGTGAGGTTTCTATTCAGCTCCTTAGACCATTTAGTGATCGGGTTGTTTGTTTTTTTGGTGTTAAGTTTTTTGAGTTCTTTGTATATCCTGGAGATTAATGCTCTATCTATGTGCATGTGGCAAAAATTTGCTCCCAGAATGTAGGCTCTCATTCATCTCATTAATAGTTTCTTTTGCTGAGAAGCTTTTTAGTTTAAATCCATCCCATTTATTGATTCTTGCTTATATTTCTTCATTTATTGATTCTTGCTTATATTTAGAGTCTTGTTAAGGAAGTTGGGGCCTAATCCAACGTGATGAAGATTTGGGCCTACTTTCTCCTCAATTAGACGCGGGGTCTCTGGTCTAATTCCTAGGTCTTTGATCCACTTTGAGTTGAATTTTATGCATAGTGAGAGATAGGGATTTAGTTTCATTTTATTTTGCTGCATATGGATTTATGAAAGACCTCTACAATGAAAACTACAATACACGAAAGAAAGAAATTGAAGAAGATCTTAGAAGATGGAAAGACCTCCCATGCTCTTGGATAAGCAGAATCAATATTATTAAAATGGCCATACTACCCAAAGCTGTATACAGATTCACTGTAATCCCAATTAAAATCCCAAAGTCCTTTCTTATAGAAATAGAAAAAGCAATCATGAAATTCATTTGGAAAAATAAGAGACCCAGAATAGCTAAAGCAACTCTGAGCAAGAAGAGTGAAGCAGGAGGCATCACAATACCAGACCTTAAACTTTACTACAAAGCTATAGTAACAAAAACAGCATGGTATTGGCACCAAAATAGACATGTAGACCAATGGTACAGAATAGAAGACACAGAGAGTAATGCACATAAATACAGCTATCTCATACTAGACAAAGGTGCCAAAAACATGCATTGGAGAAAAGATAGCCTTTTCAACAAATGGTGCTGGGAAAACTGGCCTTCCCTATTGAGAGATTCTAATCTTCAGAAAGCAATAGATACCTCAGAGAGTTTGCCTATTTTACACAGGTAGTAACCATGCTTAACAAGGCACTCTTAACAATGAGATAATGTTCTCTTCTTTTGGTTGGCTCTTAGGTAGTTGTTGATCATCATTCTGTAATGTATTTCTGTTATTCTTAACCCCTGTGTCATGCAAAACACTAGTATTCTAGTTCATTTACCCATCATTTTTAAGAAAATCAATTTATCTGGTTGTTTAGGGGTTGCTGTTTTTATTATCAGTTACTGAGTTTCTGTTAAGAATGAAAAGGTGGCATGTTGTTGGCGCTAATGAAATATATTGACTTCTCAGCATGACCCTTCATGTGTATCTGAGAGCCTACATCCCTATGTCAGCCATGTTGTCCATCGCTCCAAACATTTTTTTTTTCTTGTGGTTTGGCATTCCTATCAGAACACAGGCACTTTTTGTGTCCTGTCAAACAAGGGTGACATTTCGCTGGTTGGTAATAGATTTGATGTCATTTGAAAACACATCAGATGAGTTAGATTCATCAACCTGGGTTGCCCATTGTTCAAAAGTGAGATGATGAAATAAGCTGATTCTTTAGTGTGAATTATGAATTAGGTTTTTCTTACTTGCCTCTAAATTGGTTTATAAGTGTCTTGTTCAAGACATATATAGTAGTTGTGGGCAGGGCACAATCAGAACACACCTATTTGTAATGCACCTATATCGCGCCTGTTTTGGGTCTTGGCTTCCGTAAGGTGAAGACAGCAGGCCTGGAACCTGCAGGTTGCATGTTCAGCCTGCTTGTGAGGCACTGGGTTCGATTTTCAGCACCACATATAAATAAATAAAGGTCTATTGACAACTAAAAAAAATATTTAAAAATAAAAGTGTGTATTCTGAGGAGACTGAGAATATGGCAGGGTAATGGATATTTTCCCCCTAAATTTGTCTTATTAATGAGGGGATTTTTAAGAATATCTTTAAATAATATTTTTTCCAGACTAGTTTTACAAATTAGCTTTTTTAAGATTATGATTCTGTCTCTATTTTTGCTTGCTTCATGCCAAAAAATGTCCTTCACCCAGTACTTCATATCTTGATACTGTTACAGCATTGAGATTTTTTTAACTTTGAAGTTTCTAAGATACATGGTAGGATATTTTGTTTTCTTTAGATTACCATGTTTTGTAGTTTAATTATTATCCTATGAATGATAATATGAAGTAGAATTCTTCATACAAATTATCTCATAGTGGAACTTGCATCCTTTGCTAGTTGAAGCATCCTTAAAAAATTTTTTATCCTAAATCCCAAAGTGCTTTGTCCAGTGTCCTTGGAATCCTCCACACAGACTGAGTGGGTGAATATGGGTGAGGATAGTCAAGTCTTGGCAGCTCCAGTGTAATGTGTTGACTGTACGCCTCACTGGCTGAGGTTGAAGGAGAAGCCGTAACAGAGGAGATGGTAATGGAAGCACTTGGATGCTCCCAGAGAGAGCTGGCTGAGTGGTTTGGTGACAGTGACAATGCACTTTCCCATGTAGACAGGGACTCCCTGGACATTGGAGAGGTGGGATCCAGCTCACACCTACTTCCTTTATTGTACAAAATTCTATTGTTTGAATTCGTGTGTGTGTGCTTTAAAATTTTTATTTATTTTTAATGTTAAGAGTAAAGACATCCTGTTTTCATTTGACTGTCTTGAAGTATGGAACTGCATGTTCACTGACACAAAGGCTGAAAGTTTAGTTCAGGCCAAAACTCTAGGCCACTTAGACTTTGTTTTATTTCCGAAATGACTTAATTAGGTGTCTGCATCTCTCTGCCTCCTGTGTGGCATTTGTGAACTCAGCACCTGAGCTGGACCTTGAACTGGCAGTCATCTGCTTTGTTGTTCTGTCAGTTCTCCAAACAACAAATACCTTGATTTGCTATTTATTTAGAAAGCAGTCAAATTACATATATTGCTTTATATTCTCCCAGGGACTGTGGTCAAAACATTAAAAATGTTTACCTCAATGGAGAGATCTGATTGTGTTGCTATATATTGTGTAATAATAAATGATATGTACAAATTGTCACCTCTAATTGAGACTCTTTTTTGTTTTCTTTTTTCTTTTTGAAAAGATTGTTGTCACAATCATACTGGCACTGGTTATAGGTGCAATTTACTTTGGGCTAAACAATGATTCTGCTGGAATCCAGAATAGGTAAGTAAATCTGAATCTTGATTTAAAATAAAAATAGTTACTTTGTTCAATTCATGATTATCCATTAAGAATTTGAATTTCAGACAAGTACAGGCTAAACGGCACTATTGTATTGTGGGGTTGGATGAACGAGTGATTTGAAAACTGAATGGAATGGTTACTTTTATTTTTCACATGCACAAACACATATTTATGTCTCTGTTGATAGAGAACATAAAATTTGCCTTTTTAACCATTATAGTGTGTATAGTTAAATGGCATTAAGTATATTCACAGCATTGTACAAGAGTTGCCACCAGCCGGGCGTGGTGGCTCACGCTTGTAATCCCAGCACTTAGGGAGGCTGAGACAGGAGAATCGCGAGTTCAAAGCCAGCCTCAGCAATGGCGAGGCGCTAAGCAACTCAGTGAGACCCTGTCTCTACATAAAAAACACAAAATAGGGCTGGGGATGTGGCTCAGTGGTCGAGTGCCCCTGAGTT
>CM053408.1:57252614-57369609 GCA_028644305.1 Xerus rutilus
TACCAAAAAAAAAAAAAAAAAAAAAAAAAAGAGTTGCCACCATTTTACTCCAGAACTCTTTTTTAACTTCCCAAATGGAATCGACATACCCATTAAGCAACAGCCCTTCATAGCTACTTCTCCCAACTCCTGGCAACCACTATTCTCCGTGTTTCCGAATTTGACTATTCTAGGAACCTCATGTACAAAGGAGTCATAAGTACTTGTCCTTTGATGACTGACTTATTATTCTTTAACTTAATGTCTTCATGGCTCATCCATGTTGTGGCATGTGTCACTTTCTTTCCATTTTACAATGAATAGTCCATTATACACATACACGCGCGTGCACACACACACAAATATGCACACCATTTCATTTATCCATTCATCCATTGATGAATATTTGGGTTGCTTCCTCATGGTTGTTGTCAATAATGCTGTCATGAGTGTACAAATGTCAGTCTGAATTCCTGTTTTCAGTTCTTGGGATATGTTGCCAGAAGCAGAATGGCTGGGTCCCATGGTGATCGTGTTAATTTTCTGAGGACCTGCGGTGCTGTCTTCCACTGCAGCTGCACCATTTTCCATTCTCATCAGTAACACACAAGGGTTTCAGTGTCTTCACATCTTCCCTAACACTTAGTATTTATCTTTTTAAAAATATACAGTAAAGATCAACTGAATCTTTCAAGAAATGTCTATTAAACTCCATTGCCCATTTTAAATTCATTTTTGTTGTTGTTGTTGTTGACTTTTAGGAACTCTTTATATTTCTGAGATATTAATTCCTTCTTAGATACATAATTTCCAAACATTTTCTCTAATTCTGTGGGTTTTTTAAAAAATTGTGTTGATGATGTCCTTTGATGCACAAGTGTTTTTAACTTTGGTATAATTCAGTGTATCTGTTTTTCTGCTGCTAGTTAGCCAACTTCCATTGTTTGGGATTTGTTTGACTTGAAGGTAAGGTAAGCCAGTGGAATTCAGCTTTTCCTAACTGTGAATAATGGTTATGTTAGTGTTGTGATAGTGTTATGATTCATATCTAGTTTCAGTTATAATGTACCCTAAAGAATCTTGTTTCATGATGAAATTTATTTATTTATTTGTTTTTCATTTATTTTTGATATGGGGTCTCGATGTGTTGTTCAGGCTGGCCTTGAATTTCTGGGCTCAAATGATCCTCTTTCCTCAGTCTTCCAAGTCTGCAGGCTTGTATTGCTGCACCTGGCTTTACAGTGAGACTTTTTAATGCCTGTGTCATGTTGTGAACATAATTCTCTGTTGCATCACAGACCTCAGAGTTCTTGTCACTTTGCTAGACACTGGGTTCTGCTTGACACCCACAGGCTCAGGTGACCTTCCGGAGACCAGAGACAGCATATGGTATTATCCTTATTTTACTATGGAGGATGGTTGAAGATGCTTATGTTGAACATTTGTTCATGTCTGGAAAAGAGTGATTAGTTTTGAAAGAAAGAATAAGGATAAAAGTAGATTTCACGCAGGTAAAATAAATGAATCAAGTAGTGTTAGTCTACAATGAGGCTATTGTTTCAGCTATTTTCAGAGTTAGGTCATTGCTTATCTGTTTACCTTCCCTGAGGACTGGGATCTCTGAATTGTTTCCATACTTGCTAGTAATTGATGGTTTGTGTAAGTTGTATTCTTAATCTACACAGCATATCTCTGTGCTAGGCTCTAGGAGCTCTGGGCCTTTTTGTGGTGTAGCAAGAAGTGTTTGGAAAAATTGTTGACAAACCTCTACTTAATTGGAATTTTAAAGATGAACTGGAAAACTAGACATTAATAGTCTTGGTAAGAAGATCCAGAGAAATAAAGAAGAGCTTTAGCTGTTTCTCCAGGTGTCTTCGGGAGAAATTATATTAATTTGCATCTTTTGACTTAAATTTATTACCATTTTTTATAGGAATTTGGACTAAGTGCAAGTTGCCTGTGTGTGTGGTTTGTCTAATCCCTTCTGGGGTGATTGATTAGTGATTAGTTCTTTTGATTAGGAAAAAAAAATGTCTCAAGTCATCTCTGGAACCAGGTTGTCAGAGCTTTCTTCTATTAGTGTTTCATCATTTGAAATTGCTGGGGAGGCCAAGGGTTTAGTTCTCTTTTCTGAGGTCAAGTACTCTCTTTACACTTTCTCTAACCTGTGTAACTGAGACACTGGGTTTGAATCCTATGTAGAGTGTGAGCTCCTTTGACTTAATAGCCTTACAGAATTGTGGTGATAGTTAAGTAAATTAGGAAAAAGGTATTTAAAAAATTAATCAGATTCACTAATCTCACTTCTGGGTATTAATGCAAAGTATTTGAAATCAGTTTGTTGAAGAAGTATCTGCACTCCTGTGGTCATTGTAGGACTATTCACAATAACCAAATTAAGGAATAAAAGAGTCCATCAGCAGATGAATGGATAAGGAAAATGTGGGTACACAGTGGAATACTATTCAACTTTAAAAAAGAAATATTGTCATTTGTGACAACATTGATGGAATTGGAGAACCTCTTGCTAAGTAAAATAATCCAAAGAAACACAAAAGCCACGATACTCACTCATAGGTAGATTTTAAAACAACCAATTACTTTAATTATCTTGATTTAATTATTACATATTGTATTTATTAATCATAATATCACTTTGTACCCCATAAATATACAACTATAATTTGCTGATTTATACTTTAATAATTTTAAAAACAAATCAGTAAATAGATATGACAGGTGTAGCTTATTACCATGAAAAGAATTAGAATGCATTAAATTCTTTAATAATAAAAATGCATTCAGTATAAAATAGTCATCTTTTGATTTAGAAGGAATCTCACTGTCTACTTTTTGCAGATCCATGGGCTGCCATGACAAAATACCACAGATGGTGCTTGGGTTGTAGCTCGTGGTAGAGCTCTTGCCTAGCATGCATGAGACACTGGGTTTGATTCTCAGCACCGCATACAAATAAATAAAATAATAACTAAAAAATTTTTAAAAATACTACAGACTTGGTGACTTAAACAACAGACATTTATTTTCTCTCAGTCCTAGAGTCTGGAATTCTGAAGTCTGGGATCTGCTCCAGCAGGTCAGGCTCTTGTGAGGCTGCTTTCCTGGCTTGCAGATGGCCACCTTCACTCTGCACCCTCTTCATGGCAGAGAATGTCTGTCTGGTGTTTCTTCCTCTTATGAGAGCTTTTAATCATCATGGGGCTCCACTCTTATGACCTCATCTAATCCCTGTTACTTCCTAAAGGTTTCATCTCTAAGCACCGTCACACTGGAGGTTCAGGCTTCAACATAGGAATTTAAGGGAAACCCAGTTTAGTAAACAGCAGCTTAAGATTGTGAATTTCAGAATATGCTAGAATATGGAGACAGAGATCAAGGGAGACCTCAAGGGTCCTCATGGGGTCATGCTTCCTTCCTTGTTTTAACCAGAATGATTCCCTTTCATTTCTTCCTGCCTTCATTTGTTCGTTTCTTCCTTCCTTCCCTCCTTCCTTCCTTCCTTCCTCCTTTTAAAAATCGGTTTAATGTTGTGTCATTTGTGGAAGGATTTCTGTGGATAGAAAACCAACCTAAGATTGTTGAGTCGGCTGAGGTGCTTTTGTTCCATTCTGTCCTGGCAGAGCGGGAGTACTGTTCTTCCTCACAACCAACCAGTGTTTCAGCAGCGTGTCGGCTGTGGAGCTCTTTGTGGTCGAGAAGAAGCTCTTTATGTGAGTAGGTCTCTGTTCAGGGAAGGGGTGTTGGTGGCTGTTAGTCAAATTGGTCATATCTGGAATTGGGCCAAACATGCTATCCTTGGGAATACAAGTTGTTTTCTTCTCCTTTACTTATTTTTTTAAATTGACAAAATATAAATTGTACACATTTATCATGTATAACATGAACTTTTGAAGTATGTATGGGGATTACTAATATTAATTGAGAAAAAGCAGTCAGAGGCGGGATAGAAAATCAAGTGTGTGGGGAGCCTTGCTAGCAAGGGAAAAGATAGTCTCGGGGTTAGGTTGTGGTCAGCAAATCCCAGTGGTCCAGAGAAAGCAAGCAATATAGGGACTAAAAACTAACTTTTATCTTTAACAAAAGAGTAGGTCATGATGATGCTTGCAAGAAAAGTTTGAGAGACTTTGGTAGAGATTAAGAGGTGGGTTAAGGGGCTGAGGTTGTGGCTCAGTGGTAGAGCATTTGCCTTGCACATGTGAGGCACTGGGTTCAATCCTCAGCACCACATAAAAATAAACAAACAAAGATACTGTGTCCATGTATAACTAAAAAATATTTTTTTAAAAAAAGAGGTGGGTTAAGCAGCAAAGTGGCTGGAAGGAAGGAAGTAAAGCTGAGAAAGAATGTGACAGGTGTAGCCCCTCAGTGTGAGTGGAGGAGTGGAGAGAGCCAAAGGGCAGCCTTACAGTAAAGAGCAGACGGGTTTTGTCTCCTGTGTTTTCCAAAGATGGAAGGGATTTGCCCATATTGACATGCCAAGGAGAGGAATCATCAGAGAGGGAAGGGGTGAACACACCAATGGAAGAGTTTAGCATTATAGGAGAATGTCAACGAGAGGAAAGATGAGGATTTAGTAGTTAACAGGACCGCAAGTTGGAGATGTGATCATTGCAAGAAGCAGTTTTTTTTTTCCTTTTTTTAACTTGAGAGTAGCAGAAGTAGAGTTTAGGGATCTGCTGTAGCACTGGGGCCTTGAAGAATATCAATGTCATGCTCTTCACACTGAAGCGGGGAGAGGAAAAGCCTTTGTTACCACTGAGATAGCCCCTCAAGTGCTGCTCTTCAGGCAGAGCCAGGCTCAGAGAAGCAGAGTTTCTGAGGACAGTGAGGAGATGCAGACTGTCCCTGGAGGGGTGATGTGGGGCCAGAGTGGGTGGCATCAGGAGGGGTTCTGTCATGAAAGAGGGTCCCAGCAAGAGCCTCATGAGGCTGATGCCCCAAGGAGGCTGCACCTGAGTTGGAGAAGGGCATGGGGGTCAGCCGCAAGCCTGTGGGCAGCTGCAGGGTTAGACCTGGTGGCATCAGGAGCCTACACAGCAGTGTCTCATCTGGGCTGTGCCTTCTTGGACTAATCTGGGATGTATTTCTGTTATGTAGGCACGAGTACATCAGTGGATACTACAGAGTGTCATCTTACTTCTTTGGAAAATTGTTTTCCGATTTACTGCCCATGAGGTTATTGCCAAGTGTCATATTTACTTGTATACTGTACTTCATGATAGGTAAGTAACGAGACAAAGAGGACATGTTTTCAGTCCTGGATGTAGGTGACACCAATTTATCTACATATATTTTATTACTATCTATATATTTTTGTAGAAATATGTAGAGTGATTGTCTTTAGACAGAGGTAAAAAATATTAAAATACACACATATTCCCCCCCATTCTAAATCAGAGGAAAATGGTGACTTTGGAGGTTTAATGATTTAATAAAAATACTTATTTGATAGATATAGATATTGATTTCTACATTTGCTTACACTTCCCATCAGGCTCATTGCATCATAATTCCCATGTATTTCACGAGTATGCACACACACACACACCATAAATACCTATTTTAGACAAAGTGCTATATAGTAAAACCATTATTTAAGAGTAACTCTTCCATTTTACACATAACAGGTGTGTTGTAAAGAATTAGTCATGGAGTATAGACCCCCAGGCTCTTGATAGGTGTTCTTATGGCAGTTCCAAAATCTTCAGACTGCATGACCCAGAGCATTATCTCATTATAGTTTATAAAATAGTTTAAGAATCCAAAATTAGTCCTATTCTCAATCAGAGCCATGTAGTGATCTGTCTAGGGGGACTCAGGTTATGGAGATGCCTCCCCTAGGTATTAAAACCACTGTGAGGTCGTGTATCCTGATCCTAGCTTCTTCACTAATGCAGTTGCAGCAGACAGTGAGTAATGTGGACATGTGGGTATGTGAGTGTGCTGTTGATGGCTTCCTGTAACAAGAGAAGGCAGGAGAATTTGGCCAGTTGTACTACCTGTACTTGTTTAATTCAGCAACTCAGAAATTGCTCATAACTATGCATAAGGGAGCATGGTATTAGTTATATAGAATGGTGTGATGTAGTAAATGTAAAAAAGCAATCTGGGTGATAACTTTATGCACATACATGGAGGGAAAGAATAAAAATTGGTGATGCAGGTAGCTGGGTCATGCATGACGTTTTTCATTCTGATGCTGGAGTGTTATTTGCACAATAAACCACACCAGCTACACAGTGGCCTAGGAAGCTGCACTGACCCCTTCTTTTCTTTCAAGGGTTGAAACCACAGGCAGACGCTTTCTTCATCATGATGCTAACCCTTTTGATGGTGGCTTATTCGGCCAGTTCCATGGGACTGGCCATTGCAGCAGGTCAGAGTGTGGTGTCTGTGGCTACACTTCTCATGACCATCACCTTTGTGTTTATGATGGTGAGTGTGAACAGAGCCTCTCTGGAGAGGGAATTGTTCCCCTTGTTCTTTCCTGCCTCTTGACCTGTACTTTAAAACCTGCTTTGTGGATTCTGTATGTGGGAATCAGATGCTTTCATGAAGCCATATGCTGAAATATAGTTTGTATTAGAAAATGTACTGGCTTTCCTCCTGGCTCTTTCCTGCCTTTTTTTGTTACTGTTCTAAAGTAGTTATTGTGACTTAGTTAACATCTCCATTCTAATGAGCTTTTAAAAGACAATTCTGATGATGTTTTATGAAACCTTGATAAATAGGAACTTAAAAAACTGGAACAATGATAGGCTGATTCCCTCAAAAAAACAACAGATTATCTGCCAGTCTTTAATGCTGGTGTTAAGAGAACTGCCAGCTGTTTACTCACAGCAGAGTTTGGTTAGATTCATTGCTTTTTGATTCAGATCAAAGCAGAGCTCTGTGAGAGGGATAACACTGTGTGGCATAGGGGAATCTCACCCAGGCCGCACTTGTATTTTTTAAAATTTTTTTTAGTTGTTGATGGATTTTTATTTTATTCATTTATTATTTATATGTGGTGCTGAGGCTTGAACCCAGTGCCTCATGCATGCTAGGCAAGCTTTCTACCACTGAGCTACAGCCCCAGCCCCACGTTCTTATATTTTGAAAAGGTGTGTTTTAAAAATACTGGAAAATTTATTCTATGTCACCTCCTTTCTAGGTTTCCGCAAATCTCATATCAATTTCTTTCTGGGTTTTTTGCTCGATGGCTATTATTCCTACTCTTACATGTCTCTAAGTTTTACACTCACATAGACTCAATGGATGAATGGAACCAGTTATGTTTTTTTCCTTCTCAGACATCAAGTAAACAGGACTGCTTAGCTTATTAATATAAATGTTAATATTACTTTCTGTTAGAGTAGAAGTACATACCTTTAAATATGACATAATCAGCTCAGACTCCTCCCAAAATTTAGTTCTTCCTTTCTGAATTTGAAAACTACCAATGTAGGTCATTGTGAAAGTGCTAAGTCTTATTTATATTGTTATCCAATAAGTCAGAATGTTTTATTTGTTTGATGGTTTGGTTATTATTTAAAGGTTTCTCTATGGAACTTTAAAAAACATTCTTAAAACCATATTTTACTCAGTGATGTTGTGCTATATCCTAAGCACATGGTACATGAATATCTGAAGGCACACTACAACATTGTCATCATTCTGTACATCTCCGTGCACCTAGTACTAGTTAGGACAAGTGCTACATGGACCTTGTAACTGTCTCTGGTGTGTCTCAAGCAGTCCTTCCTAGCATCTCCATTGCTTTCTGGTCACATTAAATGTAGGTGTTGACCATGTTTTCTGATGTACTTCACTATATTATGCTCTCTCTTTCTTTTAAGGTATGGATTATTTCTCTGAACTTTTGTTTCTAACCTTTATTTTATTTATTTATTTTTATGTGGTGCTGAGGATTGAACCCAGTGCCTCACCCAGTGCCTTACCCAGTGCCTCACACGTGCTAGGCAAGTGCTGTACCACTTGCTACAACTCCAGCCCTATATTATGGTCTTTATCAGTTATAGGCATTGGGTTATCTTAAGCCTGCATTCAGAACCCCAAATTATTCCTTAAGTCATGGACATAGACTGCAAACTCTTGTAAATAACATATCTTGTTGTATGGGTATGGAGGGGGGCATCTGATGCTCAGGATTATTCTGGAGTATGTTCTTAGATTGCAAGATTTAGGGTGAATACATAGTGGTGGCTTCATTAAAATAATGAGTATACTTGTTTCTTCATGTCTGTGAGTTCTGCATCTGAAGATCCAGCCAACTACAGGTAGAAAAGTATAAAAAAGAATTGCATCTAAATAGGTACAGACTTTTTTCTTGTGGATTTTCCCTAAAGAATATAGTATAATAACTATTTATATGGCATTATGTTGTATTAGATATTATAAACAATCTGGAGTTGACTTTATGTAAGTACAGGGTGTGAATAAAGTATAAAGGATATGCATGAATTATATGCAATAAAGGGACATGAGCATCTCCAGATTTTGGTATCAGTATGTGGATGTCAAGGGATGACTGTACTTGTTAATCTTCCCTTGCAGTAACAGAGAAAGATGAAATCTTGACAAGGATTTTCCAAATAAGTGGAATATATAATATAGACTCCAGGTTTATTGTACTTCGTTTAAAATAATGAGCTGCCACAGTTATACAGAGGTGTACACAGCAAAGGAGGAAGATTAGTAAGTGCTTAGAATAAGTGGAATTTCAAGAAAGAGTTGTTCCTAACAGAAATGTTTAGAAGGTTATAGAGTTCTTGAAGAAGGTCTTATTTAGAATTTTTCATAAAACCTCTGGACTAGTTTTAACCCTCCAGTTTTGCTTTTTGTAGCTTTTTTCAGGTCTTTTGGTAAATCTCAGAACCATTGCACCTTGGCTTTCATGGCTGCAGTACTTCAGCATTCCTAAATATGGCTATACGGTAAGTTGTCCTCATCTTTGTGAGTGGGTTTCCAACTAGGAACAACCAGAATCAAGCCTGACCTTCTCATTTCACCAGGCATAAGCTGTGAATATCTGCCATCTAGGAACTGTCTTTCAGGAGAAGTGCGTCAGTATTTCCTTTTAGCCTTAGTTAGCACAAGGTGAGGGAGTCACCTGGGTATTTTCCCAAGTCACACCATTGTTTGAGGAAGATGAAGGTTGGGGAGAAAGCTCATAGTAAAGGGGAAAGATGAGACTAGTTGGTGAAAAAAATATTGTATCTCAGCTTAATAAGGAAGTAAATGAGAAGATTAGAGACTAGAATTCACAGTTTATGTCAAAAGGGAAATTAGAAGGAAAACAAAGACTATTTAATACTCAGAGCCATATTGGTTTTAGGGAGCTGATCAGCTCCAAAATAATCTGTGTCTTAATACGCTATGACCAGGTTTCTAACTTTAGTTGTTTCACTTTAGTGAGTACTATGTATGTAAAACTTGGTATGTTTTTAGAAATAATAGTAGAATTAAATTCAAGAACATTATTGTAGTCAGCTTTTTCCTCACTGTGACCAAAAGACCCATCAAGAACAGATTAGAGGAGGGAAAATTTATTTGGGGCTCATGGTTTCAGAGGTTCCTTGCTCTGGGCAAGAGGTACAGCAGCAATCATGGAAGAAGGGGCCAGCAGAGAATTGCTGCTCAGCTCTTGGCAAAGTCAGGAAGCAGAGAGAAAGAGAGAGACAAACAGAGACAGAGACAGAAAAGCAGACAGAGACAGAGAGAAGGGAAAGAGAGAGGAGGGGGCTTCAGGGAAGATACACTCTTTCAGAGAATGCCTGTAGTGACCCAACTCCTCCAGCCATGCCCCACCTGCCCACGGTTAACACCTTGTCAGCCCATTTAAACTACAGTGGACTGATTAGGTTACAATTCTTCTAGTCTAATCATTTACCTCTGAATGTTCCTGCCATTAACACAGGAGGTTTTGGGGATTTCCTCATGTTCAAACTATAACAGACATAGTGGGGATAATTCCTTGGAAAACTTTTGGAATTTACAAATATTTACCTTGCCCCACTCCCCTTTCTCTTATAGGCTTTGCAGTATAATGAATTTTTGGGACAAAACTTCTGTCCAGAATCAAATACAACAGCAGACAGTACCTGTCCTAACAACTATGCAATGTAAGTATGCATGCAGTGTCACAACACAAGATTGCTTACTGCTGTGGTGTGGTGTAGAAAGGCCCCTGGACTTAGAACTAATAGGAGTCATTTCAGTGTCAACAAACATTTCTGAGCTTAATTTCCTTACTCATAAAGTGAGTCATTGTGCACTAATGCTGCAAAACTCCTATATTCTAACAGTCAAATTATATTTAGCATGGAATACTATTTCCTATGTGTTGTTTGCTTGTTTAGACCATTTTAAAAGACCCTTTTAATAGCATTTGATTATGGTTTTGTTCTAATTTTTTCAGAACAAATTGAAATGGGCTACTTTGATAGTTTAACAAGAGCTTATAGCTTTGAACTGTATGTGATACCTGTGAACTCAGTCACTAGTAAGATCTAACAATGCAGACGTAGTATGAAGAAGGAAGTTTATTTTTTGCATAGTGTCATTAAAACAAAAGTCAGGTTTTAATATAATTACAGGATCTTGTTTTTAAATTTTAATAATATTTTCTTTTCTATGACTTGTTAGTGGTTTGATTTTCATGCATGAATTAATGAGAGAAAAGAAAACACTGATAACCTAAATCTCTTCTAAATATTCCAATAATTGTTAGTAATAGGACACATTTCTATTTTGAATATGGATAAGGAAAATATCTGTGAAGAATATTTTTTGTTTGATTGGGGTGTGGCATCTTTGTAACATAAACTCAGTGCCAGAGTACTGGTCAGGATGCAGCGCTTGGGAAAAGTGGGATCAGATAAGAAGGAGGGGTATATATATATGATACACACAGGCTTCATGATCACATAAGGCTCATCCTTACAAAAGGAAGGAAGAAACTCCTCTTACAGAAAGAGAGGCCACAGATGTTTTTGGAACTGATGAATTCTTAGAGGTGCACAAGAGTGGCAGCAGACAATAATTGTGGCTGCACCAGATGTTGTTAGTTCCAGCTGCTTTTCTAACCTATGACAGGAATGCTCCATCTTGCTGTGCTCCAATTGCTGCCTAAGATTTGAGTCTGATCCCTGGGCCTCCTGGTCATGTACTATAGCCAGGTTTCTACACTCCTCATTGGCCTCTTGGTACGACAGTTGACCAAATATGGCTTTACTCCCTTTGTTCTTAGATTTGGAATTCTTGCCTGTGTCCTTTTTGGTGATCACCTTAGCAAGGGCTGTAGGTGTCATCAATTTAAGCTAAAGATTCCCCATCAGGAATAATTGAAAAGTTACTTGGTAAACGTTTCCTTCAAAGAGAGCAGCATCATAGATTTGTTAATGAATAAATCTGAGGAGGCTAGAAACTTGGTCTACAGTGGGCCTCTGTAAATTTGGCCAAGTTTGTTAAGCTTCCTTTACTTCCTATTTTAAATGTGTACCATATCTGTACTCCCTGGGATTGTAATAGGTATTAATTAAACTATTAGTTAAAAGTTACTTAGCATAGCATCTAGCAAAATTATAAGCATTTAGTGACTGTTAGCAATTATTCATGAAGGGATTATTATTAACAATTTGGTTACCTCTAGGCCTCAATAAGGAGCAGAGAATATCCTGAGTAAAATTTGACAGATTGTAGGATTGACGTTATGTTGTTTTCTGTTGAATTTCAGATGTACTGGCGAACAATACTTGACAAATCAGGGCATTGATCTCTCGCCTTGGGGCTTATGGCAAAACCATGTGGCTTTGGGTTGTATGATTATTATCTTCCTCACAATTGCTTACCTAAAATTGTTATTTCTTAAAAAGTATACTTAAATTCCTGCTTAATTTACTATAAATTACCCTCACATTAAAAAGAAACACTTTAAATATCCAATGAAGTTTCTTGTTGTTGTTGTCTCCTGTTAATTTGCATCATGCTGTCATTTAGCAATAATTATTTTTAACAGAAACATTCACAGGAATCATGAAACACTGAATTATACATAAAAGAACTGACGTATTACACATTAGTTTATCCATCAGAGGGTAACCTTAAGGAAGAAATACAGTCTAAATTATTGATCTGAGAATGAAGAATTGAATTCTAGAAACTATTGACCAGTTACTAATATTTCTGGTATTGATTCCCCATTTTTGAAGTTAATAGGTAGTTTAGTACACCTCCAGTGTTTATGTGTTTGCCTTTGTGGTGTGAGAGATCAAACTAGGGCTAAGTGCAATCAAGACAAGCACTCTACACTGAGCTATATCCCAGCCTGCCCTCTGACAGTAATCTATGAATCTATGATCTGCCATTGTCTAGTAAATAACAAATATAGTAATACTGTATTAAAAGTATGAAATCTAAAATATGTCAGAAAACTTGTCAACCATGCTGATAGAAACAAAATGTCTTTGATAAGCTTATTAATGTTGGTGGAACTTACTGACACTTCTAAATGACATTGGAATGTCATTTAGTCCATCAGTGGGTGCCCTGCCATATTGTTGCAACATTGGTCTAGGAACATAGCTTGATAGTTTCATCTTTGAACTTTTAAGGAACAGTTTTTTTTTTTTTTTAATTACACCAATTAAATTGTAATGTTTTAGTTTTGTGTTCTAATCTACACTTGTACATACTTAAGTTTCCCACTTTTTAGTAAACCTTTCATTTTAAAATAATTTTAGATTTACATAAAAGTTGCAAAGATAGTGTGGGAAGTTCTTGCATGTCTTTTGCCAAGATTCCCTTAATGTTAACATTTTATATACCAAACCATATAGGTCAAAGCTAAGAAATTAGTATTGGTACATTACTATGATCAAATGATCAAACTATACATTCTATTCATATTTCACCAGTTTCTGACTAATATTCTTTTATTGTTCTGGGACCCAAGTCAGGAGATCACATTGCATCTAGCTCCCCTTTTTAAAAGTAAATACTTGTGGAAATTAAGGGAGCCGGGAGATCACCGGAATGCAGACCCCCTCCTCTGGCCCTATGACTGTGGTCACATTGGAATGTCATTTAGTCCATCAGTGGGTGCCCTGCCATATTGTTGCAACCTTGGTCTTGGAACATAGCTTGATAGTTTCATCTTTGAACTTTTAAGGAACAGTTTTTTTTTTTTAATTACACAAATCCTAACATAGTCTTAAGGCCATTCAGTTTTTCCAGCTTTTTAATATAATTGTGCCTTACCACAGTTCCCAATATACATACTTCCTCATTACACAGAGAGAAATATATATCTACTTTATGCACAAAATATATCTACCATAACCAACAAAAGAGTCAAAATGACTAATAACCCTATTTTTAAACTAAGAAATTTCAAACATATAATATTTATCCTCTCTGATATTATAATTGCATTTTATATAATTTTTATTTTGGCAAGAAATACATAACACAAAATTTATCCTTGTCCATTTTTTAAACTAAGAGACAATTTTTTAAGTGTAAGTTTATTTTTCTAAGGAGGGAGAAAGAAAATGTTAATTTATACATGTTTACTTAAGAGTATATATTTTCAATTTCTATTTCTTTGAATGTCAAAATTAATCTATAATGCAGGAGACCACTTAAATTCATTTATAATAAAGGAAACTGTAGGTATAAGTGAATGCCATTTGCTGTTTGTATTCTAGCTACTCTTCTCAGGCTATTAAGGAAAACTGCTGCTATGGAATGCTCCTTGGTATATTGGGGAAGAGAAGAAGAAAGGTAAGAAAAAGTGGGTAGTGAAGAGAGAGATGTTCAAGAGGAAGTACATGTATCTCTATCTTTGAAGCCATCCTCCATGAACTTTGGATTTGAATATTTATTTATGCATTTATTTATTGTGGTTCTGGGGGTTGAACCCAGAACCTTGTACTTGCTAGGCAAACACTATACCACTGCGCTACATCCCCAGCCTTGGATTTGAATTTTATTAACATCTGCAGAATCTATTTGTGTTTGAAAAGTAGCATCACTCATTTATGAGATGTCTTTTGCTTATTCCAGTGCTCGCCCAATGTCATTAGAGCAGAATTGTTAAGTTGATAGGAACGGATGCAGTCAATGGGTCCTCCAACAGCTGAGGCTGTCTCTATTTTCCAGATTTCCCAGGAAACCAGACCAGCCAGCAACTTGGTGACAAAATGATAATATCAATAACAGAATGATTGTCCCTGATATCTGTGGGTTATAGGTTCTAAAGGATGTGCTAACTTTATAGAAGTGTTTTTGTATTGTCTGTGGCTGTTTTTGACCACCAGTAGCAAAGTAGTTGGAACAAAGACCATTATCACATACAAAGACTAAACTATGTACTCTCTGTCCCTATATATGTTTTCAGACCCTTACATTAAACCAGTAGGGTCCATTCCCAGGGTCAGGACCATAAAACAAGCATATCGGTGTCTCCCAATATCATTTCAATGAACTCATTTGTTGAATTTATGTTCCCATTTCTGCAGCCCTGCTAGATAAGAGGTTCTGAACCTTAAAGAGTAGGGGTACAGGGTTACCTGGAAATATAGTAAGAGTTCCAAGGAATCTGACAGTGTCTGCTACAAGTAGTCACTTTAGGATTTCCACACTGGTGGGACAGCAGCAAAGAAAAGAGTTACAATATCTATCACCTCTGTTACTCCAAAGGCTCAGATTAATGCTACATAATGGGCAGAGAATTCAGAGAGGTAGCTGTGTGTTTCCAGAGTCCTGGCAACCAAGGCTCTGAGCTCTCAGGATTGAAGGTATGGATCACTATACCAGGCAAGCAGCTTAGTAGAGCTGAAGTACTGGCCAAGAATGAGGAAATTCTGGAAAGGATGGTAGAAGAGAAGTAATAGTGATCAGCCTGTGACCAGCAGCCACAATGGGAACCAGCTAGTTCCACTGACCCTCCCATATTGTGTTCTCTAGAGATCACAATTGGCCTCTCAGTCTATTGCTTTAAATTGTGCTGTGTGGGTCCACTTGGTGAGTTGGGGTCCTGAGAGATGAAGAGGGGTCCTCGGGAGACGAAGTGGGATCTCTCAGGACGGGGTTTGGGGGTCATAGTCCGCGGAGTTACTCCACCCAGACTCCAGGGTAGGTAAACAGTTCTGCCGGAGCCAGACACATAACCACTGTTTATTCCAGAAAGTAAAGAAGCTTATATACACTCCTGGAACAATCAGGCCCAAAGTTATAAACAAAGGGGTGCACTCTGTCAAGTACACAGTCCATTAGAATAGAATGAGGAAAGATGGAAGGGAGGGGTTGAAGGAATGGAGAGTGCTCCTACATATCCCCCTTTTTACTTTTATTTGAAATGTCAGTGGGGTCTGTATGGCCCATAAGCAAGCATGTTGGAGGGATCTGTGATAATCTCCTCATGGGAAAGAATCATTCTGCTGGATTTCCAGACTCCTACATGCTGCATATGATGGGGGGGGGTGTGTGCAAATGAGACTGTTGTCTGTCTTAGGTTGTGCTCCTCTGAGCATCTTACCCGTTGTTGACTAATCAGCTCGTGCACATGACGAGGCAAACAAGACCATGCCTGTCTTAGGTTGTGCTCCTCTGAGCATCTTACTTTGGCTAGCCAGCCCGTGTGCAGTGCCCCAAAATGAGCTCTTTCCGAATAGAAGGGGTGATGGGCTTGGGAAGGGTTGGAAGGGAAGGGGTTTGGGATTAGGATTGGCCAAAGTTGTGAAGCCTTGTGTTTCCAGTGAAGATGAGGTGGATGAGCCTCTTACATGTTCTTGAGGGCTGAGATCCATGCAGCGGGAATTTTCTTGTGTTCCTGTGATTCTTTAAAGATATGAACTATGAGAGCTTGTTTAGTTTGACAAAGAGAAGAACCAGAAGAAGGCTTGGAACCCTGAGCCCTATGCTAATCCAATTGGATGGATCCAACAGAGCTGATAATTCATTCCACACCTTTTGAAGAATAGAAAGGGTCAAAGGCAACATTAGCTTTGGTTTAGGTACTCATGGAAGGGGCTTCTCTCTTCAGGTGGGGCAGGTTGTCTTCTCGACAGAGGCTTGGACGAATATTCCTGGCTGGGATCCAAAGGGGCTTAGACTTTGTGGGGGGGAAGACACAAGCATAGCCTCACCTTTGTGTGAGCAGAGGGTCTAGGCCTTTCCATTGAAGGGTCAAGGAGTCTTTCCATTGCACCGAGGTAAGAGGGGTAGGGAAGGTAAATGGACCCCAATGTCAGATTGCTGCATTGAGGCCTTGTTTGTCAAAAGTGAGGTAGTTAAGGGTAAATAAATCTCAAAGAAGTATCCTTTTTGGTAGAATAAAATTTCTGAAGCATCTCCTTTAGAGTGTGATTGGGTCTCTCAATGACCGCTTGTCCTTGGGGATTATAGGGAATCCCTTTGGTATGGGAAATTCCCCAGGAAGCTAAAAATTCCTTCAATCAGAGGGAGACATAGGCTGGACCATTGTCTGTTTTGATTGACCACAGGACACCCATGAATAGCATTGCTTGCTTTAGAGCCTTAATCACATGGGTTGCTTTTTCCCCTGCAAGGGCAGTAGCATATACAAGAGAGGAGTATGTGCCAATTATCACATGTACAAATTTAAATTTCCCAAAGTTGGGGATATGAGTGACATCCGTCTGCCAGAGGGAGTTGGGTGTCAACCCATGGGGTTAGAGTGGACCCAGTGGTAACAATGGGCCACAAGAGGAGCATGCATGGATCAGATGTTTGCATTGTTGGATTGGAATTTCAGGCTATATGCAATGAAGACTATTTGCTGAGAGGTGAAACCTCTGGTGTAAGGCTCTAGCATGTTCTAGAGCAGACATCATGACTTTAGGCTGACTTATAAGTTTGTCAATAGAGGCATTCCCTTCTGATAGGAAGCCAGGCAACCCAGAATGGGAGCGAATGTGCATAATATACCATGGTGGTTGTCTTACTTCTAGTATAGCCTTCAGGGTAGCCATAGGCTGATCAACTGGACAGTCTCCAGGTCTAAATGTGGAATAAGCAATGGAAGAGCAGACCTTGACAGCATATATGCTATCAGAAACTATGTTAAGGGAAATGGTCTGATATCTTTCCAGCACCAGGATAAGTGTAGTCAAATTCAGTTAATTATGAGGGCTAGTTGAAGGCTCAGTATGACCTAAAGCGAGTTGCTCGTGGACAAGGTTCTTTAATGCTGAAAGCTTAGGCTCAAAACAGGCCATTGCTCCACACAATAGGGTGAGGTGTCCAGAGTCATGGTGAGAGCCGAAATTGTTAGGGGTGAAAGAGAGATACCATTGAACAGCTAGTGGTTTAAACATTGAGGAAAAAACATGGAAAGTATTTACATGGATCAGTTTCTTTATATAAATGCTATAACATGAGAAACACCCAAAACCAAATAGAGCTTTACCATCATGGTGCACACCCAGTAAAACAAAACAACAACAAAACACTACAAAAGGTATGGAGAACGTGTGGCTATAGGAAATCATAGTGTGAATTGCAGTATATAAACTGGCCCATGTAGAATACAAAAATATTTATTGAAGTCAGAATTTTCTTTATAAAATAGTGCTTATTAGAGGTATTTTAAATGAGTCAGATATATAATCTAAAGGTAGAAACTTTAAAAAACATTAACAACATTAAGCCAGTGCCACTCACTTGTGCTTCTATTTTTTTGTTGTTGTTTTATTTTTGAAGTTGCTGTTCTGACTCGAAAAATCTCTAAGGCCTACATTCTTAAAAGTATTATCCATTCTTGTCAGATTTATATTTAGTTTTTAAGAAGTGATTTAGGCTTCCAATGCAGCTCAAAGTAGCTCTAGGGGAGGGGTTAGGTTAGTCAGGAATCTGATTCTGAGCCAGTAAGGTTTTCAGGCTAAACAGATAGCAAATTTAAGTGAAACTATTTAACATTCCAATGACACAGACATAAACATGCTAATGTGCAATTACCTATATCTTTATTTCCTATTGATTGGGAGGTATATAATTTGTCCTCCCCAAATAACCATAGAAACTTTGCTTATATGGCTGCATATTGATATTTTTTAAAAATTTAGGTATACCTCTGTGTGTGTGTGTGTTTGTGTGTGTGTGTCTGTGTAGAAGCTGGAAAGAGTACTTGATGTGTTAACTATACATGCTGAAATAGTTTGCTTTCTCACATAAGCATTAGGTAATGCACAGTAAATAGATAATTGGTATATCTTCCCCAGCATAAAACTGAATACAAAGTACATGAATTAATAATGATTCTACCATAATGACCAGAAACTTCTTTAGTGGCAGAAATGCACTTATTGAAGTCCTTATGTCTAATTGAGGGAGATTTGTTGGCTTAGAAGTGGAATTGGGCCTTGACCCTCCAAGCCTGAGGGTGCGATCTGCTGTGGGTGCACTGGGGACACTTCGTTCAGCCCCTGGCAAGTGAGCCCTGTCGCTGGGGTTGTGGGGCAGTGAGGAGAGAGTGGCCAGGGGTGGGCCAGTGGTAGCGCCGTGGGAGGGGCTCGCCCGGGAGGGAGCGGCGCTGCAGCCAGGGGGCTGTAATATTGGGCAGGGGTTGGACCTGTGTCTCCCTCACCCATACCATCCTGTCCCCCCAGAGAGTAGGAGGCTGTGAGAAGAGAGAGGAGTCAAATGCTTCCAAGCCACCTTTTATGCCCCATGCCTTTCCAGCCGTCCTGGGCCAGTTGGGGTGCATTGTGTCAGTGGAAAGTTGCCTGCCAGCCAGCAGCTGGTCGCTGGCCTGAGGGTGGTCCTCTGCTGACCCTGCCTGTCTGCCCTTCGTGCCTGCCCAAGTGCTCTCCCTCTGGAGAGAAGAGAAGGCGGTGGCATAGAGAAGACAGATGGGCGGAAGGGCTGGGAGGAACAGGGGGCAGGAAAAGTCTGCCCATTGTGAGAAGAAAAAGGAGAATGTGAGGCAGACCTCCCATGTTGAAAAAGTCATTAAAGTGAACGAAAACAGCAACGTTTAAATGGTGGCTGGATGTGGATCCTGTATGTGCTGCCTGCAAAAGCCTGTGTGGCTGCTTGTTTGCATCTGAGCCAGCGCGCTGCGGATGGGCTGGCAGCAGGGACTCCAGGCTGCCTGCAGTGCTAGGCAGCTCACCCGAGGCAGGAGGGGTGTGGCCTCGGCTAGAGGCTTGGCAATTTTCCCTTTTCTCCACGAGTGCAAAAAAATTTTTTAGTGTAGGACACTTTAATGGCAGCGATTTTGAGAAGGCAGGTGTCATCAAGCAGTTCTCCACCAAAGATAGAGAGTTCAAGTGGGCGGGCCTGCACGGGGTGCAGCGGTAATTGGGCCCCACAGGTTAGTGGGGCTGCACAGCAGTGCAGGGTCACTTTAAGGCAGTGGGACAGTTTCTGCAGGTGGGTGGGTGCCTGGGCCCTGCTGGCATGAGTCTAAGAGCACACCTATTCCCAAGGTGGGGGCCCCCGCCCTGGCAGGGCCGAGCCCGGCCAGTGCCAGCGGAGCCTGTGAAGTTTTTCTGCAGGAAGGCTGGGGGCACAGAGGCCTGTGCCGTGGGACTGTGGCAGGCGTGGACAGGGCAGCCTGCAGGGCACAAGGGACCGCCGCCCGCTGCTTGGGACCAGGCCGGCCTTTGTGGCTGGTGGGCGGAGTCCGAGGAGTGCTGTGTCCCTTACAGCAGCCCTCAGCACTCTTCGTGGGGGCTTGGGATCGCGTGCACAGGGGCCACCGCAGCTCTCCACAGGGTGGAGGAAGTGTGTCCCAGTGCCTTGGGAGAAGGCACAAGTGGCCATGCCCTGAGGGGGTAGCGCAGACGTGCAGGGCAGATCGGAGAGATAGAGGGCCCAGGGGGGAGTAGCCGGGGGCCTCTGGGGAGAGGCAGGCTGGGGGAGAGTCTGGACTAGCCGGAGTAGGTGGGCAGCCAAGGAACAGGGAAAGCCGCGGAAAAGGGGAGGAAACGCTAGGAGAGATTAAAAGTGTGAAAATGTTTAGAATTAGGGTTTGAGTCACTGGGCTGATTAGACCCTTTGCAAGTGCTAGATGAACCAGGAAGTAGAAGTATGTTCCCTGACCGAACTTTATCACACAAAGACAGACACAGAAGATAATGACAAAAAGGCTGGTGTTACCTTCACCAGCAAGACAGGGGCACCGGCAGGAATTCTTACCACAGGGTCAAGAAACCCAAGAGCATGTGGGCACCAAATATTGCTTTAAGTCGTACTGCGTGGGTCTGCTCAACGAGTTGGGGTCCTGAGAGACAAAGAGGGGTCCTCAGGGGACAAAGTGGGGTCTCTCAGGATGGAGTTTTGGGGTGATGGTCCACGGAGTCAGTCCATGCAGACTCTGGGGTAGGTAAACAGTTCTGCCGGAGCCAGACACATAACCACCATTTATTCCAGAAAGTACAGAAGCATATATACACTCCTGGACCAATCAGGCCCAAAGTTACAAACAAAGGGGTGCGCTCTGTCAAGCACACAGTCCATGAGCATAGAATGGGGAAAGATGGAAGGGAGGGGTTGAAGGTATGGAGAGTGCTCCTATACTCAGTCCATAGTGGGTTCATGTGGGCATGAGTGGGCCTGTGTGGTATGAGGGGTGGGTTGAAGTGGGTGCTCTTGGTGCTGTCACATCTCCACTTTTGGTTGCAGCCACGGTGGGCAGTTCTGTGAGGGCTGAGCTCATTCTGACAGCATCCCTCCTGCACTACTCCACTTTTCTGCTCTTAATCTGCCTCAAAGCTGCAAGAAGCTCAGCTTATATGCAAGTGTAGTGGGAAAAGTGCTGGGCTTACCACCCTAAACTGACAGGGATTAGGCCAGGAAGAAATGCCCCAGACTTACGTTTTGCAGACAGGGATTATGGGAGGCATTCCTTCCTGATGTCAGAAGAGGAATCGAGTCCCTGTTGCCTCCTGTTGCCTGCATTTCATCCTTCCCTGACTATGTTTTCTATTCCATTTTCCTAATAAACTACTACTAAATAAGCTATCTGAACCAAGTTTTTGTCTTGGCTCTTCTTTCAGAGGAACGCAAACTAAAATTACTACCACTGAGACCAGAAACAAGCACGTCTACTGTGACACAGTACTATCCTTATTTAAGTTGAAATGTTCTATGGATTACCTCACAAATTGAGACCTTCTAAAGAAGTTTGACAAATGTGCTGAGTGTAAGATTAAGTTATAAAATAATCAGTAACTTTCCATTATAATAGCAATATCCAACTAAAAATATGGAAGATAAGATTATGTTCATCATAAGAATCAAACCACAAAATAGTGAAATCATAGTGGCAATAAAACTATTCATATTAGTGGATACATAAGAGCTCACAGGAATTCTAGAAACACTTAAAAGACAAAAAGGAAAATCTGAGTAAATGGACAGTTATCATGTTTCCGATATTGTAAAGATGTGAACCCTCCCTAAACCAATAGATTAAACACAATTCTAATTAAATTTAACTGGGACTTTTTTCTCTCTCCCCCCACCCATTCAACTTTTTATAAAATTTATAGAGGAAAACAAAGGCTCACAAAAATAGCTTAGTTGACTTGGCAAAATAAAAACAGGAAAAAGGCATCACCCTATTGCTATGAACACATTATTTAAGACAGTAATAAAGTGTTGAGTCTGGAGATATAGCTCATTTGGTAGAGTGCTTGCCTGGCATGCACAAGGCCTTGGGTTCAATCCCCAACACCACAAAAACAAAACAAAACAAAACAAAAAAAAACCCACAAATGTATAGGTTCACATAAAAGTAAAATGACACACAAATGAGTCATAGGTTCACATAAAAGTAAAATGACACACATAAATGTGAATCGGAAATATATCAGTGACACCATAAAATAGTAAGGAAGACTATGGAGTGTTTAGACAATTTGTTCATTATATGGAGGAAAAAAACCCATAGGCCTTATACACAATTACTACTAACTTGTAGTAAATATGAAAGATATTATGTTTAATAAATAAAAATTTGAGGACCTTATGAAGGTCTCCTTAAGATACACACACACATGCACACACACAAAAGGTGAAAAATTGGTGGGCTTTACTAAATGAAAATTAAGGAAACACTGATAGTTAACAGATGAATGAGATATTAACAGGGTTCAAAACTGGTAAGAGATTAAGACTTAAACATACAGCAAGTTTTTATAACCTAACAAATCATCTTGACTCAGCTGATATGTAGGCAATGAAGAAAAACATACTTGTTTCTTATTAGATTAAAATATAAAAATTTAAAGGCTTGAATATACAATTTTTAAAAAATGGAACTCAAGTGCTAAACAACTATGAGGGGAGGTTCAACCCTGTGAGGAATCAGAAATGCAAAGTAAAGTGAAGTACTACTTTAAAGCCATTCCTTTAATGAGCAAGGAAGCTGGAAGATACTAGTGCTGCTGAGGGTCCTAAAACTGGAGTCCTGGAGCATGGACTGGGACTGTAGACAGGGCAGTCACTCTGGAGGGCAGCCTGACAGTTCTGGGAAGCATATACACTGGGGTTCCGACATTCCATCCCCTATTATATACCCAGAGAGGAACCCGTAAAGTCAACCAGATAATTATGTATATACAAAGTGTTTAAGTGGAGGCATTAGAAGCAACTGTTCACTGCAGGCCTGGGTGAGTAAAATATGGTGCTGCATGCTAGAAAATATGACACAACCATCAGAATAACTTGCTAGAGCTGTTACTGTAAACTTGGTCCTTGTACCCAGTGCTAATTCAATAACGAGGACACAGTTTTGAGAAAAAGGAAAAAGAAGATTTATTGCTTTATTGGGAAAGGAGAAGCACAGGGGTCTCCTGTGGCAGAGGCTATGATTCTGCCCATCAGGGAGAACAGAGTTTTTAAAGAAGTGATCCATTCCCTGTGAGGGGTTGTGATTCACTTGTTAGTTTGGGAGGTAGCCATTCTTTAGATCTTCTGGACCAATCCCTAAAGTTTGAATTATTTGGTTCCTATGGTGGCTGTGTGCTCAGCCTAGGATGGGAAAAGGTAATCCTGCCCCCTCACCCAGGTTAGGGAGGGGGAGAGGGAGAGAGGAAAAGAAACCATGTCCATTTTAAAATAAGCCTCAGTGGCAGAGGAGCAAAGGCTATTTTCAAAGCGCAAGGTGGAACACTGTTACAGAGCTACAATACAAAATGCACCTTAATAACAGTAAGAAATAATGCAATTCAAAATATAAATCCACTTTTATGTGTAAGCATGTAAAAAGGACTTACTTTTCTACATATCCAACATTAGCAGAATTGGCCCCTATTGGGAAAATGGCAGAAATGGGTGTACTCTGGAGATGGAGAAGAAAATATACTGGTAGTGGATAAGAAAAAAATGTTTAAAACATTGGTTTTGGTGTGAAACACATGTGACACAATGTACTGCAAAAATATAAATTGATATATACATAGAAGGTATTATTAGAAAAAAAATTTTTTTAAAATGGTGCTGAGGATAGAACCCAGGGCCTTGTGCATGCTAGGCAGGCAAGCACTCTACCAACTGAACTATACCCCAAGCCCCTAGAAATTTCAATGATAAAGAATTATGGACCAAGAAATTGCTTTGATTTATATAAAGTGGAAGAAAATGAAAGGGAATACAAAAAGAAAAATAAATGGAGACAGACCTCAACAGAATAGCAATGCTTCATTAAGCCGGGAAGGGGCACATTTTCAAGCAGAAAATGGCAACTGGCTGCAAGAAGAGTCTGAGTTTTATAGGGTTAAGCAGGGCCATATCATGGGAAGAGTTTGTCACTTACTTTTGGTGGATTTACTTTTGGTGGCAGGGGAACTGGCAGACAAGGGAAATTGCAAAAGGTCAGAGTCCTGGGTTTCCTTCCCTCCCCACCCCCAGGGGTTGTAAGTTTCTACCTCCTCTACCAATTTTGCTTAGTCATGTTCAAGAAGAGATATTGAGATCAAGTAGGACAATTATGATGGCTTTAATGAAAACATTTTAATTTTGGAGGTTGTTTTTTAAACCTTCATTGGTCCCAAATAGGTCAGTTATAACATTAAAGTCAATTGCATATAGTTGAGGCACATGGGAAAAATATAAATGGAAAAATCTTTATACTAAAGTTACTGTTAAAGGCAAACTTAGTGAAAATTTGAGGCTCCTTCCAATTCTGTGTTATGGTTAGTGCCACCATGTTATCTTATAATTGATCTTTGGGGGTTTTCTCAACTGATTTCAAATAAGATCTAAAATAATAATAATAAAAAAGTGATAGTCTCACAGACATTACATATAAGAAAAGAACAATAACAAAACATAGTACTTATCATTTATCTTAACCAATCATACAAGTTCTAGCATAATGGTTACATACCCATTCTATGGGCTTTTTTCAATTTTTAGGGAAGTTCACTCTGAGGAAGGTGGCTGAAATAAGACTCCTTTCTTAAAGTTGTATATTAAGTTCATGAATTATTCCTGAGTGGAGAGGAATGCCCTACCTTCCCTTCACACAATACAGATTTCATGGTTGAAAGTGAGACTCAGAACCCTCTGTAGTTCTCTTGTAGCTTTAAAAAGCTACTTCATTGTCACCTGAGAAGATGGGGGCAGGGTAGGAACTGGGCATTAGCACTCAGTATATTTTTTGAAGTTTTATTTTCTGACCTCAATATTCACATCTAGATTTCTCATATGAGAAAAAAAAACTTCACTGATCCACAGGTAAAGTTTATGTACAATTAAGCACAAAAGATTAACAATCAGTGCCATAGGCCAGCATAATATGGTAATCAGGGCATATAAATAGCATACTTGTGATGGATATTGGGACAGCTGCCTTCTCACCAATCAGGAACATACACACCAACACACCACTATACGTGCATATTGGCACTCCCGCTTCCACCTCCACCTTCCGTGTCCTCCGTGCCCTCTGTGGACTGGGAGGAGGAAGGGCAGGAGCCTCTGGGGCGAGGCTGACCATGGAGTCCCACAGGTGTGCCTAGACCTTGACTTATCTGGGAAGCTGTGTCATCAGAGTCCCAGTGCTCCAGCTCTTCCTGTACCAGCCGTTCCATCTGTTCCCTGTGGATTTCACTGTCGCCACCCAGTCTTTCATCCTACCAAGGGAAAAGAAACTGAGGTGTTGCTGGTGGGGCGATGAATGCTCATACATAGAAACTGCGTTAGAATATCTGAGGGTCAAACAATCTGTCAATAGTTAGGTAAGACTTGGGAGTCACAGCAAATATTAGCAATTTTTAGTCCCTGGAGTAATTTTTCAATTAATTGTACCCTCCAGTGAAGGCAGGGCCATCACTGGTTGGAGTATGAGGAGAGTCATACTATTACTGAGGAAAAAACTAAATAAACCCTCCAACTTCTCTTGCTCCTAATTGAATTAAAAATCTCTAATTTTGGAGGTTGCATGGCTGGGCAATACCTTATTAGTTTCACTAGATTTGCTATAGATAACACCTCTGACCTGTGGGTTATGATAACATTTACTATTCAGTAATCTAAAGGTCACTTTTGTTGAAAACACTGGCTCTTCACTTTGTTTGCAGATGTTGGATGGGTGACTGGAGTGGGTTGAAAATATTTGGTGTGTCTCTCTCCTTTGTTGCCTTAAACTTTGGGTCAGATGCTGCTCAGCGCTGCACGTAGACTTGTTGAACACTTTGAGAAATGTTTTTTCCACAACTGTAATATAAGGTTACCTTGACCTAGACTTTCCTAGTCCCATCCCTCTTATGGCTGAAGGCACCTACAAGCTGCCATGAGTATTAACACCAGACCCTGAAAGGAGTGAAAGAGGTGATACACCTGGAAAGATCTCTGCCTATTCCCAAAAAAGACAGGAACATTCCTCCCCTTCATAGCCCATTCTTTCTCCTCATTTTTTCCAACCTCTATCTGTAACCCCTCACCCCTGCTGGAAATGAGAAGCTGGTTTATGAGCAAAGCTCCTACTATGGTTTAGATCTGAAGTGTCCCCCCAAAGCCCATGTGTGAGACAACACATGAACATTCAGAGGTGAAATAATTAGTGCATTAATCCACTTGAAGGGATTAATTGGTGGCCCTGTAGGCTGATAGGGTATGGCTAGAGGAGGTGGGTCAATGGAGGTTTGCCTTTGGGGCTTATGTTTTGTCCTTATTAAAGGGAACTCTCTACTTTCTTGATGCCCTGTCCTCAGCTTCTTTCCCTTTCACACTCTGCCATGATGTTCTGCCTCACCTTGGGCTCAGAGCAATGGGGCTGGCTGGCTGTGGACTGAGACCTCTGAAATTGTGAGAGCCAAATAAACTTCCTCCTCTAAAATTGTTTTTGTCAGATCTTTTGGTCACAGTGATAAAAAACCTGGCTAAAATAGCTCTATTTTCCCCATTCAGAAAGGCTGCTGAAAAGCCTTTCTCCCAAATACTCATCTCTAGGAAATTGGCTTTCCTGTAAGATAAGTTTCTGAACCTGGATTTGGTAACAAAACCTCCAGATTTTTATTTGATCTACAGTTATGGAGGAAGATAAACACCTCAAGTTAGGGTTTACAGATATGACTACTGTAAAGCCATATGACCAAAAGGAGGCGAATTAAAACTGCTGGGCAAGGCTTTATTGGAAATACATGCTCTCGGGCTGAACTCTCCCGTCCATCAGAGTGTGTACGGGAGAATGGCGCACGTGTTCCGGGGTACAGAAAATTTTAAAAGGCCGGGTCAGGAAGGGGAGGGCTTAAGGCAGGAAGAGAAGGCCAGAGTCCTTCCTGGATAAGTCAGGAAAAGCCCGCTGATTGACAGGAGGCACCTCTACTGCTGATGTCAGCGTCTGGTTGGCCTTTCTGTTCCGCAGCTTCCCTGATCAGACCCCCCTAACTGGACACCCTGGACCCTGAACCGACCTAACATTCCAGCCTTTTTGATGATATAGGACAGCAGATTCAGTCTGGCTACTTCTTGCAGGATTGGGAGTGCCAGAGAGGGGGAGATGGCTCGGGTGTTGGTCAGGCAGGGAGACAGACACAGGGGTGTGCGAGCATCTGGTTGTCAGTCATGTTGCTTGAATGTAGAAGCACCACATGTGAGTAGGAACAGAGGCTTGGGAGAGATTACTGATTAGCAGAAAAAGAAGGGGGCTGCCAAGAAATTTTGAGTTTGGTGGGAGTCCAAGGCTGGTTGGTTCTGTAATGAAACTTGTTCAAGTTTCTGAGTAGCCGTTACCATATGGCCAAGTCCTCCTGCCCTCAGCGCAGAGGCAATGAATGGGAGCCAAGGAGAGCCCAACTATTACCAGTAGAAAGATGGCCCTTTTTGCCCTAGAAAGGGAGGTGATAACAAGTCATGGTAATTCAGCCTCACTGTACAGTTAATTGAGGAACATCAATGGGAATCACAGTTATGATCCAAACTTGCACAGAGGAAACAGTCTGAAATGTAGGAAGTATAAGAGTTGAGAATTTGTCCCCATAACAAGACTGGAGAGGACAAGGTATGTAAACATAGTGTCTAGTTTTTAATGTCACAGATGTCTATCTTTAAACTATTTTTAAATGCCCAGGAATAGCTGTGTTCTTGGTTTTGCTGTTTTGCTAGGTATTTAAGATGAAGCAAATAAAATTGATTTTTGTTCTTACCTATTGTTAAGAGTCACCTTTTGGTCTCCTGGGAGGCATCCTTGAGAAACTTGAGAGCAGCTTATTAGCTCTGCTAGTGCCATCTGCATTAGGATAGGTCGAGGTCTGATGCTGATCATGTGGCTTCCCTAGGAAGCATGAGAGATGGTTCTCTCTCTCAAGGGACAACCCTCCTCTTCATTGTATGGGATTTGATCAGCTCTTTAATTCTCTAATGGTTTCAGTAATCTCCCTGACCAGGAGGTTCTGTGGCCTAGAAGTGTAGAGCCTTTTAGAGAAGTTCCCTTATTTCTTGGATGCAGGATGACTCAGAGGGAAAGAGCCAAATACTGGGTTTTTTTGGCCCTTTAATTTAATTTTAGTTTTAAAGTCTTGATCTTACACACCCAGCAAGCCAATCTCACTAGTCTTAAAGTAAGGGTACTGGGCTTTAACTTTAAGGTCTATCTGTCCTGTAGGTGATGGCTTATTTATTTTGAATTAAATTGGGTTGTCTGTTCTTGAAGTAGTACCTCTGTAAAACATTAACAGGCAATAGGCATAGAGTTTAAGGAAAATACAAAATAAAATTTAAAACAGTAAAAACATTTTTAGTTTGTGTAATAGCTTTCTCAAATTTCAGCTGAGATAGTTATATATGTGTTTGAGATCCTAATGATCTTTACAACAAAATCAATCCTTTTAACATATCTTTAAATGAATTGGAGTCTGGCTTACTTTGAAGCCATTGTAGTAAGCTGGGAGACAGAACTATCTCAGGTAAGACAGGGCTCCTTGCAAAATCTTAGCAGAATATTAAATAGATTAGGTCCTCATTTATTTAAAAGATTACTCTGATGTAAAAATAACCTAAAGCATTATCTTATTGATGATAGGTTCAGTTATAAAACATTAAATGATATAAATCGATATCATACAAGTTCAGTTTGGAGAACATCAGCTTGATATAATGCTCTTTAAAACTTTCTACTTTAAAGCTTATATATCTGAAAGATATGAACACATTTAATATAAAAATAGAACTAGTAGAACCATATTACATTGATGTTATTATGTTAAGTTTAGTTCTCAAAGAAAAATTTAGATTCTTTTTGTTTAATCACAGTTGTATAAACCTTAATTTAAGAGTTAATTTCTCAAGTGATAAAACCTGACAAATGTAAGAAAATTATTTTGATAAAAGCAGAAAAATATTTCAGATTTTGTTTTTTAGTAATATATTTTTGATCAGAAATATTCTTTCCTTCCAATAATACCATATCTAGAATCTTTAATTCCTTCTGTTCATATTCCAAAGCAATCTTTGTAAATTTTTTAAACTTAGGCAACAGTAGAAACCTTTAAACCTTCATATAGGAATCTATAAACCTTGTGTTTACTCAATTTAAATTTAACCTTTTAAATCACGTGAATTAAAAATATTTGGATCCATTTTTTAGGTTTTAATTTATGAGTGCTCATTATAGGTGCCAATTTTGATACCATGTACATGGTACACACACACACATACACACATAGACGTACAACACAATAGTAAAGGCCTGCAGATGGATTTCCATTGCAATGTTAGATGTTTAAAGAAAAACTCCATTGTTGAATAAAATTAGGACTGATCAGCAAACATTATCCTAGATGTGAAGGATTAAGGTCATGAGCTCAAAAAACATATAGAACTTAAGAAAAGCAAGAGTCTTAGAAAAAAAATGACACGGCCGGTAAAATAAAAGACACTTTTTTTTCCTTGGGTTTCAGACAGCTAGCCCATCTGAGTGCCAGGACGCCAGCGAGAGGTGCAAGGACCCTGGGGCGGGCAGGCTCCAAAACACTTTTTCCCTACCCTCCAGCGCTGGGACTGTGGCCGGCACCGCCTCCTGGGAAGATGGCGCTGCACTCCGGAGGAGTGGAGAGCAAGGGGAGGCGGGGTCTGGGTAGGGAGCGGGAAGACAGAATGGCGGCCGCATGTGTAGATCTGAGAATGAGGAAGGAGATACAGAAGAGCAAATGGGAAAGGGGCTTGCGATTTTCCCTAGCAAAAAGAACTTGAGAGGACAAAACAGATGGGAAAGGGGGTAGGGCGAGAGCGTACTTTCCAACAAAGCCTTGATGAAAGTAATTTATGTCCATTTCCCATTCGGTGACAGAGACTGCCAATTAAGTGAGGATTTCAAAATCAAAAGTTCCTTCTGGGGGGGCATTTCAACCCAAAGTCTAGGCCATATTGGGGCCAGGCTAACGTACGGCATGGGTCTGGAGTGAGTCCTCATTTGGCAAACTTGGAATATAGACAATCCAATGGAGTTTTGGGGTCTTGGGAGGACTCGGTATCTCCCATGACCTTCTGGCACCCCTGGGGGTGGATGAGAACAGAAAAAGGCGTCCCTGAATCTGACTGCACCCACCAGAGGAACGGAGGGCCAGGCAGGGGGCTCAGGCGTCCCTGTAGCCCTCTGGGGGCCCAAACAGAGTCGGGTGGCTCACAAGGACTAGGACATCTCCTCAGCCCTTGGCGCCTTAAACGGGGAGGTCTGTGGCACACGCGTGACTTATGGATAGACCTCCGGAACAGAAGGGAGGGAGCCAGAAAGTCAGAGGAGATGAGGGGGAACGTACCTCACTTTTGTCGGTCCGGATGAAAGGAAATAGAGAGAGCGGCTCAGGAGTTCTCCTGGTTCGGAGAAGAGGGTGGATCTTGACTCCTGCGGAGGAGATCAGAAAAAACCCTCCCGGGTTTTCGGCACCATTTGTAAAGCCAGATGACCAAAAGGAGGCGAATTAAAACTGCTGGGCAAGGCTTTATTGGAAATACATGCTCTTGGGCTGAACTCTCCCGTCCATCAGAGTGTGTACGGGAGAATAGCGCACGTGTTCCGGAGTACAGAAAATTTTAAAAGGCCGGGTCAGGAAGGGGAGGGCTTAAGGCAGGAAGAAAAGGCCAGAGTCCTTCCTGGATAAGTCAGGAAAAGCCCGCTGATTGACAGGAGGTGCCTCTACTGCTGATGTCAGCGTCTGGACGGCCTTTCAGTTACGCAGCTGCCCTGACCAGCCCCCATAACTGGACACCCTGGACCCTGAACTGACCTAACAACTACCTTGATATTTTATAGAATCAGAATGTTTCAGAGCAAACAATACAAAAATTAGAGTTAATAAAAACAACATTATGAATGTCTGGAAATGTATTTTTTTCTCTCATCTTCAACACTTCAACTAGGAAACAGTTACAGAGTACATCTATAACAAAAAGCACCTTGTTCACCAGTCAAGTTTTTTCTAGCCCATGACCACTTACCTCCACCACCCTGTTCACCAGCCTCCCCAGCACCTCTGGTCTCTACACATTAGTTCATTCCATGATCTTCAGCTTCAGGTGACTGTGTTGATTTAGGACATGATGCTGCCAATGGAGTATGCCATGTGGTCCATATATCTCACCAGGCTGCCAGGATGACGAAGTGGTGAAAGCCCAGTTAGCTTTTCAAATGGAAATGTTGAATGTTTTTTTCTTAAACAGTCTGATAATCTGAATCTCCCTCCTCTTTTCCTTTTCTCTTGCTGTGCCAGGGATGGAACATAAGGCTTTCTGCAGGCTAAGAAAGTGCTCTACCACGAGCTACATTCCTATAAATGCTCTCAGGCCTTGTAGACAAACTCTCACCACACTGCTGGTGGGAGTGTTGACTGGCACAACTTTCTTGCAAGTCAGTATTGTATCTGAAGTCTTAAAACTTCACTGGAGATGTTTTTCCTCCTTCTGGAGTTATGTCTACTCTCTCCCTCCTCTTCCTCCTCAGATTCATCCAGACTCTTGGAAAACTTGGACTACTTGTGGGATGTGGTAAACAGTTGCGGTCCAAGTCCAGGTTCTCCTGAAGAACATGGGGTGGGTCACTGAGTGAGGAACAGGCCACGAAGACCTCACACAATTTTCCCAAGGTCTTGGGACACTAGGAAATGCACGTGTACCAGACCAGCACATGTCCCAATTTTATGGACTGACAATTTTCAAAACAGATTTTAACTGCCAACAAAGATTTGCTAGCTTTTTGTTTGAATAAGAAAGAACAATAAAAACATAACAAAGTGAAGAAAAAAGCAAATGAGAAAATATTTATTACCTTCTTTAAAGATAACAAAGATAACCTTCTTTAAAAGATAACAAAGTTACAAGCTTTGAAGTAGGAAGGATATAATATCATAAGAATTTTGACTAAACACAAAATTGTAAAAATATTATTCATCGTCTTTGTGTTTACAATTCACTATGGCTATTGAAGTCTGTCAACTATTGACATTCTTCTGTGGAGCAGTGTTTAGAAACCACTCTTCTACACTTTCCCTCAGAGCACAGTGGCTTTTGTGAGTAGCATTCATCTGTACCTCAGTTACTGTGATTTTGTTGTTATTGTTTAGCCATTTATATTTAAAAATTAATGGTAAAGCTTTTAATTAATTTTTCCTGATTGCATAACCTTGTTTACAGTTTATCTATTTATCCATCTATCTATCCTCTATCACCATCTGAGACAGGGTCTTGCTATGTTGCCCAGCTGACTTTGAATACCACGATTCAAGGGATCCTCTTGCCTTAGCTTCGTGGGACTACGGTTGCGTGTCACCACACCTGGAGGTTATTTAAGGTTAATTACCTTGTAATTATTTAAGTGGAAGGCAGTCCTAGTTTTAGCTTATACGAAAGTTAATAATTTAGAGATCAGCAAACCAACTTGAATAAATTTATTTGTTTCATTTACAGTAGTAACTAATATAAATCCAGTTCCTAGTGGAACTTGGCCACTGAACAAGTGTGTGTTGAAAGAATAAATAATGAACATATCTCTAGTTTTCAATAAAACTTTTGTAGAAGAGCTATCTGGAAAGAGTCAGGGTATTTTAATGGATCCAAAAGAACTAAGACCCTTTTTCTTGTATACGTATTTAAGTTAGTTAACAGAAATAAAAATCTCTACATATTCCATAGCTTTCTACACCAGAATATTAAGGAATTTGCAACAGATCATGAGACTACCAAGAAACTTGAGTCAGGGATTAATTAGCTATCTTTTATATTATCTCATAGTAAGTAGCTTCCATGTATAGGTTAAGCATGTTTTAAAAAACCAGCACAAACAAACCAGTGAAATACGAATGAAGATTTTTCATTAATAAACCAGAGGCAGGGCTGGGGGTAGTGGAAGAGCGCTAGCCTAGAATGTGAGCAGTCTTGGGTTTGTCTCCAGCACTCCAAAACAAACCAACAAACTAGAGACAGAATTGGCTTTGCATGGTCGTGCAGGTCTGTAAAAGTGACCGTGCAGGTTCAGATTCTACAAAGTGAACTACATAATCAGCAGGAAGAATTTTAGGTGTTCTGTGACATTCAAAACTTTTTGTCAAAACATTAAAAACTCCCTTAGTATAAGGTATGAATTTGTAGAGAAATTAAAAAGCAAAAGGGAAATTTGTTTAGTGCACTGAAATTTAAAGCATTAGAAACATTGAAAATTGAATTGTTATATTTCTTTGCAAAAATAACATGCAGAGTAATTTGAACAGTGCTTGACTTCATATTCTCATATATTTCATTGTATCCCTTACAATGTGAATTGAGTGTGTTTTCTATGCATTGGTAAATTGTCACTCTTCTAAATATGATTCACCTGCCAACATTTTTCTTTTGCACTTTATTGTAAAATATCTCTAATAATTCTTCCTTTAATATGAAAAATGTTGCTGGTATAACTTCCTCCAATTTTAATCAATTTTAATCTTTTTTAATTTTAATCTTTTTTAATTTTAATCAATTTTAATCTTTTAATCACAAACACTTTCCTTATTTACATTGACAAATTGGCCTTCCTTGTGTTCTTCTGGGTGTTCACCTGGATCTCTCAAGTGGTGACCGAGTTGACATTCCCATGCTCAACTATTTTTTCTATATAACCATTAAGTTTGCTTTGATTCCACTTCTAATGTTAGCATAGTTACATTTCTTTGTTGTGTTTTCATCTTTGCTGGCCCATTCTCTCCCCCTCCCCCTGTTCAATTATATTTTTTGTAAAATGCCACATGGGTTTGTTACCAGGAGACAAGGAAGCAATACTGAGCACTGTTGCAGATATCCAGTGACCAATCAGCCGCAGAATGATACAGTGTCATGACTGGTTGCTGAGCGTGATGTACATCTGCTACCTAGGCAATCATTTATAGACTGAAGAGCCAGCAGTGGAGTTTGTACTTTGCGCTGTCACTCACAGTTAATGTATTGTGATAATTGAAACTGGGACTCTAATGTTAAACACTTAGTGTTATATAACAAAACCATGGTACTTGAACTTTGTGCGTATTAAAACTGCACAGTGTGTAGTGCTTTATATACACACTGTTGATTTGCTAAAATGTAGGCAAGTGTGATGCAGAATCCATGATAACAGGAATCTTAGGTCCCATCCAAGGGACTTTGTTTTAAAAAGCTGAGGTTTTTCCCTTAAAAAATGATCCACAGACAAAGTGGTGCCAAGTCTTGAAGCAATGGAAAACAATGAAGGGGCCACTGTATCTACCCACCTGATGGCGGGGAACAATCTGTGCACTCCAAATACAGTTATTTTTGTTGTGTAACTGTTTATTCTTTGAACCAAATAGAGAATCACACTGAGAAGAACAAAGCTGCCCCACTTTCCTGTCCTGCCCTTCCATTTAACAATTGGTCACTTCCTGAGAAGGTGTGGAAGCAGAAGTTCTCAGGCCCGGGACTGTGGCCTCAACCCAGGGAACCTCCCTTGGCTGTTCTATAACTGCACTGGAAAGTTAAGGTTGAAGGGTAAAGAACTAAATATTTTCCTCCAAGACTTTCTCTTTTTAAAAATGATATTTGAAATAGGAGAGTTGGAAACATCTTTATATAATCTTCCCTTCCCGTTTATTCTGAACTGAGGAAGTGCCAAAACATACAAAGGAGCTCAGCTCTTCAGTGTCAAAAAGATGATTGAAAATTCAGTTAAGAGCTGAAGAGAATTCCCTGACTATAAGTCCAAGCTAGGATCACCTCTATCAAGCCTCCAAGTTAGAGAATATTTAAATTATCACTGAAATAAAGCAATTTAGTCTTTATTTTAAACAATTTCAACAGATCCATGTTGATTTGGAAATTTGACTAAAAAAACTCATTTTATATAGGAAATAAAAAGAAATTTTGAGAATTAGAGTTTGTCCTATCTTTCTGATAAGATCTGAGAGTTTCATTTAAGCTTTATGCTGGGCTAAATCAGTTCTCACAAGTATCATTGATGATGGCAAAAAACATGGTTAGCTGGGTGTGGTGGTGCATGCCTGTAATCCCCGCAGTTTAGGAGGCTGAGAAAGGAGGATTGAAAGTTCAAAGTCAGTCTCAGCAATTTAGCAAAGCCCTAAGCAAATTAGCAAGATCCTGCCTCAAAATAAAAAATAAAAAAGGGCTGGGGATTTGGCTCCTGTTTAAGCACCCATGGGTCAAGCAAACTGGGATGTCATTCTTAGTACTGCCAAAACCATGGTCTTTACTGCTTTAAGCCTCACCTTAAGATTTATAGGTTTGTTTTGCATTTATAAAATGAGAAAACTAACCATATGTCCCTAGATACTTGTGGTGCCTGTTAATGGGGAATCCATGCACAGTGCTGAAGACAAGCTAAGGCTGGGTCAGGGCTGCATCATTTACAGCTGCTGTCATTCAGCAACTGCTAGCCCACTTCCTGGACTCTTCCCTTCCCCAGTGTTAATGCTTTGTATTTCCACTGTTTTAACAGACTTTCTCAAAACACTGCACCCAAGAGATCAAGTCTCCCTCTAATATACTCTTCCTTTTTAGCACATAACCACGGTTGTAACCATAGAATGGCATATTTGATTATGTCTGTTTTCCTGACACTCTTCATCAGAGTAGGTCCGACCATAGTATCCTGTCAATTGCATCACAGTGTATTCTACACATTAAGCTCTGTAGATATTTATTAAGTGATCAATGAGTGAAACAATGAAGACATTCTTCCTTTAGTGAGCTGCTAAATCTCTACCAATTTAGGAAGAATATTATTTAATATTATTAATAATATCAATCATTAATATTAATATTATAATCATAAATACCAATCATTAACATAATATTATCAATATATTGTTAATTATCAATATAATATTAACCAATATTATTATTATTTAATAATATTGACTATTATTGGATATTATTATTTAATATTATTTTAAAAATTACAGTAGAATCTGTTTTGACATATTTATATAAACCTGGAATATATCTTATTCTAATTAGGATCCCATTCTTGTGGTTGTACTTGATGGTGAGATTCATTGTGGTGTATTCATATATGTGCATAGGAAAGTTATGTCAGATTCTGTCAGTTACTGTCTTTCCCATTCCCATCCTCCTTCCCTTCCTTTTATTCCCCTTTGTCTACTCTACTAGACTTCTATCTCCACCTCCCCCCCCGCACACACACCTTGTTGTAGGTCAGCATCTACATATCAGAGAGAACATTTGACCTTCAGTTCTTTGGGTCTAGCTTATTTCACTTAGCATGATAGTCTCCAGATGCATCCATTTACTGGCAAATGTGATAAAGTCATTGTACTTGTTTAAGATTCTGTAGCAGACATGAGAACAGAACATAGGATACATATAAATTTCTAGCTAAATGCTCTACACCAAGGGCTGATACTTGCATTCAGAGTAACATCTTTCACTTTCTCCCTCCATTCCAGGCATCTAACATTCTACTTTGGTTTCCAAATGGCTAAGGATGCCTGCATATGTTTTAGTTCAAATGGATAAAAGGGTCTCCTGAGGAGATTTTGAAAAGTAGATGGTGGCTAGAAAAGGCTCTTGAGGGCGCGGGGAGAAGAGCTTCAGCTTCCTCTTCCCCATCCTGCCTCATAAGGTCACAAGGTCACTTAACTGTGGGATGGATGTCTGTTTGGAGAGATTTTTCCGTGTGTGTGTGTGTGTGTGTGTGTGTGTGTGTGTGTGTGTGTTTGCTGTGGTGTGTGTGTGGGTGCTTCCTGGCTCAGCTGAGCCACATCATACCACTGTGGATTTTTTTTTTAGACAGGAAATAAATTAACACTTGGCAAACAGTTCAGGAAGGAGGCCAACCCTGCTTTCACCTTGTCATTTCCTTTAAAGACAAGTTTAAATTGAAAGTAGATTCCATGTCCATCATTTATCCATCTATCATGTATTATCTATCTATCTATCTATCTATCTATCTATCTATCTATCTATCTATCTATAGGAGTACAAGGAGACCAATTCCAATTCTTTTTTGTGCAGCACTATAAACATTATTTTCACATAAAGACAAAAGTGAAGAGCTTCTTTCTATGTTCTGCTGATTGATCTGATGAGATGACTGATTTAGAAGGTGCTGCCTTCTACAAAAAAAGCACAATGTTCAAACAAATCCTCGTTTGAGCATTTGAATAGCCACAGTTATGTCCTTCATTTGGCAGGTTGATCACTGAGAACACTAGTTGCTCTGAGGTCACCGAAGGATCTGCTGCAGGACTCTCAATTTCTAGCTTCTTGTTTTCTTAGGCAACATTCAGGTGCCCCAGAATCCAAAGCACCATTAGCATGAGAGGATGATAAAAGCTTAATTTTTTTTCTTTAATCTATAAAAGGAAGAGGAAGCGTAGGAGGATTAGGTTTAAAAACCATCCACAATGCTTGCACACAGCAAGATATGAATGGCCTTGAATGAGAACTGTTGTCCCTGTCAATCTTATTCCAGGATATCTAATAGTCAACCAGTGAATATCATGTACCAACTGGGAATACCTGGACTGCTTTTGGAGATGTGACACTGAGTTACTAAGAATGTGATCATTCATTTACAAAGGAGCTTTATACTATCTCCTGAAAATGGAAATGATTTTGTTATTTTCTTATGTTGATTCTTCATGTAAGGAAATTCTGAAATGATAGTGTTAGATGAAGTATGCCCACTGCCAAAGTTGAGCTAACTTAATTTAACACTTCTTAGTGGGACAAGAGAATATACAAATGTTAAGACAAAGAACAAAGCACCTTTAAAAATATTTTAGATAACATGGGACAAAAATGTTAAAAGTATTAATGTGAACCAAATGAAGAGACAAAAATCAGCTTTTGACTATAATTTTAAAAGACATTTCCATTCATTATTAAACTTAATATATGCATGTTCCTTGTAGGCCTCCCATATGTATGAAACATGAATCAGCTAAAACCAAATATCTTGACATGCAATAATTCCCTCAAATACTGCTCTCAACATCTTGGATCTGGCTTGCTTTGTTAGTTAGTTCCTACTTTTTAAAAAAGGAAAGAAGAAAGAGAAATGAAAAGTCATGCTTGCAAGTGACAGTGAAAGTGCTGACATTAGTGTAAGGAAAGCACATGAGCTCATTCTACATTTGAGGCAAAACACTATTTTAAGTAACTATAAATTTACATTTGTTCAAATGTTAGTTTTTTTTCACTGAATAGACACATCTATATGCATAAAGGAACGACAGGAAAATATGCTTTTTTAAGGCTTAAAACTGAATCAATGAAAAGAAAAATAAATTTTCTAAAATCAACAATTTTTTTCTACTTCCTATGTCTTTATTTGAAATGATGAATAGAGTTTGAGAGAAAAGAGAAGATAGGTATTTATGAAGATGAAGTTAAAATCACCCCAGTATAAACAAAGGTGTACATACCAAAAGAATGAAGAACAAAAGCTGGGGCTGGTGGTGCATACCTGTGATCCCACTACTTGGGAGGCAGAGGCAGGAGGATCCCAAGTTTGAGGTCAGCTTGGGCAACTTAGCAAGGCTCTGTCTCAAGATAAAATCAAAAGGACTGGGGGTGTAGTTCAGTGGTAGAGCACTATCTAACAAGAATGAGGTCTTGAGTTCAATCCCCAGTACAAGAAACAAAACAAAACAAAAAAGGAAAAGAAGAAAAAGGACACAAAGGTAGTGAAATACGATGGCCTTGAAACTCAATTAGCTTCCTCAATTTTTGCAAAGTAGGTATTACCCCAAGTGATATGGAACTGAATATATAGAATGTAGAGTAGAAGTTACCAGGGTTGGGCAAGGGGACAAATGGGAGGTTAGTGTTTAATGGATGCATTGTGTGATGGTTGCATAACTCTGTGGGTGTATTCCATGCTACTCAATGTGCACTTTAAGTGGTTAAAATGGTAAATTTTTATGTTTGCTGCAGTAAAGAAAAAATGAGAGGAGAGATTAATTGCCTTTCTTCTCTTCTCTTTTCTTTTTCAAACCCAGCAACTTCCGTCTTCTCATTCAGAAAGGGTTTGTTGAGTGTCTATCCGTGTGACTGTTCTCCGAGCTGATAAGACAATAGTGACAGAAGAAAGCTGCTGCCTCATGTTGCTCACATCTCACATGATGATTAAATACAGTAAAAACATGTTCAATTATAATTACAGTGATTAGTGAGAATTCTCCAAAAAATTATTAAAAGAGAAAATCCCTAACAAATAAAATCTAGTGAAAAAATTCATGGAATCCTCCACACGTATTATTAACTGTAATCTGCTGTTCATCAACTATTCAAGGCTTGTATGACTGCCTTGGATAGGACCGAAATGCTGGTGTTCTTCCCCAGAAGTCAGGCAGGGCTGGGAGCCACATGCCACCTTGCTGGGCCTGACTGCAAAGCCACATGAAGCGCTGCTCTAGACAAGGCCCTGGAGCACGGCTGCCCAGGTTGTGCAGTTCATAGCCCAGAAGGCAAGACGCCTGTGCAACTCTGGGTAGAGTCCTTGTGGAAGGGCACCTGGAGGGATATCAGAAATGGAGTCACTTCTGAGCCAGGCATGATGGCACATGCCTATAATCCCTGAGATTTGGGAAACTGAGGCATGAAGATTGCAAGTTTGAGGCTAGCCTCCAAATTTAGTGAGACTCTATCTCAAAATAGGGCTGGGAATGTGGCTCAGTGGGTTCAATCTTCAGTATAAAAAAAAAAGTGGAATCATGATTTCTGCCTCAAAGAACTTAATGGTCAAGTTTTGGGAGGTGACGGAAGAAGTAAAATACAACTGCCTGAGACACACTATGAAAGAAAAGCTCTAGAATTTTACTTAATGGTCTTTTATAAATTGTCTCAGTCCACAGTGAAATTTTTTAGAAGACTGATGTTATGGTTTGGCTATGAGGTGTCCCCCAAAAGCTCCTGTCAATGCAGACATGATTGGACTGTGAAAGCTGTAATCTAATCAATCCATCCTAGTTTGAGTGGCTGGGTGGTAACTGTAGGCAGGTGGGGCATGCCTGGAGGACATGGTCACTGGGGCCTGCCCTGGGAGGGTGCACCTTCCCTATAGCCCTCTTCACCCCCTGCTTCCTGATCCCACCACGAGCTGAGCAGCTCTCTTCTACTGGACTTTCTCCTCATGACGTGCTCTCTCACCTTGGGCCCAGAGCAATGGAGTCAACCATCTATGGATTGAGACCTCTGAAACCACGAGCCCGAAATAACTTTTTTCTCCTCTAAGTTGTTCTCGTAGGATATTTTGGTCACAGCAATGCAAAAGCTCACAAAATTAGTTAATGTAATTCAATGTTACTTAATATAATCCCTATTCATTTTAGATCTTGGATAAAGTTTGGGGCTTTAGTGACGACTTTTCTAGAACAGGCATGTAGCTGAATAGACAGTATAAGAAACATGAGGTGAGGTCTATGCCCTCTGATAAACCTTTGACCTTCCAGGTGTAAACACTAATTCAGGAAAATACATAGCTCTTGGTAAGTACCTTTTAGAACAGCTGTTCAAGAGAAACTTCTGTGATGATGGAAATGTTCTATTGTTTCCATTTCCCAGTATAGTAGCCACTAGCAACACATAGACATTGAGCACTTAAAAAGTGTCCAGTGGATTGAGAAAGTAAAATTTTAACTGTATTTAATCTTGATTTAAATTTAATTATAAATAGTTGCCTGTGGCCAGCAGCCACTGTCTGAAGGGCACAATCAGAACCTGAGCTGGCGACAGGTTGGTGACTGCCTCAGAATAACTGAAATCTGCATCTCCAGAATTGAGGCTCACTGTACTTGAAACATCCTAACCTTTCACATACCTGGAAATGCACATTATACCTTGGGAAAGAGGGAAATAAGTGAGGAATTCCTAGGAGGAAGCATCTGTCCTAGCCTAAGTTCTGGGTAAAGCTTCCCTCTGGCCTCTTCCTGGAACAGAGGTGATTCTTCTAGCGAGCATTTACACGTACAGATCTCTCCCTCGCCTGCACATGATCTCTTTCTTTCAGTTCCATTTCCTCCCTTGGTCACCTTGTATGAGGTGAAATTCAGATCTGCCCCTATGTTATGGTAGCTTGGTCCCCTAGCCAAGGTAACATACTGAAAAGGCCTCTTATTACATGTGTGAATCCAAACCTACAGGGTCTGATCTTGCAAGAACTCTGGAATCAGGGGAAGTCCTATAACCATAGTGAGAAGAAAAGCCACATGAATCCCACTAGATGTAAATTATGGAACAGCTTTGACTGGTCACCTGAATTTGGCCACAAAGTCAGATCCAAAGTTTTCAATATTTTGTGACTCATGTTATTGAAAGAAAGAAAAAATATTAAAAATCTAGAAAATGAAATGCCTAAATTACTATTATGCAGACAAAACCACTGTGACCACAACTATACTTCTGGATTGTGTTTGCCTTATGCTAGATGCTCAAAGTTAGGGAAAGTATTGATCTTCCAGAAACTGTAGTAGATCCTCTGTGTTTCATGATTGAAATATATTAATTCCTATAGCTACCACTGATGCTAGAAAAACAAAAGGTTTGTACTTTGTTGCAGAATTTTATAAATAAATACCTTATCTTAAATGACTAGTTTATTTTCTTCATCAACATTTGGTGGGTTCTAGGGCTGACCATTTATTGAGAGCCATCTATGAGCTGTGTGTGAACTGAGCGATGTTCCAGCCATTAGGCAGGGGAACTGCTCCTTTGGGAACTCCTGAGCAGAATCCTCGAGTTTGAGAATACCCAAATCATGCTGGCACCCTGACCTAGCTCACAGCTCCAAGTTCAAACATAACCCAGAGATGGGCGTAACCCACCAAGAACCAAATGCCAAATAACCTATATACTACAAGACCCCTGTCACACCAAAAAGCAAGCACTGAAACATGACTCCTCCCACACTGAAACCTTATACCTATGCATCCCCTTTGATCTGTACCACTGTAAATAAAGCAGGCCTGGGGCTTTTCTTTGTTAGAAGCCAGACCCTTCTAGTCGGTTCAACCAGTCATTCCTCTGCTTTGAAGATATTCTTGCCTTTTTGTTTTTATTTTCTGGTATATTACTTTCATAGCTTTTATTTCACAGCCAACTCATCCCTCCAACAGGTACCCATTCCCTTACCACATGGAACATGAGAAAACCATTAATACTCACACCATGGCAATCATAAAAATCCCTTGCCCAAATGTAAGTACTTAGCACTGCCACAAAATGCATAAACAAGATATTGCTTATATTTCCTTAAGAATAGAAATTCAATGGGTTCATTTGTGCATGGATGTATGCACACATGTGTATATGAGAGATGATGTGTAACAATCTCAAATTAAATGGGAATGCCTTCTGTTCTTTCTGCCACTCTCATATCACATTTTACCCCTTTGCTTTCATGGGCTAATCTTGATTTGTTTTTGTTGATGATGTTTAAAAAATTTTTTAAATGTTCCTGTGTCTCTTCATTCTCCCATTTCCTGTCATCCGTAGTTTCCTCTCTCCACCATAGCAGATGCGCATGCACACAGCAGTGTGTCTGGGGCCAGGAGGAACACAAGGAAGTGAACCTGGGGTGAACCTTGCCCTCAAGAAACTCATGCTCTGGTTCAAGATCAGATAAACACACAAAGCTAAATACAAAACAACTACTGAAGAGTTGGTATTACACAACATGAGGTGAAGGGCTGGGCCAGATGTACTAGAAAGGAGTGCTCAGGAGAGGAAAGAACAGGCTTGGCCTTAAAGATGGTGGGAATGAAAAACAGAAAGGGTTCAAGGGAACTTGCTGTAGAACATGTAAACAAAGGGATTTCCTCTTGCTCTTTTCTGTCCCTTCACTCCTGACAGTACAACTTTCCCCATCCACCTTAGGCCTAGGCAATACAGTCTGATCCATGGGGACATTGGCGCCTTCTTGCCATCCATTAACACGCTGTGCATATATGGACAGTTCCAAAGGTTAACTGTAAATATTGCCCTTGTTGCAGTAGGTGGCTGTGGAAGGTGCTGTACTGTTACTGTCCTTTCTCTCTCACCTTATGGATGATGACCAAAGCCTACTTCTCCCTTCCTGAGAGAGCTATCCATTGCCTGACCCAGGTGACTCAGAGCAAAGACCTTCCTCATTTGCTGTTAAAAAATTAACTCACTGTGTTCCTTTTCTTATCAGTGAAGAGTTTCCAGAGATAATTGTGTATTTTTGGTAAGGCAGTAGGAATTTTTTCTTAGTACTCTCTGAGATATACTGAAATGTTTTTGTACATGAACTCGCCTGAGAGGCATGGAGAAGCTGGGTTGGTTGAGTGAATCCAACAATAACCTTGACCCAGCTCTCATGAGGTACAAAGTGTTATCCAGTTTTTATTCTGCACAGGGAATATTTATAAAAATATGGGATAGTCATATTTATAGCATCAATATTACATTAATCGTTAACTTTCCTTGGAACTTTTCCTGTAAAATAGTGAATGAGAGGAGAGATGAGGAAAGAGGTGAGCATGTGGGTGTTATGCCACTTCTGATTTTCTTTGGGATACTCGTCCCTATCTACAATAGATCTTTCTCTTCATACCTGAACCTAAGCTTTACGAAGGCTGAGGTTTCAGTGTGGTTTTCTTTGTTCCTATATCTCCAATGCCCTGAACAGTGCTAGGTACATACTAGATGCATGGAAAACATTTGTTAAACTTATCATTTTCACTCTTTTTGAGAGCAAGAAATGAACATTGTATGAATTTAAACTTCTTTTAACAGTTTATTTTTTTCAATAATACTGCTAGTATTAAAACACTATTGCTTAGGCCAGATGGCTGACCGATGTAAGCCTGTAGGCTTCAGAGTATTTCCTGAAGAAACAAAATAGAAAAATGAAGGAAACAATTTGAAAGTGATTTTGAGATGTAATGTTTAGAATGCAATTTCTTTTATATATATATATATATTAAGGTGGACTTAAACAAAATTGGGCTTGGTGAAACAGGAAGCCTTGGCTATTTTTATAGCTTTGATGGTGCTGTGGAGCATAGGTACAATTTGGACGTGAGCAGGAAGCATGCCTTTATTTCTAGTTGGTCAGAAAAACTTTTGGCAGAGAAGTGGGATCTCAGTAGCCTTGTTCTTCATAAAAGCCCACTCTCATATTGTTGTGTTGGCAGGGTTCAGAATCAGACACAAATAAAAAAGCAAAGAGAAGTAAGTTTTCAAAGAAATATTTGCAAAATCCTGTGGTTGCAGAAGACACGATCAGCCATTTTTTCAGGGTGTCCATAGGGGGTACAAGGCGGTTCACTGAAGTGAGTGAAGAAAACTTTAAATATTGTAAGTGGCTGGTCAGAAAGTATTAGAATGTTGTTTGTGTGAATTTTATGCATGTGTATATTTTTACAGATATATTTACTATCTCAACACACACGCAATTTAACAAATAAAATAATTAGTGTATGAAGTCAAAGTTTTCACAGAGAGAAATATAAGACCAAGCCTGGTGCAGTGACACAAGCCTATAATCCCAGCACTTAGGGAGGCTAAGACAGAAGAATCGCCAGTTCAAAGCCAGCCACAGCAACAGTGAGGCACTAAGCAACTCGGTGAGACCCTGTCTCTCTCTACATAAAACACAAAATAGGGCTGGGGTTGTGGCTCAGTGACTAAGTGCCCTTAAGTTCAATCTCCAGTGCCAAAAAAAAAAAAGAAGAAGAAGAAGAAGAAGAAGAAATATAAGACCAAAAACATTGAATACTACTGTCTAGTCTTTGGACAATAAAAAAGTTATTTGGCAAAAAAAAAAATTCTATTGTTCATTAGGATAACACTATACTAATCTGTTTACCTTTTTCTCAATAGTTTAAATATAATTAACTCCACATACATCAAAAAGCAGGGTTTGTATCCTTAAGAGTGGTAAACAAGAATTGCATTCCAGAATAATTTTTAATGCACGTGGGCTGTACTCCACTATCACTTAGTACAGATATATCTTGAAAAATTATGTCCAGAACTGTTGTCTCTCCAGCTTCCTCAAATAAGGAAATTCTTTTGTAAATTGGCCCATTATTATTACACTGGGAGTCAGGGAAGCAAGGAGTTACTTTGGTAACTCCTTGGAAAGGTGGTGAAGCTCTGATTGTACCAGGTTCCAGTGGGTGTGACACTGTCTATTCTGTAAGAATTTTAATTTTAATTGTGAGTCTTTCTGAAGTGCACATGCACATGGCAGCAGAGGAGAAAACAGGGTGACCTAAGGATTAAGCAAGTTTTTATTTTTTTTAATATTTTTTATTTGTTCTAATTAGTTATACATGACAGTAGACTGCTTTTTGACAAACCATACATAAATGAAGTATAACTTCTCATTCGCCTGGTTGTACATGGTGTAGTTACGCAGGTCATGTAATCATCCATGCACATGGAGTGGTAATGTCTGCTTCATTCTACTGTCATTCCTACCCACCCCTGTGCCCTCTGCACTCCCTTCACTCCATTCTGTCTAGTCCAAAATGCCTCTATTCTCCCACCACCCTTCATTGTGAATTAGCATCTGCATATCAGAGAAAACATTTGGCCTTTGATTCTTTGGGATTGGCTTATTTTGCTTAGCATAATATTCTCCAGTTCCATCCATTTACTGGCAAATGCCATAATTTCTTTCTTTTTTTAAGGCTGAGTGATATTCCATTGTGTATATATACCACATTTTCTTTATCCGTTCATCTGTTGAAGGACACTTTGGTTGAATCCATAGTTTAGATATTGTGAACTGAGCTGCTATAAACATTGATACAGCTGCATCATTGTAGTATGCTGATTTTAAGTCCTTTGGGTATAAACCTAGGAGTGGGATGACTAGGTCAAATGGTGCTTCATTCCAAGTTTTCTGAGGAATCTCCATATTGCTTTCCATAATGGTTGCATCAATTTTCATTCCTACCAGCAATGTATGAGTGTACCTTTCCCCCCACATCCTCACCAACATTTACTGTTGCTTGTATTCTTTTTTTTTTTTTTTTTTTTTTTGGTACAGGGGATTGAACTCTGGGGCTCTCAACCACTGAGCCACATCCCCATCCCTATTTTGTGTTTTATTTAGAGACAAGGTCTCACTGAGTTGCTTAGCGCCTCGCCGTTGCTGAGACTGGCTTTGAACTTGCAATTCTCCTGTCTCAGCCTCCCATAGTGCTGGGATTACAGGCATGTGCCAGCGTGTGCCACCATGCCCAGCTTGTTGCTTGTATTCTTGACAATTGCCATTTTGACTGGAGTGAGATGGAATCTCAGTGTACTTTTAGGACTAAACAAGTTTTTGTATCTGAGAAGCACCTGGAACTGTGGCTAACACACAGTAGCTTCTAAAATGTAAGCAATTGCTATTATTATTATTACTGCTACTATTGTTATTGCTGTGCTGTACACATCCATGTGGTTCTTTTTTCATATCTTAAGTGTCCTTTCACTCATACATGAATAACATGTTTTCTATATTTTCTTAACTAATACTAATGAGAAATGATTTGATAGTGATAATGGACATATTTCACAAAGAAGAAATTAATTTTATAGGTTCTTTTTAGTTATACATGACAATAAAATCCATTCTCACACAATTATAAAAGCATGAAATATATCTTGTTCTAATTCAGTCCCCAGTACCTCCCCTCCTGCTACCCCTGCTCCCTTTCCTCTCCTTCCCCTCCCATCTCCCAACTGCTGCTCCCTTTCCTTTACTGATCTTTCTGCCATTTACTCATAATTATTTTTTAAATTAATTTCTTGTGAATGCACACAGGCTGAGCTTCACTGTGGTGTATTCATATATGTACATAGGAAAGTTATGTCAGATTCATTCTATTGTCTTTCCTTTTCTCTTCCCTCCTCCATTCCCCTACGTCTATTCCACTGAACTTTTATGCTTTTTTAATGCTCTTCACCCCCTTTTGTAGATTAGTTTCCCCATATCAGAAAAAACACTCAACCTTTGTCTTTTGGGGATTGGTTTATTCCACTCACATGATAGTCTGCAGATCCATTCATTTGCCAGCAAATGTCATAATGTCATTCTTCTTTATGGCTGATTATTATTCCATTGTGTATTTACACTGCATTTTCTTTGTCCATTCATCTGTTGAAAGGCATCTAAGTTGGCTCCATAGCTTAGCTATTGCGAATTGTGCTGCTATAAACATTGATGTGATGTGTCAGTGTAGTATACTGATTTTAACTCCTTTGGCTATATGCCAAGGAGTCGGATAATTGGGTCAAATGGTTATTCCATTCCTAGTTTTTTGAGGAATCTCCTTACTGTATTTTTGTACTGACTTGGACTCCCACCAACTAAGTATGAGTGTACCTTTCCCCTCAAATTCTTGCCAGCTTTTATTATTATTTGTATTCTTGATCATTGCCATTCTGACTGGAGTGAGATGAAATCTCACTTTAGTTTTAATTTCCATTTCTCTAATTGCTAGAGATGATGAACATTTTTTCCTACATTTATTGACCATTTTTATTTCTTATTTTGAGAAGTGTCTGTTTAGTTCCTTTGCCCATTTGTTGACTGAGTGGTTGTTGTTATTATTATTAATAGTATTATGTAGTTTTGAGTTCTTTGTATATCCTGGATATTAATGCCTTATCTGAGAAGCAGGTGCCAAAGATTTTCTTCGATTCTGTAGGCTCTCTCTTCACACTCTTGATTATTTCCTTTGTTGTGAAGAAGCTTTTTAATTTGATGCTATCTCATTTATTGGTTTTTTTATTTTACTTCTTGCACTTTAGGAGTCTTGGTAAGGAAGTCAGTTCCTGAGCCAACAGGATAGAGTGTTGGGCCTACACTTTCTTCTAGCAGTTGCAAGGTTTCTCATTTAATTCCTAAGTCCTTGATTCACTTTGAGTTGAGTTTTGTGTAGGGTGAGAGATAGAGGCTAAATTTCATTCTGCTACATATGGATTCCCAGTTTTCCCAGCATCATTTGTTAAAAATGTTATCTTTTCTCCAATGTATGTTGTTGGCATCTTTGTCAAGTATGAGATGACTTTATTTATGTGGGTTTGTCTCTATGTCTTCTGTTCCATTGGTCTTCAAGTCTGTTTTGTTGCCACTACCATGCAATTTTTGTTACTTTATCTCTGTAGTATAGTTTAAGGTCTGGTATTGTGATGCCTCCTGCTTCACTTTTCTTGCTAAGGATTGCTTTGGCTATTCTAGGCCTCTCATTTTTCCAAATGAACGTCATGACCGCCTTTTCTATATCTATGAAGAACATCATTGGAATTTTGATGGAAATTGCATTAAATCTGTATAGCACTTTTGGCAGTATGGTCATTTTGACAATATTAATTCTGCCTATACAAGAACATGGGAGATATTTTCATTTTCTGAGGTCTCATTCAATTTCTTTCTTTAGTGTTCTATAGTTTTCATTGTAGAGGTCCTTTGCTCCTTTTGTCAGATTGTTTTTTTTTTTTTTTTTTGAGGCTATTGCGAGTGGCTTGTTTTCCTAATTTCTTCTTCAGCAGATTCATCATTGGAATATAGGAACACAATTAATTTATGAGTGTTGATTTTGTATCCTGCTACTTTGCTAAATTTATTTATGAGTTCTAGAAGTCTTCTGGTGAATTTTTTGGGTCTTCTAAATATAGGATAGTCCTGGGCAAATTGATGTAGTTCAAGCTCTTGTTTTCCTATTTGTATCTCTTTAATTTCTTTCTTTTCTTAATTGCTCTTGAATTTCAAGGACTATTTTTAAAAATATCTTTATTTTATTTATTTTTATGTGGTGCTGAAGATGGAACCCAGTGACTCATGCGTGCGAGGCAAGCGCTCTACCACTGAGCCACAGCCCCAGCCCTCAAGGACTATTTTGAATAGGAGTGATGAAAGAGTGTATCCCTCTCTTGTTCCAGTTCTTAGAGGGAATGCTTTTAGTTCTTCTGTTTAGAATGATGTTGGCCTTGGGTTTAATGCATATAGCTCTTACAATATTGAGGTATGTTCCTTCTATCCCTGGTTTTTCTAGTGTTTTAAACATGAATGGATACTATAATTTGTCAAATGCTTTTTCTGCATCCATTGAGATAATCATGTGATTCTTGTCTTTAAGTCTAGGTGATAAATTACGTTTATTGATTTCCATATGTTGAACCAACCCTGCACTTGATAAAATCCACTCGATCACGGTGCATCATCTTTTATTTTCTTTTTTTCTCATCAATTTATTTTATTTATTTTTTTAAAATGCATTTTAAGTCATAGTACATATATAGAGCTAAATTTTTCATCTCTCTGGTTGCAAACAAGATAGAGTCACACCATTTGTGTCTTCACACATGCACCTAGGGTAGTGATGTCCATCTCATTCCATCATTTTTGCTACTCCCATTTTCCTCCCCAACCCCACCACCCTCCTACTCCATCCAAAGGTCCTCCATTTCTCCCATGCTCCCCACCCCACCCCCCTTATGTATCAGCATCCACTAATCAGAGAACATTCGACCTTTGGTTTTTTGGGATTGGCTTACTGCATTTAGCATGATGTTCTCCAATTCCATCCATTTACCTGCAATTGCCATAATTTTATTCTTTTTTATTGCTGAGTAATATTCCATTGTGTATATATACCACAGTTTCTTTATCCATTCATCTAGTGAGGGCATCTAGGTTACTACCACAGTTTAGCAATCATGAATTGTGCTGCTATAAACATTGAAGTGGCTGCGTCACTGTAGTGTGCTGTTCTTAAATCTTTAGGGTATAGGCCTAGGAGTGGAATAGCTGGATCAAATGGTGGTTCCATTCCAAGTTTTTAAAGGAATCTCCATACTGCCTTCCAGATTGGTTGCACCAGTTTGCAGTCCCACCAGCAATGTTTGAGTGTACCTTTTTCACCACATCCTCGCCAGCACTTATTGTTACTTGTATTTTGGATAGCTGCCATTCTGACTGGGGTGAGATGAAATCTTGATTTGCGTTTCTCTAATGGCTAGAGATGTTGAAATCTTAGTTTTTATTTGCATTTCTCTAATTATTAAAGATATTGAACATTTCTTCATGTATTTGTTTATTGATTGCATATCTTTTTCTGCGAAGTTTCTATTCAGCTCCTTAGCCCATTTATTGATTGGGTTGTTTGTTTTTTCAGTGTTAAGTTTTTTGAGTTCTTTGTATATCCTGGAGATCAGTGCTCTATCTGATGTGTGTGTAGAAAAAATTTGCTCCCAGAATGTAGGCTGTCTGTTCACCTCATTGATTGTTTCTTTTGTTGAGAGGAAGCTTTTTAGTTTAAATCCATCCCATTTATTGATTCTTGCTTTTATTTCATGCCCTTTAGGAGTGTTGTTAAGGAAGTCTGGGCCTAATCCAATGTGATGAATATTTTGGCCTACTTTCTCCTCAATTAGACGCAGGATCTCTGGTCTAATTCTTAGGTCTTTGTTCCACTTTGACTTGAGTTTTGTGCATGGTGAGAGATAGGAGTTTATTTTCATTTTGCTGCATATGGATTTCCAGTTTTCCCAGCACCATTTGTTGAAAAGCCAATCTTTTCTCCAATGTGTGTTTTTGGCATCTTTGTCTAGTATGAGATAATTGTATTTATGTGGGTTAATCTCTGTATCTTCTATTCTGTACCATTGGTTTACATGTCTATTTTGGTGCCAATACCATACCGTTTTTGTTACTATAGCTTTGTAGTATAGTTTAAGATCTGGTATTGTGATGCCTCCTGCTTCACTCTTTTTACTCAGGATTGCTTTGGCTGTTCTGGGTCTCTTATTTTTTCAAGTAAATTTCATGATTGCCTTTTCTATTTCTATAAGAAATGACTGTGGGATTTTAATTGAGATTACATTGCATCTGTATAGTGCTTTGGGTAGTATGGCCATTTTAATAATATTGATTCTGCCTATCCAAGAGCATGAGAGATCTTTCCATCTTCTAAGATCTTCTTCAATTTCTCTCTTTAGTATCTTGTAGTTTTCATTGTAGAGGTCTTTCACCACTCTTGTTAGATTGATTCCCAAGTATTTTTTTTTGAGGCTATTATGAATGCAGTAGTTTTCCTGATTTCTCTTTCAGAGGATTTATTGCTGATGTATAGAAATGCATTTGATTATGGGTGTTGATTTTTATATCCTGCAATTTTGCTGAATTTATTTATTAATTCTAGAAGTTTTCTGGTGAAATTTTTGGATCCTCCAAGTATAATATTCTGTTGTCTGCAAATAATGATAGTTTGAGTTCTTCCTTTCCTATTTGTATCCCTTTAATTTCTTTTGTATGTCTAATTGCTCTGGCTAGAGTTTCAAGGACTATGTTGAATGAGAGTGGTGAAAGAGGGCATCTCTGTCTTGTTCCAGTTTTTAGAGGGAATGCTTCCAATTTTTCTCCATGGGCCTTAGGTTTAGTATAGATTGCTTTAACAATGTTGAGGTATGTTTCTACTATCCCTATTTTTTTCTAGTGTTTTAAACATGAAAGGGTGCTGTATTTTGTCAAATGCTTTCTCTGCATCAATTGATAGAATCATGTGATTCTTATCTTTGAGCCTATTGATGTGATGGATTATATTTATTGATTTCCGTATGTTGAACCAATCTTGTGTCCCTGGAATGAACCCCACTTGATCGTTGGTGCACTATCTTTTTAATATGATTTTGTATGTGATTTGCCAAAATTTTATTGAGAATTTTTGCATATATATTCATCAGGGATATTGATCTGAAATCTTCCTTTTTTGATGTGTCTCTGTCTGGTTTTGGTATCAGAGTGATTCTAGCCTCATAAAATGAGTTTGGAAGGATTCCTTCCTTTTCTATTTCATGGACTAATTTGAGGAGTATTGAAGTTAGTTCTTCTTTCTAGGTCTTGTAGAACTAGGCTGAGAATTCATCTGGTCCAGGGCTTTTCTTGGTTGGAAGACTCTTGATGGCATCTTCTATTTTCTTGCTTGTAATCGATCTGTTTAAGTTGTGAATGTCCTCCTGGTTCAGTTTGGGTAGGTCATATGTCTTTAGAAATTTGATAGTGTCCTGCGGGTTTTCTATTTTACTGGAGTATAGTTTTTCAAAATAGTTTCTAATTATCCTCTGTATTTCAGCAGAGTCTGTTGTAACATTTTGATTTCATCACAAATTTTAGTAATTTGAGTTTTTTCTCTCCTTTTCATTAGGATGGCTAGGGATTTGTCAATTTTATTTATTTTTTCAAAGAACCAGCTTTTTGTTCTGTCAGTTTTTTGAATTGTTTCTTTTGTTTAAATTTCATTGATTTCAGCCCTGATTCTAATTCTAGGGCTTTGAGATGTAGTGTCAAGTCATTGATTTGTTGACCTTTTCTTCTTTGAATAAATGAGTTTAATGCAATGAACTTTCCTCTTAGCACTGCCTTCATAGTGTCCCAGAGATTTTGATATGTTGTATCGGAGTTCTCATTTACCTCTAAGAATTTTTTTTATCTCCTCCCTGATGTCTTCTGTTACCCATGTGTCATTTAATAGCATATTATTGAGTCTCCAGGTTTGGGAGTATTTTCTTTTTTAAAAACTGTCATTAATTTCTAATTTCATTCCATTATGGTCAGATAGAATGCAGGGTAGTATCTTTATTTTTTTGTATTTGCTAAGACTAGCTATGTGGTATAGCATATGATCTGTTTTGGAGAAGGATCCATGTGCTGCTGAGAAAAAAGTGTATTTGCTTGTTGAAGGATAGAATATTCTACATACGTCTGTTAAGTCTAGATTATTGGTTGTTATATTGAGTTTCATAGATTCTTGGTTTAGTTTTTGTTTGGAAGACCTATCCAGTGGTGAGAAATGTATGTTAAAGTCACTCAGTACTATTGTGTTGTGGTCTATTTGATTCTTAAAGTTGAGAAGAGTTTGTTTGACATACATGGCTGCCCCATTGTTTGGGGCATAGATATTTAAGATTGTTATGTCTTGTTGATGTATGATTCCCTTAAGCAGTATGCAATGATCTTCTTCATCCCTTTTCACTAACTTTGGTTTAAAGTCCACTTTATGTGATATGAGGATGGAAACCCCTGCTTGTTTATGCAGTCCATGTGAGTGATACATTATTTTCCCATCCTTTCACCTTCAATCTGTGGATCTCTTTTTCTATGAGATGAGTCTCTTGGAGGTAGCATATTGTTGGGTTTTTTTTTAATCCAATCTGCCAGTCTATGTCTTTTAATTGCTGAGTTTAGGCCATTGACATTCACTGTTATTATTGAGACATGGTTTGTATTCCCAGGCATTTTGGTTTATTTTTAGTTTTTAACTTGACTTGGTTTCTCCTTTAATTGGCCTTTCCTTTAGTGTAGTTTCTCCATTTGCAGGTTTTCATTGTTGTTTTTCATTTCCTCCTCATGGAATATTTTGCCAAGAATGTTCTGTGGTGTAGGCTTTCTTGTTGTAAATTCTTTTAATTTTTGTTTATCTTGGAAGGTTTCCCTCTATATGTAATCTGATTACTTTCTCTTGTGGCTTTTAAGATTCTCTCCTTATTCTGAATACTAGGCATTTTCATTATGATGTGCCTTGGTGTAGATCTGTTGTAATTTTTACATTTGGTGTCCTGTAAGTCTCTTGTATTTGATTATCCAATTCATTATTCATGTTTGGAAAATTTTCTGATATCATTTCCTTGAATAGATTGCTCATTTCTTTGGTTTGAAATTCTATGCCTTCCTCTATCCCAATAATTCTTAAATTTGGGGTCTTTTCATGTTATCCCATAATTCGTGGATGTTCTGTTCATGGTTTCTTACTGTCTTCATTGTGTGGTCAATCCTATTTTCAAGATTAAATATTTTGTCTTCATTGTCTGAGGTTTTGTTTTCCAAGTGATCTAATCTGTTGGTGATACTTTCTATTGAGTTTTTAATTTGTTTATTGTTTCTTTCCTTTTGAGGATTTCTCTTTGGTTCTTTTTCAGAATCTCTATCTTCTTATTGAAGTAATCTTTTGCTTCCTGTATTTGCCTATGTAGCTCTTTATCAAAATGATATTTTGCTGCCTGAGTTTGCTCTCATATTTCATTCTTTAATTCACAGAACATTTTAATTATGCATATCCTGAACTCCTTCTGTGATATTTCTTCTGCTATGCTGACCATGGATTCTAGTAATGTAATATCTTGGTTTGTTTGAGGCACTTTCTTCTCTTGTTTTTTCATGTTTGTGTGTCTTCCCTTCTAGCACTGCAGATCTGAGGTATTACAGTTTTTATCCTATAGGCTTATAGATTCCTTACAGGGTTGCAATACCTCTCCTTTAAGGGGGAGACCAATATTGACAGATCTCAATACAAACAGTATATAGTTTTAAACTAAGTAGCTCCTAATAGCTCCTAAATAAATTTACAGCTTTTTCACAATATACAGAAATTATGAATTCAATTAGCATCTACTATATAAACAATAGGTTTGCACAAAAGTCTACAGTTTCTGCTGGTGGGCTAGAGTGAACCAGTGGTGGGGTGTAGGATGAGATGTTAGAGAGGTAGGAAGTGATGATATAGTTATTAAATCCTAGAAGGCATGAAAGAGGAATCCAAAAGAAGTTTGCTATTAGTAGAAAAGAGAGAAAGAGAATTGGGGAAGACCAGGAAGTAGTAATAAAATAGAGTCCATCTAACAAGGAGTCATAAAAATTAAAAAAAAAATGTAAAGGTGGAAGTTATGAGACTATATAATACAACTGTAGTATACTAATCAGATATCCCCATCCACAGTAGCCTAATGCATACAAAATGCTTGGTTTCACAAATCTTGTGGATATGTGGGCAGGAAAAGAGAGAGAGAGAGAGAAAAGAAGAAAAAGAAAGGAAGAAAAGAGAAACAAAAGAAAAAGAAAAAAAGGAATAGAAGGAAAAAAATAAAAAATAAAATGTCTCAATGTAAATAAACAGGATTGCTTCCCTTCTCTTCCAGTAGGTGGAGTTGTCTGTTGCTTACTGGCATCTGCCCGCTCAGGTCAAAGATGGTGAAGCCGGAGTCTCACAAAGAAGCCATCTGCTTCAGAGATAGGGTGAAGGGCAGGGCGGGGCGATGGTGTTGGGTGCGCAGATGCAGCTCTGCGGTGTGCTGTGCAGAAGTAAAAGTTTGTCTCCAGATCCTGTCCCATGTCCCCAGGTGTAGGTGAACAGGGTGGTTCTGCCCTAGTAGATGGAGATCCACACAAGAGCAGCAGCCAGGGGTCCTGCACGGGAGCCGGGGGTCCTGCATGGGTGGGTGACCCGAGGTCCTGTGGGGTGTGTGGGCGCTGGAGCCAGGGATCCTTCACAGGAGTGGATTTTGCATGGTTACTCGGTCAGAGTCCTGAGTGGGAGTGCACAGCTGGGGTCCTGTGCAAACGCTGGCCTGGTGACCCTGTGGGCATTCAAGTGGAGTTTCTTTGTGGAGGCCGCTGTTGGGTGTCCTCTAAAAACTTGCTGAGAAACAGTGTTTCCACTACTTTAAACTCCGGTCCTGAAGAGACTAGGAAGCCGCATCCGTCTAGGCTGCCATCTTGGAACCAATCTCTCGCATTACCTTTTTTTAAAAATATTTTTTAGTGATAGTTGGACACAATATCTTTATTTTTTTAATTTATTTTTTTGTGGTGCTGAGGATCGAACCCAGTGCCTCACATGTGCAAGGCGAGCGCTTTATCACTGAGCCACAACCACAGCCCTCGCATTATCTTTTTAATGTGTTTTTGTATGCAGTTTTCCAGTATTGATAAATGAATTTTGGGGAGAAGGGGTGGTGGTGGTGGACAATAATTATCACAAGGAAGGATAATTGGTGAGCTAATGCTCATAGGTAATGCATCATTTACTGAGATTTCTGAGGGTCATTTCTATGGCAGGACGGTGGGAAGAAGGGACATAGAATAATAAATGGCACAGGGGTGCCAATCAAAGCTTTTAAGCATGTAATGATTGAACACCTTGCTAAATGTTTAAATGCATAACAAGACTAGCAAAAGGCCATCTCTTATTGCTGAAGGAAGTTCATTTTTACACTGAGGCTTCTGGAAGGAAGTAATTGAAATGATGTTTAATTAAGTTTTTCACCTGAGGGGAAAAGAAATGGAACAATTGTTAGAAGTCACAATAGAGTCAAGGATAGGCGGAGTATGTAAAAGTTGCCATCATCTTGACCATATCATTCTGCCTTATGAGATCCTGTATCTTATACAGAGAACTTTGATGGACATAACTGAAATTTAGTTCTCTGTGGACTATTTGAAGGAAATTTTAAACTGCAGGAAGTTTATTCTGTTCCAGGGTTTTCAGGATGTTTCTTCTTGACAGAACTTGACACGTGCAGAAAATGTTAACTTATTCTAGCACTGGAAGAAAATATCATTAACAAAAAACCAGAATAAATACTTTTATCCTCCATATCTCATATGGCATGCCAAAACCAAATATGAATTCTTGAGTTACTTTGATGATCAGTGAGTTAATCACAGCTTACTACAAGTGCTTCTTCACATTATAGTCAGAAATTTTCTCACCTTTCAAATTAGAAAATGATTTGTAACCTAGAAGTGGATGAAATAGAAAAGAACTTTTAGATTCCCTTTAGGGAATATCAAAGTCCAGGACAGGAGATTAAAGACTGTAATTAACATGTTTCATAATAGAGTAGGAAATTTTGTGTTGAGGATCACAGCATTCAGATAACTCCAGAAACTCCTGAAATACTATAGTTTTTGAATGTGAATTTCCAATGTTTTTTTCCACCACAAAGTAAAGGATAAAGACACAGAAGATAACCTCATAGGCTGCTAGGAAGAAATCAAAAGAGGTAACATGGAGATCAGTTTTACAGACTAAAATTACTAAGGTGGGAATCACAGTGCCTGTTGCTGGGAATTCAACTGATTGCCTGCCTTGCAATAAGAATAATTCTAACAGCAACACATGGATGTAGCTAGGGAAGGGTGTCTATCTCTTATTTCCCTGTATTACATAGTAATAAAACTGTGCCCACAGCTCACCTGAAGCTAGTGACAAAACATTTTTATCATGGCCAATATCTACATTATTGCAAAATCTAAGAGGAACCAGACTTCTCAAGGCATCCCATCCAATAGGATTTCTGGCTCTTCAAGCTTCCTTTTACACTTCTGGTATTTATACTACTAAAAAATGAAACTTTTAAAAAACTGGAATATTAATCAACAAACAAGTCTAAGATTTCTGTTTTAGTCAGCTATCTCACCACTGTGGCCAAAAGACCTGACAAGAAAAAATTTTAGGAGGAAAAGTTTATTTTGGGGTTCCCATTTTCTGAGATCTCAATCCAAAGATAGCCAGCTCCATTCCTTGGGGCTTGAGGTGAGGTAGAACATCATGGCAGAAGTGTGTGGTGGAGGAAAGCATCTGGGGACATGGCACCAGGAAGCAGAGAGAGCTCTGCTCTAAGGACAAAATATAGACCTCAAAGGCACGCTAGGTACCATCCAGGGACTCCCTATTAGGGAATTAATGCACTTATTAGGTTAAGGCTCTTATAAACCAATCATTTCATCTCTAAACTTTCTTTCATTGTCTCACACATGAGCTTTTGGGGGATACCTCATATATAAACCATAAAACTTGTATTAGATGCAAGTCATTTTACTAGGCAACATGAGGAACATAAAGAAATACAAATCATGCATGCAAAACGTGTCTGATCTGGTTGAGAAGTAGGATATCTGTTTTGTAATACCTAAAGACAGGAACAGAATCTCTCATTCATTCAGTAGGTAACACCCAATTAGCAGTGAGTAGTTTGCCTCTGGAGTATTTTCCTTCATTTCCCAGAGCCTTATGGTTCATAGGTTCTCAATAAGTGCCCATACTCTGGAACAGTAACACACATATTTTACATTCACACTGATGACACTGATCTTTTGTGCTTTCGTATGACTAACCTGAGGATATTTCTTACCAAAATCCCAATTTACAGGTGTCACACTGAGAATGTTAAATGAGTCATTCAATCAAACTAGAAATAGAATCTCTAAGTCCATAAATTCAGACATTTAAAAGCCCCTGGTCTGCTATTAGGCATCATTATCTCCTCTGGTACAAGATGAGAGGGAAAACCTTGACCTCCAGGACCCATGTGAGCTTCCGGGACCCACATGACCTCCAGCAATGACCATGTAAAGGAAGGACTATTCCAGTGAGAGAATTCTGTTCTTGTCAAATCTCCTATTATTTCTATCATTCTTGACATAATGGAGAGTTGCAGTGAGAACCAAGATCTCAGGAGAGCAATATTAAAAGCAGAGGCTGGTGATATGATAGCCTTAATGTGAACTCATAGGAGAAGGAAGAGGCTTCTGTGTGTCAATCCATCTCTCTTTGGTCCATTCTGGCCCAGCCATTGTCAACCACTTCCAGAATCTTAGAAAAGAGTGTAGAGAAATGAGGAAACTGCCATGATGACGATCACCCTAAAAGTCTGGGGAGGAAATGAAAGACATTTTCAAGAGTCAATAGTAGACATTTACTTAAATGCCAGTTGCCTGCCTCTCATCCTCCTCTGATCCTCACTGGAATCATTAGAAATAGTTCAATAGTAATAGCAAGAGGTTGTCATTTGTTTCTAGTCATAATTCCTACTTGATTTAATGTGATATTATTTTCTCCAAAAGTTGTTAAATCCCAGGACTGGGAAAATCCAACTGGTCATTAAAGTAGAATTTAGTATAATCTCAGTAATGATGATCACATACAAATATTATAAAAATATATCCTAAGTTTGTGGAAATAAATGTATAGGTAATCCAAATAAGTGACATTTGAGTGCTATTGTCATTACATCCAAGGTGAACAGTGCCTGGGCACACAGTAGGTGTCCAAGTCAAATTTGATGAATTAATTCATGAATGAACAAGTTCAAGACAAGCCATCAGAATTTTTGTCAGTTTCCTCACTGGTTCCCACAGTGACTGTGATGGCAACAACACAAGATCAATGGAAAAACTTTTATGCAGCCTTGATGAGTCTTAAGCATGGGAAGGTACCTGGGTGACCATCAGGCATGGCTCATCACTACTGTGCTTGTGTTCTCATACCTCAGGCATTGTTATAGTTTGGATATGAGGTGTCGTCAAAAGCTTATGTATGAGGCAATGCAAGAGCATTCAGAGATGAAACAATTGTATTATGAGAGTTGTAACCTAATCCGTGGATTAATCCACTGATATGGATTAAATGGATGATAACTATAGGCAGGTAGGATGTGGCTGGAGGAGTAGGTCACTGGGGTGTGAGTTTGGTGTTTACAGTTTGTCCCTGGCAGGCAGAGCTCTCTCTCTGCTTCCTGTTGCCATGTCCTGAATTGCTTTCCTCGTCCATGCTCTTCTGCCATGTTGTTCTGCCTCACCTTGGGCCTAGAGCAATGGAGTTGGCTGTCTATGGGCTGAGACCTCTGAAACTGTGAGTCCCAAATAAACTTTTCTTCCTTGAAAATTGTTTTTGTCAGGTCTTTTGGTCACAGCGACAAAAAAAGATGGCTAAAATAGGCATCATCTGAGTGAGGAAAACACAGGACAAGGAGTCAAGAAGTGATAGTTGTGGGACTGGATGATGGAACATCTTTATAATGGCCTAGGATTCATGTTTTAAAAAAATGCAATGCTTTTTCTGAAAGGTCCCAGATTTGGGATATACTTGATGAGAAATAGGATCTTTCCAAATCATCATATTCTAGGATCATACGTTTCTTTCCAAAATACTCTCATTCCACTAAGCCTCAGTTTTCACCACTTCCTTATAATCATCCTGGATCCCGGGCATCCTCATTTAGACAGCTACACACAAGGGTTTCCTGGTATATCTCCGGAATAGGATGTACAGATTCTACCCAGAATTGGGTGGAGTGTGTTCCCTTAATACCCCTCTGACCAGACAGAACAGGTTAATGTTGGCATTGTACACTGAAAAGTCAATAAAAATTGCTCTTGTTCCTGAGTCCAGTCAAACTTTTTTTCCTGAGGCCAGCAATGTGGGCAGCTGTTTCCTCTCTGGTTCTTGATAATTCCAAGTAAAGCCAGCTCCATTGTAAATTGCAATTATTTTCCAGTGGTTACTCTCATTCAAGTCTTTTTCATTTAACCCAACTAATTTAAAAACAAAACAAAACAAAAAAACCCAACAGTTAAAAATCAGTGAAATACTTGAGGCAGTTACAAAGACAAGTGGTTTTTAGCAAGACAAAGTATGTAATAAATAATGCATATCAAGCTGTGTAAAGTGCTTGACCTGGCACTTTTCTTACTGAATTCTCATCAGTTTTTAGCCCTATTTTAGGAATGAGGGTTTTGAGACCTAATGAGGTCAATTCAGTACCAAAGCTTTTTAGAGTACAGTCAAAAACCCATGCCAGGGCTGTGTGTCCACAGAGCTTGTGCCACCAGCCCTGAGTTCCCACAGCTGCCTTTCCCTGGTGATTCTGTACTCAAGGACTACATGACTCTTGAGGCCCCCATGAAAATTATAGCCCAAAGAGGACAAGTCTTCTCCTCCCAGTTACCCACTATTGAGCCTCTGCTTTTCCTTATGAAATGGGCATGATCTCATCTTAGAGGAATACTGTAGGGGGAGATGAGGATGCATGTGTGATCAGGGTCTGGCACAGAGTAGGCTGCTTAATCTTCTCTTATTAATGATGTGAGATGAAGTAAGATAAGGAAAATGAAGCCACTGGTGAAAGGTGTGCTTATGCTCTGTAGGAACTAGAAAAAAAGGAGCATTAGGAAGTATAATTATAAACTGGAAAAGTACCCTTTGAGATTATTCAGTTCCTTTCCTCTTGATCTCCTGAGTTTTACTAAATTTGTATCTCTATGGGTCATGGTACTAGAGTATACACTGGATAGTACACAGAGAATCCGGTCATCAAAAAGGTGTCTGCCCCATTGTGCATTAACAAATGTGGATTCTGGGTGACTCTGTTCCCAAGGAAAGGATTTAGATGAACTGACAGAATGAGCTCAGTAGGGCTTGATTGAAGTAGGGCTCTGCCACAGTGACTTGCCCTTGGGCAGTTAACCCAGGAGAACCACCCTGAGATAGCCTAAGAGCCTGGCCAATTTCTCTGGGGGTAACTACAATAATTCTAATCATAATAATGTTCTTTATATACACAATGTTAGAAGTATGTGTATCAAAGTACCAAAAATACCCTGCAAATATGCATGTGTAGTAACAAACTTAAAAATCATGAATATACATTTGAAAATGACGGACTTTAAACCATACTTTTGATAATTACACCTTATATGAAGATTTCCTAAAAAATTAAAAGTAGAACTTCCATATGAGCCAGCAATCTCACTACTGGTTACATATACCAAGGAAAGGACATCAGTATATTCAAGAGACCTCTGCACACCCACGTTCTTTGCAGCACTATTCACAACAGTCAAGATGTGGAATCCACCAAAGTGTCCATCATCTGGTGCATGGAGAGAGAAAACATCATAGTTATATCATGGGACGAACTTTCAGGCTGTCTCAGGTTGGGCCTTTTGGGGATATTGTCCTCGGGTAAGTCACTGTGGCAGAGCTAACTTCTAATCTTTGCTGAGCTAATTTTATCAGGTTATCTAGAGCCTTTTCTTGGGAACTGAGAAACACAGAACATATTTGTTAATAACAATCAACTGAGCAATAGTCATCATACACATAATGCAATTTATCAGGAGGGCTACGAATAGTTTTCAGTCCCCCTAGTTAGGCTCCCTCACCTGTCATTCTATGACCAAATCAAGGACAAGAACAATCTTCTTCAAGTATTATGTGAATAATATAAACTTTTTTGCCACCTCCAAAACTTTTTTGGACCCTAGGTAAAGGTTTACAATACTAATCCATTCACATTCATGGAACAGGTATTGAATGTAAAGACCAATAAGAGGTGACCCCTCTCTCCAGAAGAGGAGCTCATAGTGTCTCCAGGAATCATGCAGAAAGGCTGCACCCAGGTGTGATGTACTCAGCAGAGGTATTTTGTGGATCCAGAGTCAATCTAGGGGAGAAAGCTGATATGAAAGAATAAGTACCAAAGGTTCCTAAATCCACTAATGAAATAAGTTGATAGCTTTGAATCAACATGAAATTAGAACATATCTTGGATGAATGAATTAATAAAGAGCATTCTAGAATTTTTTCACCTGTAGTTTTGTTGTAATTCTTTTCTTAAAATTCTCAAAACATAATAACTTTTAGAATCCTAACTTGAATAACGTTTTGAATCCTAACAAAATACACAAACTAATTTGTACACCTGAGATTTGATTAGAAGTATGTAACCAGCAGTCATGAGGCTACTCTGACAGTCTTTCATCTTCTTAATTTTCTTATTCTAGTTGTAGAGCTCTCATCACAACCACACACACTTTCTTGTCATGAAGGAATTTAAGCCTCTGTGAGCCAAACAATTGGAAAATGTGCTGGTCTAATATATTGGGTGCGTTGGGGTTTAACAAACTAAACTGAAAACATCAATAATTAATGGGAAAGGGAGGTAGGAGGCTGGACTTCATGTATTAGAAAAAAGGGACAACATTAATTAAAGCAATTTATATTTCAAATTTTAGCAACTCTCCAAATCAGCAAAGCTCCTTACACTAAAATAGCTTAGTTTCTTGTTGTAATGGTTTTATTCAACACCACAAATTTCAGGATTCATGAGTATCCCTTGTTCAAATCAGATTGATACTGTTATTCTTAAAAAGGAATTTTGATAAAGTATTTAAAAATGTTTACTTCTAGGGGATGGGGTTGTGGCTCAGTGGTAGAGTGCTCGCCTAGCATGTGTGAGGCACTGGGCTCGATGCTCAGCACCACATAAAAATAAATAAATAAAATAAAGTCATTGTATCCATCTACAACTAAAGAAAAATATTAAAAAATTAAAAAAACTTTACTTCTAAATATAACGGTTATATGTAATGATCAAATGTAAGTATTTTAGCCATTGATTAAATTATCTTCCTTTTGTGCCTAAGACACAATATTGACTTTTGCTTTTAATTCTCATATCTGCTTTGGCTTTACTAGCTTTACTCAAAAGGAAGCAACAGATTCCCTTGGTTGTGCAGCACCACCTGCTGGGCATCTAGGGAAACAGCACCTCCAGGTTTGAAGGAGAATTAACAGACCTTTCATCAGTTCAGCCCCTCTGCGGCACCAGGCTCTGGGCTGTCCCAGATATCTTTGAGTGACAATTCTATACACTCTAGGAGTCAGCTATACCAGAAGTCCTGGTAGATAGCAGACCAATGATCCCTGGATTTGGATTCCGAGATTTGGGCCATATTTTTAGCGTCGCTCCATTCTGAATATCTGCCTCTGTGGTTCATGATTGTGAATCTGGAGATCTTGGACAGCTGTTAACTCTCCTGAACTTAAATTCTGTGTTCTAGAAGATGAGCATAATTATCTAGAGATTCTTTGAAGCCCAACTAAATAAATGCACACTGTAAAATGCAATGGAAATGTGAATTATATCATGTCTCCTTTCAGTGCTCAATGGAGAAAGTTCACTGGGAAGGTGGCACTCACTGTCCTAAATGAAATGAATTGTGAAGGCCCCAGCTACCCCATGAGCTTGGATCCCATTTCCAAGATATCTTGTTATCTATATGCAAATACACCAACATCTGAAAGCACTCTACAATCCTAAAAACAGCAGTCTGAAGAATTTTGGGTAAGGGATACTCAACCTATCCTACCAAAGATCACTCACAGACAGTAAGTATAGAGCTAGGGCCTTCCAAGAAACTGAGGCAGTGTGAAGATCCCCTTCAAACCCTGATTCTTGCAACCAAGTCTGAAAGATATCAGACATGTCACTCAGAGTAACAGGAATAAATTTATTGAGGGAATAGGAAAAAGGAAAGGGGACACTCTCAAGGGGGAGAGTGGGTCGTCTCAGAGAGGAGAGGAACCATAGGTCTCTCTTGCACTCCAGTTTTATTGGGGATCCCAGAGAAGTTTCCAGAGAGTCCCACCCAAGTCCACCTCTTGATTTTTGACTCACAGCAAGATGACATTATTCTTTTAAGTCCCCACTGCCATAACAACTGTAGGTCACCTTAGCCCATGCTGACCAGTTGTAATTGGATACTGAACCATAAATTCTTGCAGATTTTATGTTAGGAGGAATTCTTCTCATCTCCCAGAGTTTCAGGATCTGATCACAAAAATCTCCCTCTTCAGGGTAACTTGGGTTCCTCTTATCAACAGTATTTTGGACCTGCATTTCTCCTGCAGATAACAGGTAGGTTGCTGAGGAATGTGTGATATCCTGTCCACTTAGGCCAGGTACGGCTGCAGGTAAATTGCTTTCTAGAGAAAAACACATGTGGGGGTTAGCACAATGGGCCCATTTTATAGAATTATTCCCTTAACTTTGTGTTCCCACCATTCACATCTGTCTATCCCATAACAATAGTATTTTTCAAGCATCTGTGCACAATTTATGAAAATTAGTAATATGCTAGATCACACAGGGAACATCAGTAAATCCCTAAAATTAAAAAACCAACAGGCCAATGTCCCTAATAAAGGCTGGTCATATATGGACAGAGAGACAGTGAGAACACCAAGTGAAGACAGAGGATTGGCATAATGTAGCCACACCCTGGATGCCAAGGGTTGGGGTGACCACCAGAAGTGAGAAAGGGACAAGGAGGATCCTCACAGTTTCAGAGGAAGCAGAGCCTTCCCCACACTTCTAGCCTCCAGAACTTTGAGTTAATAGATGTCTATTGTCATGACCCAAAAAACAGAGGAAGTAATACTCCCCCCAAAAAATATAAACCAAAAAACAAACCACAAACAATCTGACCAGGTGACATTTTTAAAAGTCTCTTGGAAATTAATTTTTTCTCATAATTACTTGTGGGCCAAAGAGGAAATCAAACTGCTACAAAAATGTAACTGTAGATGTAAAGAGAGTAGAACCAAGAGGTTGTGGTCCCAGATTCCAGGCCATATGCCACAAAGTGAAGATGCCACTTTGCACAGGAAACACAACTTCTTTGCTAGCTCTGTTCTGTACTGTATTTTCACAAGGATGTAATGGAGATAAAATAATGACACTTGAGCCAGGCATGATAGTACATCACTGTTACCCCAGCTACTCAAGAGCGTGAGGCAGGCGGATTACAAATTTGAGGTCAGTCTGGGCAATTTAGGAAAACGTTGTCTCAAAAATAAATAAATAAATAAACAAAAAACCCCAAACAAATAAATAAATAGATAAAAGGGGCTGAGGATTTAAAACAGTGGTAGAGCACTTGCCTGGTACATACGAGGTCCTGTGGTTTATCCTCAGAAGTGCAAGCGTGCACACACACACACACACAGATGTATATTTGACGGGACTCTATAAATCAAGAGTGCCATATATAAGTGCAAGTGCCACACATGAATCAAAGGATTATTAGGCCTGAACTGATTTAACTGTCATCAACTTATAGGAAAATTATCACTGTGTATTAGTGATAATAAGTACTAGTGAATAAGAGGGAATGGGCAATGTCGTCAACAATAAATAAGAAGCTCTATGTGCCAGTGCTGAAATGTGCATGACAGCATCCTTTCTTTCCTCTTTGTGAGGATGACAGATAAGATGAACCAGTTGGGAATCAATGTGAGGAGATGTGGCAGAGGTGGACCCAGGGCAACCCCACAGCTTGAAGGGGCTACTTTAGATGGACACCTACAGAGCTTCGTCTTGGATCAGGCTCCTGGACTGATTTTGAAGGATGAGGACTAATAAAGAGTAGTCAGTTTCCTGAACCTTCTAGGAATTGAGCTTTAGCAAAGAACCTAGGTAAATCATCCTCTCTTCTCCATATCTGATCACCCTCAATATCTAATTGGGTTCCTTGTTCTCTAACTTTCCCAGGTAATGTCTGATCACTCTGGTCCATGTTTAGCAAGAAGTCTGTCTGTGGGTTTATCCAGAATTTCCCTGACCTCTGATATTCCCTCTTAATAACTTTCCATTCACTCCCTGCTCCTTCACCTGCTGCTGGGCTATAACTGCCCACTTGCCCATGATACATTCAGAGTCCAGCCTAATCTCTGTCCCTACTGCAAGGCCCTGTTGCAGTGTCCCCATTCCTACTGTGATGGTCCTGAAAAAAAGTCTACCTACCATGCTTTAATAGGTATCGCTGAATAATTTTTACTTTAACAGCAGGAATTAGGTCAATGGGAAGAGAACAGTATTCTTGGAAGCTTTTTTGAAAGTCAAAATTGACTTGATGAAACTGGGCTCTGTGGCATTCACTTGTAATCCTAGCAACTTGGGAGGCTGAGGCAGGAGAATCATGAGTTCAAAACCAGCCTCAGCAACTTAGAGAGGCCCTATCTGGGGGAAAAAATGAGTAGATAATGAGGTTCAAGGTTCAAGTACCAGTGTTTGTAGGAAATGACAGTTCTGAAGAAATCAAAGACCATATTGCAAAACTCAAGTCTGTTATCTAAAGATTTTAAAGTTTATTTTGAAACTGAAGTGACTAGAGCATGTCCTAGGAAAAAGTGACCTGCATTAATCTGGTTTCAGAAGCAGTATTTTTGGAGGCAGTGCCTAGGAATCCTAAAGTCCCGCTATAGGAACAATGGCTTCCATCTAATCTATAGTCCACGTGGCACTCAGAGTCATCTTCAAATTTCAATGAATCTTGTTATTCTCTTGACTACAACCCCTATTTCTCACTGTAAGCTCCCTACCCAAACCCTATCAATTATTTGGTTCCAGGACACCTTTCAATCTTCATTTGATGGCAGAGTCAGGTAACTGGCTTCACTCAACTTCTGGAATGTTCTGAGCGTTTTCTTACCTCAGATCCTTCAGTTATGCAATTCTCTCTTCATCTGACTGACTCTTGCTTTTGTTTCAGGCTCCAGAGAGGCCCTCCTTATAGAGGAACTCTCTTACTGAAGTATCCCCAATCATGTCCCAATTTTGTTTGTAATTAATTAAATTACTAAAAAGTCACTTGAAGGAAAAAATGAATAATTCAAGATAGAGATGATTAGGATTTAAATAGGGACAGGAGTGATTCTTCTGTTAGCTTTTTGTTGCCATGATCAAAATACCCACCAAGAACAGCTTAAAAGAAGAAATATTTATTTTGGCTAATGATTTCAGATGACCCAGTCCATGGCTGGCTGGCTCCAAGGCAAAACATCATGGTGGAAGGGCATGGAGGAGGAAAGCTGGTCAGTTCATTGCAGCCAGGAAGCAAAGACAGAGAAAGAGAGACAGGAAGGGATTAGGAACAGATACAGTATCCAAGGCCACACTCTCAGTGACCTACTTCCTTCACAATGCTCCTTATGCCTACAGTTTCCACCTGTTAGTCCAGGCAAATTATTAATCCATCAAATGGAGTAATTCATTGATGGGGTTACAGCCCTCCATCCAATCATTTTACCTGTAAACACTGCTGCATTGACTAATGTGAGCTTTTGGGGGAACATTCCAGATTTAAATATAAGTGATGTATGAAGGAAGATAGATTTTAGGGGCACTACCATTGAGGAGGTATAAGGATGCCATAAGAAGGTTAAGGGAAGGCATATCAGAGGCCACTCAAGTTTGGGGTGAGGTGTTCATGTGGATGATGGTAACACTCATCCCAGTAGAGAACTGTAACTGAAGCATGTTTACATGGGTGAGGTGATGAAACAGGTTTAGGACTGTTGGGTTGATGTGCCTGTGTGATAGCCACTGAGATGTCCAGGAGAATCTGGCACAAGGTGTGTAGCTCATGAGAGAGGTCTGGAGCTGGTGAGAGATATTTGGGAGTCACCACATAACAGCTCTAGTTGAAGTTGTGCTGTGGAAAAGATCATCTAAGAGAAAGCCAAATATCCAATCCCACAGAATACTCTGCCTACCCATTTCCTAAAGAAGAAAATAAAATTAAAAAGACCAGGAAGAACACAGGAAGAAAGGGAGTTTACAGAAACCAAAAAGGGAAATTTCTACTGTGTCAAATGCCATGGGACTAAATGCCAGAAAGGCTGAAATGAGCTCATAGAATTTGTCAATGAAGAGATCCCCAGTGGGCTGGGGTTGTGGCTTGTGGTAGAGCGCTTGCCTAGCACATGTGAGGCACAGCGTTCGGTCCTCAGCACTACATTAAATACATAAATAAATAAATAAACAAATAGTTTTTAAAAGGCTCTAGGACTTTCTGAGAGAGACAGAGAAAGAGAGAGAGAGAGAGAGAGAGAGAGAGATCCCCAACAGCCTTGGTGAGAGACTTTAGGAGGTGTGGAGGAAAGACTAGAGAATCAAGAAGAGAGTTCATGAAATAAGTTATTAAGGTCTCATAGGCTGTGAATACCACTCATGGTAGAGAATGTGCAAGGTGGAGGTCCTGGGTTCTATCCTCAGCACTGGAAACAACAATAAAAATAAAAATGAAAGCAATTAAAAAACAGAAACTAATGTTATGAGTCAGTATACTGATAATCTTCAGAATGGATATTAACTAGGATGACCTTGAGGGAAACTTGTGGGGAATTGTTATGCACTTTAAAAAAAGCGGTGTGGCTGATAAACAGGTGAGTTCACTTTGTAAGTAAGCTGTTTAGTTGGATTTTCTGTACTTTTTTTGTATGTATAATATTGAAGTAAACCTTCAATAAAAGGTGTATTTACACAAAAGACCTTTATGAGTATGGAAATTTACTGTGTTGAACTCTCACCTTTCAGCCTATGATCCAGGGACCATTGCTACAGCCTCTACTGTACTATCTGACTCTTCAGGTTAATTATTACCTAAAATCAATACCTCCCACCACCCATTGTACTTCATTTCATGTGGCTCAGTTACCTGGGAACTTCATAACTGAATGAATTATTTCTTAATCTCTAGTGTAAAGTGAACTATCCTGTGTACAGTGAATTATATGAACCAAGGCAGCCCTGCCCCAGACAATAGGATCTTAACGCCCCACCACTGACCTACTACCTACACACGCAAGCACGCACGCACGCACACCGCCGAGCTGTCCCTCTCTGTGTTAATCATAGGTCCACTTTCTGTTTATTTTCCCTATTTGTAAAAAAAAAAAAAAAAAAAAAAAAAAAAGGCGGGAGTAGTTTGGGGTTGTTCCTGCGTGTTCCCATATAGTCCTCCCAGTGGCCGGGCTCCTTGGGAAAGCGGAGGTGCTTACTGTGGTCGTCTTGGGCGAGCAGGGCGCCCGGCATTTATCCTGGGCTAGGAGGCAGCGCCACGCTTTTTGCCTTCAGCCCCCTCCCTGACCTGGGGACCCCGATCACAAGGGCTGGGCGGTAGCCCGCGTCCTAGTCCCAAAATCCCAATCCCACGAGTCGAAGCCGCGACCACGCAGCCTCCTCGCCGCTCAGTTCCCAGCCCGCACCCCTGAGCTGGGCCGCCCGCACCTTTCCAGGCGCCGCGGGCAGTGAGTGCCCGGCCCGGCCCCAGAGCAGCCGGCGCGGTGGGGTCGTCTTTATCCGCGGAAGGCTCTGCCCTGGCTACGGGTGATGTGCTGGATCCGCGCAGACCGTGTCCCCAGAGCGCAGGAGGGGCGAGTCCTGCATGCCCCCACTGAGGCAGGGAGGGGCAGGAAGGAGGCGCCCTGGAAAGAGGCCAGGGGAGTTCTGGAAAGTGCTGCAGGATTTTCACAGCTCCGGACGAACTGGGTTTATGATAAGGGACGCATCTGTAGTCCGAGCTACTCGGGAGGCTGAGGAGGGAGGATCACTTGGACCCAGGATTTGTAGGCCAGCCTGGACAACATAGTGACAGATCCTTTCTGAAGAAGGGAAAGGAGGTGGGGGAAGAGGAAAAGGTGGGGGAAGAGGAAAAGGTGGAGGAAGAGAAGAGGGAGGAGGGGGAGGAGTTAGAAATGCTGATAGCATCCTATAGGTGTTTGATGTTATTGTTGAGCGGAAGCTGCTTCTTTAGGACTGTTTGAAACATTCAGTGGACTCGCCTCAGCCTCTGTGATGGTTGGTGCTCTGCCTCTGAGAACATGCCTCCTGCGCCCAGTACGTGGGCTGGGTATATGGTAGGGAAGGTGGGTGGTATCCTGCGTACATTTTGTTACAAAATGTTTTGTAACATTTTGTTACAAAACTTCTATTCTATCCTTCTCAATACAGGTGACTAAGTTTGTTGCCTTGCGCAGTTTCTCTTGAAAGTGAGTATGAAATACAAACTAACAATTTGGAGGGTTCTTTTTTTCAAAAAACCAGGTGATGGTGCAACTGAACCTGGATCCATACATAGTGTTTGGGGCCAGTGGGTTAAGGTAAAAAATACTCTTGACCGTTTCCGAAAGTGTGAAGATAAATATACTTGATATTAGCTAAAAACTTACTGAGCATGGGAGTTGCTACAGGTTGAGAAGAAACTTGTTAACATTAGTATTTTAAAGGGATTGATCAATCTGTTCTGTTTTTTCCCCCTTCCTTATCCTCACAAATTTGGTCCACAAATTGGGTGGCTTGCTAAGTTATTAAGTCACTTTCATAACTTTTCTGTAAATAGTTGAGATTTCATAATTAATTGTCAAAGCTAAACATTGTGTTATAATAAATATTAAAAATAATAAAGAATACTTTCCAATAATTCTGCAATATAGAAAAATATAAGACCAAATATTAAATTGTAAGCTTATCAGTTAAATTATATATATAATTATATGTATGTCTGTAATGTTGCCTTGCTTTATTTTCTTACCTAATATATAAACATGTAAAAGCTCATTCCTCTTTCAGAAAAATCATACAGATTCATACAAACAAATGTTTATTTCACTTCTTTTCTTTTCCTTTTTTATTTTTTTTAGGTGTTGAGGATTTAACCCAAGGCTTCACACATGATACGCAAGTGTACTCAGCTATACTCCCAGCCCTCTTTATTTTATTTTGAGACAGGATTTCCATAAGTTTCCCAGGTTGGTCTAGAACTTGGAATCTTCTCGCTAATGCCTTCTGGGTAGCTGGGGACTGACTTATATGGCCTTATTCACTTTTTAGTAGACCTCAAGCAAAGCAAGCTTAGTTTCCTTTTCCTGGATGAGAAGTTAAACCTGGAACCAGAGCATGTGTTCTGGTGGCACTTGCAGATAGTCATTGCTTTTTGGATGAGAAGTTTGTCTAAATATTTATATATCAAATTTCTTCCCAGGAGAGGGATTGGACAATCTGGCATGTACAAAAATCCTATGCCTTAATTTTATCTCCCCAGTTTGCTTTCAGAGGGTGGGAGCATGGGATGTGGTTGAGCCGGACTTGTCACTCTTATCATTATCACAATGCCATTGACTTTAAGTGAGCACCTCACTGTCAATAGTACTCAGAGGCTCTTGCTGGGCCTTTTTCTTACAGTAGGCATATTTATTTTCAAGGAGGGAGGCCCTTCTATTCTATCTTTCTTAAAAATGTGAATGTTAAGTTTGTATATTCGCCTCAGTCATTATCCATTTGTATGAATATTTATTTAAATCATCATGAACAAATTTTAAATACCCATTTAGAGTCTACTTGATATCATTTACCTTTTATTTTTTTCTTTAGGCTTTCTTGAAGATCCATTTACAGGGGCTGCCAACAAAACTTGAATTGGCTTTAGTTTCTGTTCTCCCAGGCATTATATGTTTGAAAGGCAGTATCAACTAGCTGTGAAGGGTTTATGTCAATTTACATCCTCCACCCACTGAAATTTTATGTCCAGAGTACTCTGCCCAATGAAGTTCACCTTGACCATACAGAAATTTTTAGGGCCTCTCTGCGCAAGACAACAAGGCCAAGAGGCAGGTGCCTGTATACATGCAGACTCCAAGGATGCCCTTGTACCTGCTCAGCTTTCTGGGCAGTAGTCAGGGCTCCATCCAGAAATGTGTGCTGGCAGGTGAATGCTCAGAGGTTTAGGACACACACGGTGGGGGAATATGCATGGGCATACTGAGGATTGCCTCTTCTGGGTTACCCTGGCCTCAAAAAAGATAAGGGGCCTTTATCTTGGGTGATGAGGACAGACAGGTGGCTCCTCTTTATCTCTGTGTGGGCATGGCCCCTGCTGCTTGTGGTTCAGCTGCAGTACAGCCTGCATAGTCCAGAGCCTTTAGGTTTTATAGCTGGATGGCAAGACCCTGCAATTGCTCGGCTCACTTTTTATAACTGCTGCTTTTGTCCAGAACCTGAGGTTGCAGTTGCTCTGGTCATTGGAGCCATAGTTTTGTTTTTGTTTTTTTTTTAATTTTTTAAATTTATTTTTTTGCAAGTCTCCCTGTGCATTTAGGTTGATGAGTACTGTCATAGCAAGAATTGTTCTGCCCCAGTGATGAGTGTCCCCTGCCTAAATGGAATGTCCTACCAGATCCTAAAAGGGGAGACCATGCCTGTCCTCAAGTCATAATCTATCCGTGCCAATACCCACTGCCATGTCCCTTTAGGCTGGCAGCCAGTTTCTCTACAATCCAGGCAGCAGCTTTTCTGGAATATTCCCAGAGCCCAGGATGATCTGTGAGAAGCAATGCCAGGCCTGCCAGCACTGAATTGAAAGGATCTAAATCTTTTGTAACCTTTTCTTCTGATGCCTGCTATTTTTTCCACATCAGAGGCAGTGCTATTTGCACCATCACCTTAGTTTCTGGCTGTTCAGATTTATCATGCAACTGCATAAATGCCTGCACATATGAAATTTCTTCCACTTATTTTACCTCTGATGACCAAATTCAACTGCAAGATTATATAATAATTCAAAAAACCTTTAAATGGCCAGATCATCATTTCTTAGTCATAGGCTTATGCCTGTATTCGGCCCTTTTAGTCAAAATCTTTCCCAAGAGACTAGTGGTGAGATCAATGCAGCATTGACCATATCTTCAAGGGCCAGTAATAGATACACGCCTCCCAACAGAGGTAGGCAACTAGAGGGGATACCCTCAAACTAGGACTGACAGATGGGAAGCTTTACAACAGACAGAATTAGGGGGGAAAATCCCCTAGATTCCTTACTCCCACTTAACTGTGATTCCTACACCAATGGTGCCACAGATGTCCCCATGAAGAGGGATCAAATGAGCGGAATCAAGGGTCTCAGCATGCACACTGGGGGGATCTTACCAGATGGCCAAGTTGCCATGACTTTATTGCATTCAGTTTCCTTTTTCTCAAAGCAGACCAATTATTGTACCAAACCATACCATTAGGGAGAGAAGGTGGGAGTTCCCTGATACAAAAGAAGCCTCAGCAGCTGCTGGGATGGTCCCTCAGTCCTTCCCTTTACTTAAAGTAATAGCTCCTCTGGTTCAGTCTAAGGCACACTCACCCTGTCTCCTAATTCTTCAGTGTTTGACTGCAGTGCACCAGCCACCTTGCATCCTCAGCATGGGGGGGAGGGGAGTGTTGCTCCAAGTGCCAGACCTGCTCAAGAAGGCTGGAGCAGGAGTGCTCTCAGGTCCCTTCATGGTCACCAAATTTTATGATGAAATCTTGGACCTTGTCCCTGATAATGCCTGGCTACCACAACCATAAGATAGAAACTGACTAACAAATTAATCATGATAATAAAAATGATCACTTGTGAATTAATCAGAAGTATTTGGATGCATGAGCATATCAGATTCATATCAGAAAGACTGGGCCCATCAGCTTATTGAACACACCAGACAAGTGAATGAAGCAAACGCCCCCCCCCCCAACACACACACACTTGAGGCCCATAAATGGAGGAGCACTCTGAGAATGGACACAGTGGCACCCTGACCAAGTTACCTGGTTACTCTTCACAAGCCTTGACTAAGAAAATCACCAGAGTGGTAAACTTCCATGTACCCGTCCTCAAGTTACAGCAGAGTGAATTGGATTATTCCAATCCAATAGTGAGGCCGATGTTTTGAAGAGAAAGAAAAAGAAGTTTTATTACTTTGTTAGCAAAGGAGGAACAGGGGACTCCTGTCCCAAGGGCTGTGATTCTGTCAGGAGGAACAGAGGGCTTTTAAAGAGGTGATTCAAAGGCTACACTCCAGCTGTGCCCTGGCAGGAGTAATAATTCACTTGTAACCTTGAGAGATAGTCATTTCTTAGATCTTCCAGTGCCAGCCCTGTAGTCTGGATTCCTTCATTTCTGTGGTGCATGAGATGATGGACAGATAACTTGGCCTAGGACAGAAAGAAGGTTAATCTTGCTTCTCCCATGGCTAGAGAGGGGGAGGAGGAGAAAAGAAAAAAAAATCAGTTTTAAAATAAGCCACAGTGACAGAGTAGCAAGGATTACATTGAAATCATGACATGGACCCCAGTTACAGGCAGAGAGCAAAGAATCATTGGAGGTGGTAAGAGAAGATTATGAACCAGCTGAAGAACTTGTTTAGGGCACAGAGCTGTCAAAGTGCAGCAACTTGTTCTAGGTCAAGGTCCAAATAGACAAGTTTCAGAGTGTTAGCTTCAGATGTCAGCTTGGAGTGGACTGTGCATAATCATCATGGGCAAGAGAAACTGCACTCTGCTGTAACTTGAGGATGGGTGCATGGAAGTTTACCACTGGTGATTTTCTTAGTCAAGGCTTGTGAAGAGTAACCAGGTAACTGGGTCAGGGTGCTACTGTGCTCATTCTCAGAGTGCTCCTTCATTTATGAGCCTCAAGTGTGTGTGTGTGTGTGGGGGGGGTTTGCTTCATTCACTTGTCTGGTGTGTTCAATAAGCTGATGGGCCCAGTCTTTCTGATATGAATTTGATATGCTCATGCATCCATCTACTTCTGATTAATTTACAGGTGGTCATTTTTATTATCATGATTAATTTATTTGTCAGTTTCTATCTTATAGTTGTGGTAGGCAGATGATGGTTGTTTACTTGTATAGACAAGGTACAGAGTCATTATACTTTGGCACTTGTATTCAAAATGCAGCAGCTCATGGCAAACTACTGTTGTACAAAGTAGAGTAACTCAATTTACATAAATCTAGAACTACTATTCTATATTTTATGGAGTAACTTTGAGCAGGGCACAGCCTGCTTGCCACAAAATGTATTTGTTAGAAAAAAAAATTGAAGTTATTTCTAAGTTAATTTACTGAAAAGTCAATTGATAAATGTAAATACAAAGTGCTTGACTTCTTAAGTTCTGTAAGAAAAATATACATTTGCATCTATTAAATATGTTTTTTATAAATTGTTGGTACATGAAAAAAAATTTAAGATCACTTTGTTTCTGGGCCTCTACTAAAATTCAAGGTTACTAAGAGTTAAAATTCTAACTGATGTAAGCCCATATACAAAAATATGAAGACTTTCAGCTATGTTTTTATTAGAATACTATAGAAAGCATTAAGTATTTCATTGTATTGGAAAATAAGAGTAATTTGTCTAAATTTAAAAAATTTAGATGGATTGTTTCAAAATGTAAACTTAAAGGAATAAAAATACAGGAGGAGAAAGAAATATAAAATAGTTATAAGTGCATATTTTCTGATCCCAAGGTTTTTCCCTCCAGTATCTCATACTCATGAGGTTTGTGAAAGGAAAGAGAACACCCTACGCAATTTATTTAGTTGGCTATCTTCAGACATTGACTCTCTTTTGAATTCTGCTTTATAATTTATAATGATACTTCTATTTTTAGGCTTATGCATCCTACCCCTTTTGCTTATTTGCTTCAGCCGTTGTTTAAAGACTAGTTATCACTTGAACAAGAAGCCTGCCAAGTCAGAGTGGCTGGTACCCAGTTACCACAAGACTCTGAGGAATAGACAAAAAATGGGGACATTGTAATAAGGACGTAGACTCTTCACTTTTGCCTGCAATTGTCTGATGGATGGCCAAAAGCAGGATTGAACACCTGGCACATCTGCCTTCATTTTATATCTATCCCTTTTTCTCTGATTAACCTTTGATTCCAAATTCCAGGGATAAAGTAATTCTAGACATGTAATCAGTAGAAGATATGGACAACATGGGATATGCTCATTGGGATAAGGCCACACCTGCGAATACTGAGATAGTTATAGACCACACTTGATCAAGATAACCTACTTGGGCAGTTGTGAAAAGCCTCCAACTATGCAAACTTCTGGTTCTTGCCCTCATTCTCCTTTCTGTAAAACCTCAAAGTCATTGTCAGTTACTTGAAGAAAGGGCTAAGATATGCATCTCTTGTCTTCCCAGTGTAGCTACACTGATAAAAGTTTTTTTCATGTTTCTCTCTCTCTCTCTCTCTCTCTCTCACACACACACACCAAACTCAAAACAAAACAAAACAATAAAAAAATCTTGAATAGCTATAGTAGAATTGTCAAAACTAATAAATTAACATTGACCTAATTCTATAATCTTATTAATTCAGTTAATGACAGTACTTAATTATATACTTCATTTCAATTTCTCTTGTATTTCTGCTAAATTTTTTTCCTGTCCAGGATCCACATTGCAATTAAATATAACAGATTTAGTTTCCTTCAATCTATGATGATTCTTTAACTTTGATTCTTTAACTAAGATCTCATGATCTTGACACCAGTGAAGATACTGGTCAGTTAATTAGTAGAGTGCACCTCATTTGTATTTGTTTGATGTTTTCCCATGATGACATTGAAATTCTGACTTTCAGGAAAAATAACACAGAAGGAACTGCTCCATGCATCATATAACCAGCCCTTTTTATCTTTCTAGTTGTGACAAGGTCTCACTAAGTTTGTCCAGGCTAGCTTCAAACTTGTCATCCTTCTGCTTCAGCCTTCTGAGTAGATGGGATTATGGCCATGAACCATTGCAAATATAATTTTCAAATGCAAGTATGATTTTTAAAATTTAGAGTTTTGTAGCAAAGTTTAAAGGAGAAACCTCTATAAATATGATTCTCTTACATATTTTCAGTATGCTGGCTGAGGGCAAAGAGCGAGAGAATAAGAAATTTCCTGCTCTATAACCTGTACTTGAAGAGCACTTTAATGCTAAACTGTTGAAACTATAACTCCAATACTGGCATACTTACTTAGGAATCTTCAGGACTTTTAGAGAAAAGCTCTGGGGGTCCCCCTGCGGGATTATGGTTAGTAAAATTGGTCTTGTTTTTCTTTCATTGGCCTCCCTTTGCTATTGGAAATGCAAGAGTATGAAACTCGCTCCAGGAATGAACTGTTGTGTTTCAGTAACAAAATGTGAATTCTGCACAGAGATCAGATCTCTTTCTTTGGAATGCATCTTGATTGTTTTGCTTGAGGTAAAGGATTGAGTTTAGCAAACAGAAGAGAATTCTAAAAAATGCAGCACATTCTTTTCGATAGTGTGACAGTTGCTCATTGTATAAATATTAGTCTCAACCTGAAGTATGTAGCACCTCTCTATTTGTTTTTAATACTTAACTATTTTTGAAAGAAATATAATATCATAATTTTGGGGGAGGGAGGTACTGGGATTTAACCAAGAGGTTCTTTACCATTGAGCTACGTCCTCAGCCCTTTTTTTAAACTTTATGACAGGATCTCACTAAGTTGCTGAGGCTAGCTTTGAACTTGTGATCCTCCTGTCTCAGCCCCTCAAGTTGCTGGACTTACAGGTGAGTTTTGTGTTGTTTTGAAAACAGGAATGAATTTGTTTGATAGTTGATATTGCAATTGTGTCATTTATGGTGTTATAAAATTTCTTTGTTTATAACTAACCCAGCAATAAGAATGACATCTTAGTAGAGAAAAAGTGTGGCTTTGCAGTGTCCAATATGACAGCCACATGTGAAAATTGACTTGAAATTAAGCAACATTAAAAGTTAAGTTTCTTAGTCACATTACTACATTTCAAGTGTTGCGTGTTCAACACCACAGTTGCAAATGCCCCAGGCACACTGTTTACTGATACTAAAGAAAGAACTTAGAGGACTCAACAGAGAGATTCTGGACATTTTATTACTTACTCCTCTGTGGCAGTGGGCCAGGATACATTGGAGGGCCGCATCACACCTTATAAGCATGGGGAATGTGTAGGATAGATAGGCTGCATGCCCACCGCACAGGTGCATTTCCTCAGATGTTTTATGAGCACATTACACCCAAGGTCTCTCTGGTTAAATCCTCCCCTAAAGACCAGGGGATAAGGGAAATGATCAGCTACCCCTCTCCATTTCCTTACTATCATGTTCTTTAGAGACCTTCTCTTATTGCAAGCTTTCCTGGACACTGATTAGTCTGCAGCCCAACACTCTACCCTTTCAGTGCCTTGAAATCCCCTTCATGTCCCTCCCAGTCTCTGATCATTCTATGACTTCTGTGAAGCCCTCAGGAGAGGGCTCTGGAAGTACATTTCATTTATATCTTAGAGCAGCAGTACAAAGAGCAAGAACCTATTAGTAAATGTGCTAAATTAAGATAGCATTATTGAGACAGCATTACTTTGTTTAGACACTTGGGTTAAAGCATGAGAGATATTATGTTTTAATCAAGTTCATTCATTCGTTCTTTCTTTTTCTTTTTGGTACCAGGAACTGAACCCAGAGATGCACTTCTTAAACACTGAGCCACATCCCCAGCCTGTTTTATTTTTTATTTTGAGACAGGGTCTCCCTAAGTTGCTTAGGGCCTTGTAAAGTTTCTGAGGCTGGATTTAAACTTGCAGTCTTCCTGCCTCAACCTCCCAAGTCACTGGGATTACAGGTGTGTGCCGCTATCCTCCATTTTATTTGCAGGTTGGACTATCAAGGGAAGTTCTTGTGTTACAGTCATAAAGAGTTGCAGGAGATCCAATAGTCAGTCTGTTTGATGTAATGTGAAATTTCTGTTGCCTAGTTTAGGAATAGGTTAGTTGTTGTTAACATATAGAGAACATGGCAAATGTTTAATAGGTACAAGTAGCAGCAAGTCAGCTCCATGGGGCAGTATACGTGCTGATGCACAACCTTGTGTTAGCAAAATAGCCTGCACAGTAAGCTTGGCTGGGTAAGTGTACCAGCCAATCTACCTATTTGTACTTAAGGGGCACAGAAAGAATAACTCACCTTTGGAATATGTAACCACTATCCACTGATAGAAAGTGTTCGTCAGTTGAAGACATCTAAGGGTAATGTTGCCTATACTTTTGAGGGCCAGATTCCCAACACATAATGGTTTACTTATTAATTTAGATATTCTCCTTATCCCAAGGGTCATTAAAGCAAAAAACTGGGGGTTTACTCACATAGTCTAAGGCCAACTAAGGCTCCTTGTTTCTAATTTTGATGTCTTGAGGATCAAGTGGCAGTATATTGTTACTTGTACCCTAGGCCAGTTTAAGAAAATGTTCAGTGAAGTGTCCTTTGTCTGTAACCTTAATACTGGTAGCCATTGGTGAGATAACATAGAAATGGCTGCAGGCCACTGATGTCTGGTGTGCTCACTTAGTGTCCTCAGTGCCTCAGGAAGATGAGCATTCCACCCCTGCACAGAGTTACTCAGTCCTTGAGGCTTATCTCAGTGGGCCATTCATTCTTGCATTTCATCCAGCTCCTATTGGATTGTATGGTAGGTGAAAATCCATAGTATGTACAATCTTGAGGCCATTGTATATTATGACCTATGAAATGAGTTTCTTGGTCACTCTCAGCTACCTGTGGTGTACTATAGATGGAATTTAGCCAGATGAGTCCCTTAACAGTTACCTTCTGATTGGCTTGTTTGCTGAGAAAGGCTTGCACCAAGCCTGTCTATGTCCACACAAGTCAATGCAATATTTGGTTCCTTCTGATAATGGGGGAGAGTCAATATAAGTCTATCTGCCATTGCTGAAGTGGTGTGTAACTTTCCTCGATAGGCCTCTTGGTGGAATTTCATCATCATGGATGTTCTGGTTAGTATGTGTTGTAACCGAAAAATTCATGTGTGAGACAATGTAAGAACTTTCAGAGGTGAAATGATTGGGTTGTGAGAGCATTGACCTAATCAGTGGATTCGTCCACTGATATATATTAACTTGGCAGTAACTTTAGACAGGTAGATTGTAGCTGGAGAGGGTAGGTCATGGGGCTGTAATTTTGGGGTATATATTTTGTGCCTGATGAATGGGCTGTTTTTCCTGATTACCATGCTCTGAGCCATTTTCTTCTGCTATGCCCTCTGCCATGATGTTTTGCCTCACCTCAGACTCAGAGCAATGAAGTTGGCCATCTATGGATTGAACTTCTGAAACTATAAGCCCCAAATAAACTTTCCCTCTGTTTTGTTCTTGTCAGGCCTTTTGGTCACAGCCATGAAAAAGCTGACTAAATAAATAGTGGGTAATGCTGACAGCAGGCAAGATGATTCTGGCGTGCAGCAACAACTTCAGACATCTTTATGGGTAGTTTCCAGAGTATCATGAATGCCCACAATAGTCTTTTGACCTGCATGCTTTAATATATGCTGTAGCCAAGTGTCACTTTATTCTGATGGGTCTTCCTCCAGCCATCTTATCTTTGCCTATTGTATAACCTTGGGTGGTGTTTCTGTGGTGATAGGATCCATAGCAAGAAGGGCAACATAAGTGGCACCCAGTTGTCTTCTCAACAAATTATAATATCCTTTTGCCCTCTTCCTTAACTGTGATCAGAATCCAATACGGTTCTATATCCATTAATCAACTGCCATAAATTGCATCCAAAGTTATCCATGGATGATAAGTTCAGCAGGTTTCCATGTGCCTAGTGTCTCAAGGCCCTGTGCCTGTTTTACTGTTCATTAAGCTTGATTAAAAGCTTCAGTGTGCCAGTTAGGCCAGTTCCATATTACTACTCCCATACAAATCATATAGGGGTCACAATAACTGAGCCAGATGAAGGATAAAATTCCTGCAATAACTGAGTATGCCTACAAATTCTCAAATTTGTTTTACTGTGTTGGAAAGTAGAAACACTTGAACTTTATTTCTTATCATCTGAAATATGAACTTTGTCTTACTCAACCAAATAATACTCAAGAATTTCACTAATAAACCATGGCCTTGTACTTTGTCAGGGTTTATAGTGCATCCTCTCCCTTGCAAATTAATCAAAATTGTGAGTGTAGCTTTGGTGAGCACTGAAAGGGGATTAGATGTGATCATTAGGTAGACATTTTTATTAGGGTTGTAACCATATCACACACAAGATGGGGTGATGGAGATATCCTTGAGGTAACACTATAATTATCCGTTGTCCATCTTGGCACAGGAAGCCAAAGGGGACTTGACTTCCCAGGAATTTATCTGTGATAAAGAAGGCATTAGGAATGTCCAGCACACAGTGATATATTCTCACCTTGAGTACTAAGCTCTTTCAGAATAGTGGAAATGTTGAAAATGGCTACATAAAGTGGTGCAACTAACCTATTTAATTTTCTGTCATCCACTGTCGTGTGCCAAGTTCCATCTGGCTTTTTTTTTTTTTTTATCAGTCACACAGTGGGGCTAAATAGGTTGGATGAATTATGTTTACTTTAGCTAATGCACATATGGCCTCTTGATGGCCACCAAGGAGCCAACAATGTTTGGTGGTAACAATTCAGTGGGGTGCAGACAAAACAACAGGGGAGGTGTATGTATTTTGTATGCCCTCTTAATATTGGTTTTAATCTTCTGGCAACTCAAATGGAATTCTTCTGTGGTGATTTATAGGCATGTACGCCACAAGATATCAACACGTTATATATTTAGGAATGGGAGCTGTGGACACTGTATAGGGGGAAGGCAGCAAGCCAGAGCATCTACGTTACAGTGTAGACTCTCACTGTATTTCCTCTGTATCCATCAATGGCAGTTAACCTGCCTGAGAATTTGCCAGGATTACTATATATCAATGTGCACTTAGCTCCCATGTCCATCAGTACTACTACTCTGAATATTTTTTGAAGACTAATATGTTGCCAATTCTATATATGGCTTCCAGTTAAGCAACATGGCTGAGACCCCTGAACCTTGACCTCTCCACTGGTTGTCCCATACCCAAGGGCTCCGAGACTTCTCCGAGAGAGCCTTGGGCTCTGCTTTCATCATTCTTACAATAGCAAAGGCTTGTCTTGCCTCTTTTTGGGGTAGAAGTTTGCTCTCCCTTTCTGGCTGTCTCCTTTTTCTTTTCCTTGTTGAGAAGTAATGGCTGAAATCTCTTGTCCTTTGGTAATGTTTTCATAACTGTACCAGGGTGGCATTAGGTTGTTTATCTATTTTTCTTTCATTCACTCCTGCTGCTATTAAATTCACCTACATCTGTTTATAGGAGACTTAGAGAGGTCCTTCCAGTTTGGGCTGGATTTTATGAACTCCTATTTTCTGCAGCAATCTTTCTGTTTCTTCTGGGTCTGCTATCAGTCATGCTGCTTTCTGTAGGGACTGCTCTACCAATGGGGATAATATTGATACCAGGGCACAATAAATGGCTGGAGGCACTGTGTATAACATTGCAGCCCTTTTCCTAGCAGAAAAAGTCATACTGTCTGGTCCTGGGGAAAGGATGCACATAAATAGCATGTTTTATTGCTAGTTCCTATAAATAGTTCCATAGTGCTTCCATAGAGAACTAGGTGCCTCTGGGCATTGGTGTGTCTCTTGAATTTGGTCATGTATTAGTGGAAAGAAGCAGCCCAACCAATAATACCCCACACTTTCATCAGCAGCATTGGTGTAAAGTCACTGACATAAAGCAGAGTGAGCATTTACTGAAACCAATTAAATTTAGACAATTCTATACCATCTGCTCCAGTGTCCCACAAACAGAGCATCCAAGAAGGTACACTTTCTTTCATTTTCTGCCTGAACTTGAACCCTGGTTCCATGAGGATATATGGTCTAATGGTGGTATGGAAATATGTCTCTTTGAGTAGGGAGCACTTCTTGCTCTGTGTCCTCAAGATGCTTCTGCTGGGTCTTTAACTTTTGGATCAATACTGATCTAGCTTCTACTATAGTTTTGTATTTCACCTCAACTTCCAAATCACTGGAAATGTGGATTCCCTGAGTGGACCCACATGTGAGAGTCCCCCTTTTCATTATTCACTGATGCCCTAATATGGGCTTGGGCTCACAATGTTCCCTCAGTTTAGCATAATAGCAGTTCATGGTGTGTAGGCAGTAGTCAGTGAGTTTTAAATGCCGTGACAGCACATTCTTGCTGTCAATCTGTGTAAAATGGACCTGTCTTTCTAGTTTTAACTCTTCTGAAGAGCTGAGCATGAGTAGCAAAAAACATAATTAGTATCGTGAGCCTTTCCTTATTAAACAGCCTCAAGCTTTTAAACAAGCATGAATATCTTTCATAATAGAGTCTCTTCCCATTTCTTATCATGTGTCCTACAAATTACTGCTGCAATTTTGGAGTCCTGGAGCACTCCAGTGGACTGACTTCAAAACTACTTTATTCAGGAGTCTTGGAGTATAGAGCCAATTCTGGGCATTTTGAGATAGAAATTTGGGGATACAAAAAAAGAAAGAAAGATACACTGAGTCTTAAAAGAGAAGCCCCCCTGAGTTGTTGGAATGCAGGAAACATCCTTGAACCTTTGGAATACAAAATGAGCAACTCTTTTTTTTCATTTTTTAAAAATTTATTAATTCTACTTACATATGAATGACAGCAGAATGCATTTCGATTCATTGTACACAAATGGAGTACAACTTTTCATTTCTCTGATTGTACATGATGTAGAGTCACAGCATATGTGCAGTCATACATGAACTAAGGCAATGATGTCCATCTCATTCCACCATCTTTTCTGCCTCCATGTCCTCTTCTCTCTTCTCCCTCCCCTTTGACCAAAGTTCCTCCATTCTTCCCATGCCCCCTCCCCCATTATGGATCAGCATCTACTTATCACTGAGAACATTTGTCCATTGGTTTTTTGGGATTGGCTTATTTCCCTTAGCATGATATTCTCTAACTCCATCCATTTACTTGCAAATGCCATGATTTTATTCTCTTTTATTGCTGAGTAATATTCCACTGTGTATATACACTGCAGTTTCTTTATCCATTCATCTATTGAAGGGCATCTAGGTGGGTTCCACAGTTGTGAATTGAGCTGCTATAAACATTGAAGTGGCTGTGTCACTGTAGTATGCTGTTTTTAAGTCCTTTGGGTATAGACCAAGGAGTAGGATAGCTGGGTCAAATGGTGGTTCCATTCCAAGTTTTCTAAGGAATCTCCATACTGCTTTCCAGATTGGTTTCACCAATTTGCAGTTCCACCAGCAATGTATGAGTGTGCCTTATCCTCCACATCCTCGCCAACACTTACTGTTGCTAGTATTCTTGTTAACTGCCATTCTGACTGGTGTGAGATGAAATCTTAAAGTAGTTTTGACTTGCATTTTTCTAATTACTAGAGATGTTGAACATTTTTTTATATTTGTTGATCAATTATATGTCTTCTTCTGAGAAGTGTTTGTTCAGCCAAAAATGAGTAACTCTTGACAAGTTTAGCCAATGTCCTTAACCCATGTTCTTGCCTTCAAAATGTAGTATGATATGAGCATATTGAACAAGAGCTAGAAAATCTGACCCAATTTTGTATAACTCTCCCTGACTGAGATCTCTAGTTCATCCCCTAGCCACTGTCTTTCTGTAAATATTAACACATGCTTTAATGCAAAACAAATGTCCATGAACATTTGAAATGCAAAGTAAGCAAATTGTGCACAACCCAGCCCATGTCTTGGGGTTATACCCTTGGCCATCTTTGCCTTCAAAAAGTAATGATGCAGGCTGGGATTGTAGCTCAGTGGTAGAGTGCTTGCCTTGTATGTGGGAGACACTGGGTTCGATCCTCAGTACCACATAAAAATAAATAAATAAAATGAAGTATTTATGTCCATCTACAACTAAAATAAATTTTAAAAAAAGTAATGATGCAAAAGCATTGTGCAAGCACTAGAAAAACTGGTGTGAAATTGTGTAACTCCATCCTGACTCCACCTCTAGTTCACCTCCTGGCTACTTTGTCTCTATAGATGTTAATATCCCAGACCAAGGTAGTTGCTATCTCCCACTGAGGGTGGCCTGCATTCTCCCTTGAATGTCTATTTCTTACTTTACTTCCCAAAGATGTCTCTCTCTTGAGATAGCCTGCATTGTCCCTTGAATGTGTATTTGCTTTCCTAAATAAAAGCTGCTTGTGTCTTTGGTATGTGCTGAAATTCTTTTCTGTCACATATGCCATGGACCTCACTTGTCCATGGTGGGGAGTCACCCTTTTGGGGAACTCCTCTGGTGAGAATTTTAGGGTGAACTCGTCAAATAGAGAAATGACAACCATTGATTAATAAAAAACATTTTAAATTCAAGGACTAATTTGTGGAAATTAAAATTCACGTTGTGTGCTCTTGTTCAAAGTTGAGCAACCACCAGAAAGAGACTTGAGGCTCCTAACTCCCTGTCAGGTTTCTGAGTTTGAGTCAGTAGTTTAAGAAGGCATATGCTTAAGCAGCCACCTGATATGAAGCTATAAAGCAGAGAGCTGCTCTCCATTTACAAGTATTATCCCTAGAGAAAAAATATAAGGGAAGACCCTGAGCTCTTGGTCTGAGGCTGTCCTCCCTTCTACCAAAATGTGCAGTAGTTATAACTGGGCAAGTGTTTCACAGAAGATATAGAAGCTACTTGTATTAATTTTTCTTCTATGTGGAGTTTTGATTGTGTAAAAACTAATTTTTCATTTTGGTTTTAGAGTATGGTAAGACATAAAACGTAGAGAAAATTATTTTTTGATTTGTTTTGTTTTGTAGTACTAAGAATTGAACACAAGGCCTCATGCTGGCTAAAGAAGATTCTACCATTGAGCTATATTCAAAAAATATCACTTTTATTTTGACACAGTGTCTTGTTAAATTGTCCCAACTGGGCACAAAATTGTGATCCTACTGCCTCAGCCTCCCAAGTTTCTGGATTACAGAAGTGTGCCACTGTAACCAGATATATTTCCTTTGTTTTTTTTTTAATCCTGACTGAATTTTTCATTTCGTCTTGGGATAATACACTGTTCCACATTGGTTTTAGAAATACATTTTGTTTTCTTTCTCTTTTTCTTTTTTCTTTTCTGTCTGTTACAATGTACTTCAGTTGAATGGCTTTGGTCAGACCTTTCTAATCACTTGTAACCTGTGAATTACTAGGGGGTTGCATCTCTCTGAGTAAGACTGTTAAAACCCTAGTGAGGAGCTAAGAAGCTCTCAGCAATATGAATAGTGAACTTAACCCTGACACATGGAGGGAAAGTCTATGTACATGCCTAACGTTGTTATTATAGTTCTAAGTTTTAGCCCACTGTCTTGTATGGGTATGAGTGATCTTTCTTGGGTGCTTTAGTCCCAGTGGTTGCCTTTGATTAGTGGGAAACCTCACAAAAGTCTCATTTCCATCTTGAGTCAATGAGCTATTTAAAGTCAAGCAGTATGTTACCTGGTTCTCTCTCTCTCTCTCTCTTTTTTTTTTTTTGGTACTGGCAATTAAACTCAGGGGCACTCGATCACTGAGCCACATCCTCAGCCCTGTTTTGTGTTTTATGTAGAGACAGAGTCTCACTGAGTTGCTTAGGGAGGGCCTCACTAAATTGCTGAGGCTGGCTTTGAACTGCGATTCTCTTGTCTCAGCCTCCCTTGTTTTTGTAATCCCAAAGTGCTGGGATTACAGGCATGGCCTGGTTCTCTTAATACATCTTCGGGCGTCAGTGGCTGAATATTACATAGGAGTGGTAGTAGAAGAAGTGATTGCTGGCATTGGAATTGGCATATGTTGGTTTCTGAAGATCTGAGGAGATGGCTTATGTGTTTTTAAAGTAAAAGTGTAAAGTTCCTACATTACTTGTTTCTTCTTTTTTAGTACTTCAGGTTAATAGGATTTTGTCTAATTATTACCATTCACTGTGTTCACATAAAAACCCAGCTGTGTACTTCTAATATCTTGGGTAGCAATCTTTAAATAGTTGCCTGATTTTTGGTTTCTAAAATGAATAGAGTGTTACAAATGCTAAGTTTTGGGGAATAGAAACAATTATTTGGACGTTGCTTTCTTTTTTGTCAGTTTTGCTAGGTCAGGCTTGTATGGTTTTCTTGTATTCACCCTGTTTGGTACCGCTAGAGCTTCTCCAATCTCTGGCTTCATTTTGTGTTTTGGAAAATCCTTGGCCAGTGTTTCTTTAAATATTGATTTGGCTCCATTTTTTATCCTCCCAGGTCTCTAGTTTACATGCTTGCCAGACCTTTTTCATCATGTCCTGTGGTTCTTTTTTTTTTTTTTTTAAATGTTTATTTTTTAGTTGTAGGTGACAGAATATCTTTATTTTATTTTTTATGTGGTGCTGAGGATCGAACCCAGTGTCTTATGCGTGCCCATAATCCCAGCCCCTGTCCTGTGGTTCTTAAGCTCTTTCATGTAGTTCTCTCTCTTTCTCTTTTTCCAACTAAAAGCTTTTTTTTTCATAGTGATGATTTGCATTATTTGCAATTTTCATCTTGAATGTTTTCTAGATACCAGTGTTCTGGTTCACTAATTATTATTTCTAATCTGTGTTTAAACTGCTGTTGAATATGCACTGAATTCTTCCTGATGTTTTTTTTTTTTTTTTTCTGGTGCTGGTTGCAAGGTTCGCTCCCAACTGGACACAACGTACTCCATGTAATCAAGGGATTTTTATTCATGGGGGTCAGTGCAGGTGGACACCTAGGGAGAAGGAAAAAAGGGAAGAGGGGTGCAGGGAATGGGATTTTATAGGATCTGTGATAAACGCATGGTGGACTATGGATTGGTTATTTCAGGCTGGTGTGTCAGGTCCAGAATTAGTGGTCCCCCTGCGATGTCCCTGAGGTCACTTCTAGGAGTTCAAAGTTAACTCGGGCGGTTAGGGTTTGTTAACTTGGGTGGAAAGCTCAGGTGGGAAACTGCCTGGGGCGGGGACTGACATAGGTTTTAGAGAAGGCAGGGCTGAAACTGGGTATGGGAGGGCTGTTTCTACCTTACACTGGTGATGTAACCCACAGCTGTACAACTGAGCTACATTCCTAGTCCCTTAATTGTCTTGTAAGAGACAGGGAAGGTCTCACTGTGTTGCCTGGGCTGGCCTGGAACTTGCAATCATCCTGCCTCAGCCTCTAGTATTCCTGGAAGTACGCTTATGTACCACTACATTCAGCTTGAATTCTTAATTTTGACTTTTAAAAATAGATTCTGGGGGCTGGGACTGTAGCGCAATGGTAGAGTGCTTGCCTCGCATGCGTAAGGCACTGGGTTCAATCCTCAGCACCACATAAAAAAATAAATAAAATAAAGATATTGTGTCCATCTACAACTAAAAAAATATTTAAAAAAATAGATTCTGGTTCTTTGGTGACAGTATATCTTTTCATTTATTTTCTTGAACATATTCATCAATGGTTTTAATGTTGGTATTTGATAAGTCCAACTTGGATTTCCTTTGGGTCGACTTCTGTGTTCTCATTTTTTGAAATTTAGCTCCTATTTTCTGGCCTGGTTGGTAATTTTGGATTGAAAATTTGGATGATGATAGATTCTTTGAGAGTGGATTTCTCTTTTTCCTAGCAAAGTCTGAGAAGATCATTTTGATCAAGCAGAGTCTGGTCTCTTTTTGGTTTGTCTATATTGCCAGGTCATAATGCTTTTGAGATCTCAAAGCCTTGAGGTTTCCAGGATACTTTACTGTTTACTGACCTAGAAGTGAAATTTTTGCTGAGTCTCCCTTGCTGAGATACTGCTGAAATATGTGGTTAGATACATTAGAGGCTTCAGGAGGGTGCCTCTGGCAATTTCTTTCTACATGGACTGTGCAGTCTGTGTATGCAAATGCCTGGAGAGGAAAGGGCACAGGGTGCTGGGATTGCCCAGGGCTGTTCTCCGCTTGCTGGGATTTTGGTTCTTCCGAGTCCCTGTGGCTTTGCTGCTCTCATCAGAGAACTCTTCACACACTCCTTCTCATGTTCTGTTTTGTTCTATGATTTTTCTCTGGAGGATGATTAGATTGTAGCTGCTAGTCCACCAAAGGCAGAGAGAAAGTTTTTTATGGATGACTTTGGCTTTTAAAAGTGAAATTAGGTTTATTGCAGTTGATACTTCAAACTTCTTTCACAATTTCTGTTCACCTTCATTTCTTAGTCTAAATCTTTCTAAGGAGACTTTTGAAATTTGTTTAATAAAATACTTTAAATTTTATTTATCAATTTTAATATTCAGTTTTTTCTCTAAAGTCTTGAGCTATTAACTGTAGTTCAATTTATTTAACTAGAATTAATTTAAAATCCTCCTCGAATTTAAGCATTTTCCCATTAAGGAAATGAGTATATCTTTGCAAAGGATGTTGGGGCTTACCTTTTTAGGTGATTGAAGGTGCATAACAACCAGAGATGTAAAAAGTCTGGAGCTATGAAGTCTGAGAAATTTCTCCGGTCTCTGTCCACAAGGCTATACTTCTTTTGGTAACAACAATGTCATGAACTCAAAAATTAAAAAGGAAATGTAGGCACTATGATGATGATCATGTAGGCTGTTCCTGAACTAAAGTTGTATCAGTATGCTTTTCAAGCCAGTCAAGCATAACCCTTGTCTGCCTTGAGTAATTTTCACTCTTACCTATTCACTTCAGAGTAATTTATCAGACATCTCTTTGGAGTACAGGGATTTAAAGTTCTGTCTGCCTCCAATTATAGGTTCTTGGGTTGTTCTTATTACAGTGATGTAGACTGTTCAATGGAAAGGAATCTACCCATAGTTTAAAACAGACTTACTTTCGAAGTATTGTTGTTTAGGATTTACAGTCATTTCTCTTTCAACCTACTATTGCTTTGCCCTCCACAGAAAGGCAGAAACTCTTCACATGACTTCCAATGATGATCAGATTTGTATCCCAATGTTACAAAGCAACACCAATGACCTGCCCAGGATGACCTCCAGTGACCTGAAGACATCTACTGAGGGGGCTGTGTTGAGTTTTCATGACATCTGCTATCGAGTAAAAGTGAAAAGTGGCTTTCTACCTGGTCGGAATAAAGAAGAGATAGAAATACTATCAAATATCAAGTATGTGCATGAACTTTTTAAAAGGTCCCTTTATTGATCTACATTGAACTTCCAGGTTTTTCCTACTACAAATAAGCTGCTATGAACTTTTGTGTAAACATTTTGTACAGACATATTGACAAATGCTTTTATTTCTTTTGGCTAACGTAAGACAGAAATGATTAGATCACTTGTTAAGCATATGTTTAACTTTGAAAAGAATTTACATGCTATTTTTAATAAGGATTTTGCCATGTGCATTGAGTTTTCTTTGAGAATTGGATAATTAATGTGTTATTTATTTTTCCCTACATAATGTGTCATTTAGTTTTCCTTGTGTATTGGAGGAAGTGGACCTGGCTATATGATTTATTGTTTTTTGATTGTGACAATAAGATTTTAAGCTTTGAGCTTTAGTGTTCCAACTATTAAACAGAAGATCTGCTGGTGCACTTTTTGAGCCAGACACTTTTTAGGTACTTGTGCACTTTATGCCCTTTATATTCTAGTAGCAAGGAGGTTGAAATGACAGTATGTTGTGGTAGTATTTTGCTTTACAAATAGAACTGTTTTTAAATTTGTAAAACTTTTGGGGAGATTGAATCCAGAGGCAATTTACCAACTTAACTACGTCCCTAGTTCTTTTTGTTTTTTGAGAAAAGGTCTCACTAAGTTGCTAAAGCTGGCCTCAAAGTAGCAATCCTCCTGCTTCAGACTCCTTCCTCTCAGAAGCTGCTACGTACTTGACACTGTGTTAAGAGTAACAAAAGTAAGAGATATGTCAAAAGAATCTTACTTACTTCAAGGAATCTAGTACATCGGATATGTCAAAAAGGAATAAATAGTTTCAAGTATAAATGAAAGGAATTTGGAGGGACCTGAGCTGTTCTTATAGGTTCTGACTAGTGATTGATGTACTGTGCATACTAGACTTCTATTAATCATTTTTTTTCTCTTTAAAAATGGCTGCGGTACTGCAATCCCAGCAGCTCAGGAGATTGAGGCAGAAAGATCACAAATTCAAAGCCAGCCTCAGTAATAGCGAGGCGCTAAGCAATTTAGTGAGACCCTATCTCTAAATAAAATACCAAAAAAAAAAAAAAAAAAAAGGAGATTGGGGATGTGGCTCAGTAGTCGAATGCCCCTGAGTTCAATTCCTGCTACCCTCCCCTCACCAAAAAAATAAAAAGAGTTGGTGCTTGTTTTCCATCCACAGTTTCATCAACCTTCGTTGAAAATATTCAATGCAGAGTCTAAATGAATATAACTTCTTTTAAAGTGGAACAATAAATTTGCATTTTTTGTGTTGATAGTGGGATCATGAAACCTGGCCTCAATGCTATCATGGGACCCACAGGTGGAGGCAAATCTTTGTGAGTATAACAAAAAATATAAGTCAACCATTTCTGTGCAGGTTCAGTGTGCTTTTTAAGTTTTATGTTAGTGCATTTTAGTTGTACATAATAGTAGGATTCATTTTGACATATTCATACATGTGTATACCATAGTCTTCTTTTCAGTCTCAGTACTTTTCCCTTCCCTCACCTCCTTTCTTCCCTGTCTCCTTCTCTACTTTATTGATCTTCTCTCTATTTATTTAGTTATTTTAATTAATGCATTATAGTTGTATATAAAATTAGAATGCATTTTTATATATTCATACATACACATGGCATAATTTATTAAACTTCATTTCCCAGTTCTTCCACATTCCTTTCTCTCCTCCCTCCTCCTTGGTCCCCTAACTCTACTAATCTTCCTTCTATTTTCATGAGATCTCCTTTTTCAAAAATCATGTTTTTTTCCTTTTTAGCCTTTGCATATAAGAGAAAACATTTGACCCTTGACTTTCTGAATTTGGCTTATTTCACCTAGCATGATGTCTGGTTCATTTACCAACAAGTGATATAATGGTTGAGTAGAACTTCCATTCATCTATTGATGAGCACCTAGGCTGGTTTCATAACCGCCTATTGCAGATTGTATATGGCTATCATATAATGTGTTTGCAGGATCACTATAGTATGCTGATTTTAGTTCTTTTGTATAAATACCAAGGAATGGGATAGCTAGGTCATATGGTGGTTTCTTTTATAGTCTTTGAGGACTCTTCATACTGCTTTTCAAAGTGGTTGTACTAATTTTCACTCCCACAGATAATGTTTAAGTATCTTTTCCTCCACATCCTTTCCAGCAATTATCATCATTTGTATTCTTACTGATTGCCATTCTAACTGGGGTAAGATGAAATATTAGTATAGTTTTCATTTGTAACTCCCTGATTGCTAAGGGTGTTGAACATTTTTTTGTGTATTTGTTGGTCATTTGTATTTTTTTCTTTGGCGAGATGTCTCTTTAGATCTTTCACTCATTTATTAAGTAGTTGATTAGTTTTTTTGGTAGCAAGATTTTTTAAGGTTTTTGAGTTCTTTATATATTTTATTTATTAATTTCCTATCAAAGAGTGGCTGGCAAAGATTTTGCCGCATTCTGTAGGATCTCTTTTCATACTCTAAATTATTTCCTTTACTATGCAGAGCTTTTTAAGTTAATACTGTCCCACTTATTGATTCTTGGTCTTATTTCTTGAGCTTTAGGAGTCTTGTTAAGGAAGTTAGTGTTGGAATCAATGGTTTGGAGTGTTGCCAACGTATTTTCTTCTTGCTCTTACTGCTTAGGATTTCTTTGGCTATTCTGGGTCTTTTATTCTTCCATATAAATTTTAGGACTTTTTTTCCCAGTTTTGTGAAGAATGTCATTGGTATTTTTTTATAATGATTTTTTTTAGATGAACACAATATCTTTATTTATTTTATGTGGTGTTGAGGATCAAATCCACTGCCTTACACATGCGAGGCAAGCGCTCAACCACTGAGCCACAATCCCAGCCCATCATTGGTATTTTTATGGAGATTGCATTGAATTTGTAGATTGCTTTTGGTAGTATGGCCATTTTTCTCCATTTTTAAAATTTGTTGTAATTAGTTATACATGACAGTGCAATGCATTTTGACACATCATACATAAATGAAGTATAACTTATTCTTCTGGTTGTACATGATGTAGAGTTAACACCAGTTGTGTAATCATATATGCACCTAGGGTAATAATGTTCAATTAATTCTACTATCATTTCTACAATATGGCTATTTTGATGATTTAATTGTACCTATCCATGAACATGGTAGATCTTTACATCTTCTAGTATATTCTTTCTTTCTTCAGTATTTTATAATTTTTATTATATGTCACCTCTTTAGTTAGATCTTTTTCCTAAGTTTTTTTTTTAGATTACTTTTAATGGAGTGGTTTTCTTGATTTATCAGCAGATTCATTATTGGAGTATAAGAAAGCTATTTTTTTATATTGATCTTGTACCCTACTACTTTGCTGAATTTATTTATCAGATCTAGAAATTTCCTGGTAGTGTTTTTTGGACCCTCTAGTGTTAGGATGTCACCAGCAAACAGAGAGTGTTGGACTTCTTTTCCTATTTGTATCCCTTTAATTTTCTTCTCTTACCTGAGTTCTCTGATCAGTTTCAAGAACTTTATTGAATAGGAGTGGTGAAAATGGACATCCTTGTCTTGTTCTTTATTTTAGAGGAAATGCTTTGTTTTTCTCTGTTCAGTATGATGTTGGCTTTGGGTTTGTCATAAATAGCCTTTATGATGTTGAAGTAAGTTCCTTCTGTTCCTAGTTTCTCTGGTGTTTTTAATATGAATGAATGCTACATTTTGTCTAGGACTTTTTTCTGCATTTATTTTTGTCCTTGATTCTATTTATGTGACAAATTACAGTTTTGGTTTGTGTATATTGGATCAACCTTCCATCTCTGGGATGAAATCAACTTGATCATGGTGCACAATCTTTTTAATGTGTTTTTGAATGTGATTTTCTAACATTTTATTAAGAATTTTTGCATATGTGATCATCAAGGATATTGATCTGTAGTTTTATTTCCCTGATATGTCTTTATCTGTTTTGGCATCAAGGTGATACTGGCTTCATAGAATGAATTTGGCAGAGTTCCCTCCTTTTTTATTTCATGGAATAATATGAGGAGTATTAGTGTTACTTCTTCTTTAAAGATCTGGTGAAACTCAGCTGAGAATCCATCTGGTCCTGGGCTTTTCTTTTTTAGAAGTCTTTTTATTATGGTTTCAATATCATTGCTGTTGCGATCTCATTGCTCTGTTGTTCTGTTGAGGTTTTCTGTATCCTCTTGGTTCAATTTGAATAGGTCATATGGGTCTACAAATTTGTCAATATCTTCTAGATTTTCCAATTTATTGTTACATGTGTTTTTAATTGTCCCTAATGATTTTCTGGATTTCATAAATTTCTGTGATGACATCTCCTTTTTCATCTCAAAGTTTTTTGTTTTGTTTTGTTTTTTGGTACTGGGGATTGAACTCAGGGGTACTCAACCACTGAGCCACATCCTCAGCCTTATTTTGTGTTTTATGTAGAGACAGGGTCTCACTGAGTTGCTTAGTGCCTCGCCGTTGCTGAGGCTGGCTTTGAACTCACAATTCTCCTGTCTCAGCCTCCCTAAGTGCTGGGATTACAGGCTTGAGCCACCGTGCCCGGCTTTCATCTGAAAGTTTTTGACTTGTGTCTTCCCTCTCATTTTTTTGCTTAGTTTGACTAGGGGTTTATTAATATTATTTATATTTTCAAGGTACTAACTCTATGTTGCTTTGATCCTTTGTAGATTTTTTATCCTCTATTTTAATTTCAGCTCTGATCTTAATTATTTTCTGTCTTTTTCTGGTCTTGGGATTAGTTTGTTTCTGCTTCTCTATGGTTGAGATGCAGCATTAGGTGTTTATTTGGAATCTTTCTTTTTTTTTTAATGTGGTCACTTAAAGCTATAAACTTTCCTCTTAGTATCATCTTCATAGTGTCTCAGATTTTGTGTGTTGTATTACTGTTCTCATTTGATTCTAGGAATTTGTTAATGTTTCCTTTCAGTTTTTATGATGTATTCACTGTTAAAAAGGGTATTGGTCAAATGGGTATTGGGTATGTTCATGTGTTTATGTGCTTTCCATAAATTTTCGTGCTGTTGATTTCTAATGTCAATCCATTATGATCTGATAAAATGCACAGGATAGGGTTGTTTTTTTTTTTTTTTGTATTTGCTGATACTTGCTTTGTGTCCTAAAATATGGTCTATTTTGGAAAATACTCCATGAGATATTGTGAAAATAGTGTATTTAGCTTTTGTTGAGTGAAATATTCTATAGATGACTGTTAGGTCCAATTGATTTATAGAATCGTTTAGAACAGAAGTGTCTTTATTGATTTGGTATCTGCATGACCTGTCTCATGTTGAGAGGGGTGTGTTGAAATACCAAGTATTATTATATTAATGTCTGTCTGGGATTTAAAGTCAAGAAATATTTGTTTTATGTAATTAAGTACACCAACATTGGGGCATAAATATTTACTATCATTATATCTTCTTGTTGGATTATTCTCTTTAATTATAGGTAGTTGGTTTCATGGTCTCTTATGATTAACTTTTTAAAAATTTTAGTGCATTATAGTTATACATACTAGTGGGGTTCATTTTGATATATTCATAAATGCATATACCATAGTTTCCTCCATTCCAATCTCCAGTATGACCCCTTCCTTCCTCACCTCCTTCCTTCAGATCTCCTTCCTCTCCTCTCCTCTGTCTTCCTTCTATTCATTTTATTTTTAAATTGGTGCCTTAGGTCATATATAAAGTTATATTACATTGTGGTATAGCCATAAATTCACCTAGTATAATTTGGTCAACTTCATTCCCCTGTCCCCTTTCCCTTTCCTCCTTCTTCCACTTTGGTCTCCTGCTTCTACTCTTCTGATCTCCCTTTTGTTTTCATAAAATCCCTTCTTTAATTTATTTATATCTTCTGGACATGATATAAAACATTTCACCCCTGTCTTTCTGAGTTTTGTTTATTTTGTTTAGCATGGGCTCATTCCACTTACCAGAAAATGATGTGATTTCTTCTGATTAATTTTGGCTTGAAGTATGCTTTGTTATGAGAATAATTACTCCTGCTTGTTTTCAGACTCTACTTGCGTGGGATATCTTTTTCCATTCTTTCATTTTCATTCCATAGATATCTTTGCCTATAAGTCTCTTGGAAAAAGTGTATGGTCGAGTCTTGTTTTTTAAATCCAGTCTGCCCACCTGTGTCTTTTAATTGGAGAATTGAGACCATTGACAGTCAGAGTTATTTTGGAGAGATGTTAATTCCAATAATTTTGTTTGTTTAATAGATTAAATTTTCTCTTTATTTTCATTTGCTTAATAGCTTTTCTGGAAAGCTACATCTATTTGAGAGCTCTGGGGTTTGTTTTTGAGTTCCTCTTTGTGTAGTATTTAAGTATTTTCTGTCATTCAGGTTTAGTGGTCACAAATTGTTTTAGTTTATCATTATAGAAAGGTTTAATTTCTGCTTCAATTCTTCACAATAGCTTTGCTGGTATAGCAATCTTGGTTGGCAATTATTTTATTTTAGAAATTGGATTACCTCATTCCAAGCCCTCCTTGCTTTTTTGTTTTATAAAAATTTTATTTAGTGTTTTCGTTTTTCCAAGCTGGAGATTGAACCCAAGGCCTCACCCATGCCAAGCAAGAGCTCTACCACTGAGCCACATTCACTTCTTAGATCTTTTAGCTCATTAATAATTTTAATAATCAAAATTTTAAAATTCTCTTTGTGCTTTCCTCAGTCCTGCCCCCACTAGGAGGTCTCTAGATCTCACAGCAAGCCTATGCAGGGACAGTTGGCCAATGTTTGTTATAAACTCCCTGGCTCCTGCAGCAGAAAGTCACCTCATAGTCACCCTAAGATGGCATCCTGCATCAGCTCTTCACACTCAGCCAAGAAGCACAAACTACCCCTTCACACACTAGCCTGCCACGGCACTGTCATGGAATCACTCAAGTTTAGACCACACCTCTGTTTCACTGGTTCCCCTGTGCCAAATTTTATTCACAGATTCAATCTCTTCTTTCTGCCTGGGTCTCCCCTCCCCTCTATAGTGGACTGACCCTGCAGCATTATAGGTTAGATTCCCAAGGTATTCTTTTCTGTCCTACGTTCAAAGTTCCTGAATTTCTGTCTTTATGATTTTGATATTGGGATTCAGTGTGTTCCCTGTCACCTACTTTACTAGGTAGCAGTATTTTCCTGCTGCTTGAACCTCAAGCTCATGGAGCAGTGAAAATTGTATCCTTCTTCTACTCTGCCCCATCTGTTCCAGAATCTTCAGTGTGTTTTTCACAATCATTTTTAATGTCAATAGGTATTGGTTGAGCATTTGCTGTGCATCTCCTATCTGGCCTATGTGCTATGGATAGGCAGTTGGGCTAGCTAGTGTTTTTTCCCTCAAGAACCAGGAAGGCTTAATAGGTCGGCTTTACTAATAGGACTTGATAAAGTGGTTGGCATACATGGGCTGTGAGGCAAGCTATGAGCATTGGGGAGGGAAAAGTAGGGGATAATATTTTAAAAATGTGGAAGTGGAGCAGAAGGTCTATGTGAGGGCATAGATAAAGGAACACATTTCCTGGGCTGTATTCACCAAGGTCAGACAGTCTTGTAGGTCATTTGGGAGGCCTGTGCTGGATAAGCCAATAATATCTTGCTATTGTGTTTTTTGGCATTTCCTGTAGCCAATGATGAAAAGTAAGGTGAGAATTTAAGTACATACACACACACACACACACACACATTTTTAAAACTTCCTGACTGGTTCATTTTCTGACTTGAGAAAAATTTTAATTCAGAATAGCTGAGAGATATGGCCTATGTAGGAAGAAAATACCCAGTAACATATGTATCCTTTTATAGTTTATTAGATATCTTAGCTGCAAGGAAGGATCCAAGTGGATTATCTGGAGAAGTTTTGATAAATGGAGCACCTCAACATGCCAATTTCCCATGTGAGTCCGGTTATGTGGTACAAGTAAGTAATAGAGAATCTGTCCTTTATATTTTTTTTTCTGTTCTTTATGGGGAAAAACCTTGACTTATAGTTTAGAGTGGTTCCAGTTGATTATTTCACATGCTCATGAAACAAAACTTATTTACACCTGCTTTTCATAATCTCCCATAAGAGTGAGATTAGAGTTAAATGGAGAGGAAAGGAGGATCTGAAATATGACCCCTGTCAGGCAGCGGGGTCAATTCTAGCTGTTGTATCATTTACATAAGAGACTATTCCTATCCTTTTTTACCCTTCCTTTACCTTCCTTCTTTCCTTACATGATGCCTTTGGTGAATCCTTATACAAAGAAGTCTGGAAGTGCCTGATTGGAGTCATCACGATTACCTGTGCTCCATCTGGGTGTGCACTGGTGCATGAAATGCCTCTCTTGGGCTCTGCAGCTCTCCGTATATGGAATCACTGAAATTTGTGGAGCTGAAAGTTTACCTTGGGTTTTTTTTTGTTTTTGTGGATTAAGTTACATTCACTGGAGGGATAGTCCTAGAAAAGACTCAGTATGTCTCATTACAATACTATTTGCCTTCAGGATGATGTTGTGATGGGCACCTTGACGGTGAGAGAAAATTTACAGTTCTCAGCGGCTATTCGGCTTCCAACAACTATGACGAATGATGAAAAAAATGAGAGGGTCAACAAAGTCATTCAAGATTTAGGCCTCAGTAAAGCGGCTGATTTTAAGGTAATGTGAAAAAACCCGATAGAATCAGCCAGAAAAGAGCACCTCCTTGTGTGGACAATGTGACTTTAATCAGAAGTTCCCTAAGGTGTGTGAGGTCAAAAGTGGTAGCTTTCTATAATGATGAGAAAAGTCAAGTTACATAATATGAAGTTGGAAATGAAGCTGGAGAAACAATCTTAATGATGGTTGAATCCCGGGGAATAGGGTGTGGTCTGACTTGGAGAGTGCTCCTCACATGGCCTTTTCCAAGAGGTCCTCCCACCTCATTGTTAAATCAGGGCTCATTTGATGTCTTTGCTCTAACTTTTTCTTCTTCTTTTTTTCTATTACCCCTTTAGTAGTTCTTCTCCCACTCTTCCTCTGGGGTGACTTTGTTCCAATGCTTTTTTGAGGTATATTTCTGGAGTTGATAAATGATAGGAATCCAAGGATTCTAGTTCTGTGTAGTTTATTTTGGGGCAATTTGGCTTTGAAAATTAAATTTGGTCACATTAGGATTTACTTATAATTTGTGTAGTGACCAAGTTATTTTTCTATAGCCTTTTTTTTCCTTTGGCACCACCTGTTATCACCTTTCCTTAGAGGAGATGAAGAATGAGGAGCTGTACTCGATGCTGCTTCCCCTGTTAATATTTTATGTGAAGTGTACTTTGTTTGGAAGAATAATCCTGGGATGCCACCATTTAGCACTTATTTTTATTTTATGAGTCATTGAGTTTTCTTTCCTTTGGCTCTTTTTTATTTGACTTTGCCTTTCCAGAGTATTCTTTTGCTATGTTCTTTAACTTTCAGCAGGCACTGCTCAAAGTTACTTATTTGGATTTTTGTGAGAAAATATGTGAAGGCAGTTGTTGACTTTTTATAATTTATGTAATTTAATTTGAAATTATTTAAAACTTTTATGAATTTTTAAACAGAAGAGAGATGTAGAGAAAACAGTCAATATGATAATATGATTGTCAGATAATATGGTAGTATAATTACTAATACTATTCGCCTTACTATATTAGTTGTAAGTATTAACCACCATAATTACTTCAACTATTGCTTTCTGAATATTTTAAAGAAAGTTATACAAGCTGGGCGCAGTGGCGCAAGCCTGTAACCCCAGCACTTTGGGAGGCTGAGACAGGAGAATCATAAGTTCAAAGCCACCCTCAGCAACAACGAGGCGCTAAGCAACTCAGTGAGACCCTGTCTCTACATAAAACACAAAGTAGGGTTGGGGATGTGGCTTAGTGGTCGAGTACCCCTGAGTTCAATCCCCAGTACCACAAAAAAAAAAAGAAATGTTGCTAATATGAAGTTGCTAAGAAAGCACACTTTTTTTTGATTGTGAGTTTATTCTTTGTAAATCCATTTGGAGATTTTGGTGGAAACAGTGTTTGGGATGTCGTTAAAAGACTAATAAATTACTAGAGGGACTTTCTTTTATCCTTTTTTGTTTCCCTATAACATAATTTTATAAAATATCTAATAACAATGGACAGAATTACAGAAGAAAATAGCTAAATCTATAATACATTATAGTTGAATATTTTAATACACCCAGGTCCAAAAGTGATAGATCAAGCAGAAAAAAAAATGAATATAAATAAATATTTGAACATTAACTTTACAAAAATACAGAATATAATCCTTCTAGAATACCTATGTAAATTTTTGAAAAAAAATCAAGCATGTACAAGTGAAAAAGGAAATTTTAATTAATTTAAAATGATCACCATAGGATAGGATATATTCTCAGATCATTTTGCAAGAAAAAATTAGAAACAAATAATAAAAACTTAGCTGGATTATTCCAACATACAAAAATAGAAATAATTATGTTTAGATAAACCATTAAATACAAAAGATATTGTAAACCCTCAGATAAAGGGGTTGCAAAATACTTAAAAATTAATTAAATCACTTAATTGATTAGCAGCAATTATGTTTGATAAAAGTAATGAAATAAATAGCAGACAAAATAAGACTGAAATTAATAAAAATGGAAGAAATATTGAAAGAAAATTTTTTAAAAAACAGATTTTTCTGTGAAAAGTCTGATAATATAAATTTTTGGAAAATCTAATGCGAACCACAAATGACAAAGTATATCAATGTAAAGATACCTAAAGTATTTAATTTATAAAGTGAAAAGGTTTATTTTGCCTCACAATTTTAGAGGTTCCAGTTCCTGAGCAGGTGGAGCCATTGTTTTTAGCCTCTGGTGGGGAGCAACGGTAGGGAGCATGTGGAAGGAAAAACTGTTCACTTTGTGTCTTAGAAGCAAGAGGGAAAGAGAGAACAAGACCAAGGTCCCATATCCCTTTCAAGGGCATGCCCCTAGTAATCTAAAGCTTCCCACTTGGCCCCACCTCTCAAAGGATCCACCCTCTCCTAATAGTGCCACATTGGGGATCAATCCTTTACCACATGGTTTTACCGCTTTGGGAGATATTTAAGATACAAACTATATGAGGATAATAATAATTTTAAAATAGAATGAGAGAAAATACTATTCCTTCTTTTCCTTAATGCAAAAGCCAGGAGTGGAAAAAAAAGCAAAATGAAATAAGCAAAAATAAAAATAACCAGTGGTTTCACAGGTATTTTACCATATTTTCAAGAAAAGTTTTTTATATCTAATAGACATCTTATGAAGTTTACATAGACATGATAAAACGACAAGGAAGAGGTCCCAATTTTCCAGTGAAATTAGTATCATGTTAATTATACAGCTATAGAAGGATAAGGATAAGAAGTTCATTGGAAAGCACAATAAACAATATTTATCTTCAGCTGAGGCTCCTAACACAGTCTTTTTCTCCATTGTGGGCATAGCCCTGCGCCAACATCTGTGTGAATTCCACAATTTGAATCATTTTTAAATTCAACCTGCCATTCTATGTCTTTTAATTGATGAGTTTAGGCCATTAACATTCAGAGTTATTATTGAAATATAGCTTGAGTTCCCATTCATTTTAGTTTATTTTTGGTTTTTAACTTGACTTGATTTCTCCTTTGATTGGCTTTTCCTTTAGCGTAGTTCCTCCTTTTGCTGATTTTCATTGTTGTTTTTCATTTACTCCTTGTGAAATATTTCACCAAGAACACTCTCTAGTGCAGGCTTTCTTGCTGTAAATTCTTTTATCTTTTGTTTAATTATGGAAGGTTTTTATTTCATCATCCAATCTGAAGCTTATTTTTACTGGATATAAGATTCTTGGTTGGCACCCATTTTCTTTCAGAGCTTGGTATATGTTGTTCCAGGGTCTCCTGGCTTTGAAGGTCTGGGTTGAGAAATCTGCTGAAATCCGAATTCATTTCCTTCTGTATGTAATCTGCTCCTCCTCTCTTGCAGCTTTTAAAATTCTGTCCTTATTGTGTATGTTAGGCATTTTCATTATAATGTGCCTTGATGTGGATCTGTTGTGGTTTTGTACATTGGGTGTCCTGTAAGTCTCTTGTGCTTGACTTTCCAATTCATTCTTTATGTTTGGGAAATTTTCTGATATTATTTCATTGACGAGATTGTGCATTCCTTTGGTTTGTACCTCTGTACCCTCCTCTATCCCAATAACTTTTAGATTTGGTCTTTTCATATTATCCCATAATTCCTGGATGTTCTGTTAATGGTTTCTTACCATCTTCATCATGTGCTCAACTTTATTTTCAAGATTATGTATTTTGTCTTCATTGTCTGAAGTTCTAACTTCCAAGTTTTCTAATATGTTGATGATGCTTTCTATTGAATTTTTTATTTGGTTTATTGTTTCCTTCATTTCAAGGATATCTGATTTGTCCTTTTTCAAAGTCTCTCTTTCTTGAAGTAGTCTTTTGCTCCCTGTATTTGCTCTCTTATCTCTTTGTTGGAGTGATCAATGGTTGCCTGTATTTGCTCTCTAATTTCTTTGTTGGAGTGATCAATTGTTGCCTATATTTGCTGTCCTATATTATTCTGTGTTTCACAGATCATTTTAATTATGTACGTTCTGAACTCCTTCTCTGACATTTTATCTGCTGTGCTGTCAATGGATTCTATTGTTGTAACATCTTGGTTTGTTTGGGGCATTTTCTTCCCTTGTTTTTTCATGTTGTTCATGTGTCTTTCTCTCTAGTAATGCTGATCTGAGGTATTACAGTTTCTACCCTATAATCTTGTAGTATCCTTACAGGTTACCAATACCTCACCTCTGGTGTAACCGGGCCTGCGGGGAACTCAGGAATGATCTTCCTGGTTCTGGCTGTTGAGGCTGGACAGATGTAGGCAGGGACAGCCACAGGTTGGTAGATGAGGGTCCGCAGCACGGTGCCTGTCTCCCTTCTTCTATCTTTATTTCTTGCTTTATAGTGTGGTTCCACTTTCAGGGGCATATCTTTTAGTGTTCCAGCTTACTTACGCTAAACCTAACTATTTGACTTGATGACAAACATACGTAACTGGTAAAAGCACAGCCTTTGTATCAAGTCCAATCATCTAGAAGCTCTGCTCCTCGTTTTACTCATCTGATAAAAGACAAATCCTCTTTTTCTCTCAGATGTCTATTTATTTGCTGGTCAGAATAATGAGGACAACAAAAATAAAGTATCTCTAACAGGACTGGCACAGGTTAATCTATCAAATGACAGTAACTATAATTGTTTCTGTTGATAATAACAATAAATTTGTGTTTTAGGTTGGAACTCAGTTTATGTCTGGAGGAGAAAGGAAAAAGACCAGCATAGCAATGGAGCTGATCACTGATCCTTCCATCTTGTTCTTGGATGAGCTCACAACTGGTTTAGACTCAAGCACAGCAAGTGCTGTCCTTTTGCTCCTGAAAAGGTAAATGCTATAGGAATATTATTCTTTCATTTATTTTGTATTTGCTCAGTTGTGTATACCAGATATTCCTAGTGTGGGGTATTCAGAAGTGAATGGCAGAATTTCTTTCTTCCTTGTTAGAGGGAAACAGTCAATGAACAAAGTAGTGTTATCAAGAATAATAAAATTATAGAGAGGGAAGGATGGCAGTGGTGGGGGTGTGAGAATTGAGACAGTAACTACCTTGGTTAAAAGCCTTCAGACTTGTTTCACACCCCACTTGAGGGATGATCTATAGGTAATTTAAAGATTAGAGACAATTACCAGACAGATTAGTTGAGAGAAGGGGCAAGGTACTGCCCTGCTAATGATACCAAACTTGTCCTTTCTCCAAGTTCTAATTACAAATAGGCAGCCCTAAGTACTAATTTTCATCACGGCCATGCCACACATCCAATATTATTAAGTATTATAATTGTCATACTAGCAATAGGCATAATTTTAATCAAAGAGGAAAAAAATACATCTTGTATGTTTTATCACACTAGGTAACTTTTCCTGATCTAAGAGTTATTTATAAAAATTACTGAACCATGTGAAATCAAATAAAAAAGGGTTTGTTTTCTAAAATAAAAAAGTCCTATAAGCAGATTATTTATTATCATTAAGAGTTATATCCACTGGCCCTAAGATTATCATGATCATCATCCAGTCATTAGGATAAAAGTTTATAGTCATATCCAAGGTAGCAGTTGGCCAACTCCTTGAATCCAAATGCCAATACTCTCAGGAGTTCAGGGGTCTGCTAAGATAAATCAAACCCAAAATAGAGGAATCTGACCAGTAATGAAATATTTGTTCACCTGTCTCAGATCCCAAATACTATAGGAATTTGAATTATTTGTAGTAAATGTCTTTTAATCTAATGGGAGGAAAAAAAACCTGAGAAGTCCATTTATAGATCCTTGATAACAATATTTTTAGACAATGTTAAAGATAACTATTACCTTGTTAAATTGAAAGCAAGTGTTTATACTTAACCTCTGGTAGACTTGTCAACTACTTATTTTCTTTTAGCATTTAGAATCCTTCATTCCAAGCCCAGCCGGGAAGTGGCCTCCACAGTCCCCTTTGGCCCCATTTATTTAAGCTTCCAGACACAACACCTTCATGGCTTCCCTAACACTAACTGGCTACCTTGGTTGCCCATTTTTTTTTAAGCAAGTCTCTATTCTGGAAGAAGAAAATGGAAGATAGGTTTTTGATGTCTTTAGTCTGAGATATCAATTGTACATGAGAGTAAAGATGCCAAGTTTTACATCTCTAACAGGTTCTGCTAGAGAACACAATCATGATATTTTTGTCATGTATAAGTGTGTTAACAGTCTTCATTAGAGAATGATAAATCAATACAGAGTACTGTAACTATTTTCTTTGTGATTTCTAGTGCTTAGCACATAGGCATCCTGCCTTATGCAGAGAGCTCTCATCAGTCCTTCCCAAGCACTGCTGTGCATACTTATCACCCAGGGTCTGGTTAGAATGCAAATTCTATTTCTATAGGTTGGTCTGTGGACACCTCAAGATTTCTTGCAGGAAATTCTAAGAGAAGATACTGATACTGAGGCCACTGGTCCCCAGATTACACTTTGAGTATCAAGGCTCCCATGCAATTCACTTATTGCTGCTTGTTCTTTCTCAATGACTTGTTGCCCACTGATTAATTTCCAGATTCTGAGTGAAGGGTTCATCATGGGCCTGTTTTGCTGCAGTCTGTTAGGAAGCTTCTACACACACACTCACTCTTTCTCTCTCTTCTTTGGTTTGTAACATTGAGCTTCTTGTAATTTCCCAAATAGATCTTTTTATTTCATACTTTGTTTCACCTTGTTCTTTCACCTTGAGTACGTTTTTTATTTCTTAGCTCACTTCTATTGGGCCTTTTTGGTATTCCATTTATATCATCTTCAGCTGGGCTTTATACAGCTCCCATTTTGCTTACAAGGAAACCTTTAGCTACGTCTATTCCACATTCTATTGAAATTGTTGATCTCTGGCTTGATTCTCTTTGAGGCAGAATACTCTTGGGCATACTTTAGCATATACCAGGTGCTTATATCAAATGCTTAAATTTGAAATAATTCTTCTCATATATGTATTTTAATAACAGTTTTGAACAGGAATTTTAGCTAATGTTTCTTTTACATATAAATAATAACTCTTGTGAAAATGTAGTTTTGCACTGTTTTTGCCTTGGAGTTAGACCAAAGAATAAATTCTATCCTTGATACTTAGTAACTTTGTTCTCTTGGTCAATTTCTTTAAGCTGTATTTGTAAAAAGAAGGAAATGAAATAAGAATATGGGAACTGCCTTTTAACAGCATTGTGAAAATTGATAGGTTTTCTCTAATGCATTTGGCGAAGACATGGTAAGTGCTTAGTGATCAGAATTTTATTATTAGGGCAGTAGAATGAAAACCAATTCTAAAGAACTAAAAGGCTAAGTGATCAATGAGAATTGGGCATATGACCATCATTTTAATATTCTGTCCATAATCAGTCCTCAAATTTGAGTGTACCTACAGATAAGGGGGTGCTTGTTAAAAATATGAGTCCCTATACTCAACCCCAGAGATTTTGATTCAGGATCTGGGAGGGCTGCCTAGGAATCTGCATTGTCAATAAACATTCTAATGGATTCTAGAATGTTGATGCACCATCCTAAATAAGCCCTTGTGTTTTTAATAAATGCACTGAATTTAAGTTCTTCAACTATCAAGTAGATGAGATAAAAAGTTTGTAAGAGAAAATAAAGTTAAATTGGAAGAAATGGTTTACTGCCAGAATAAAGTACTTTTCTAAGAAGTACAGGATTCAGATGCTTAATGAATTGTTATTTTCCCTCTTTTAACTTAGGATTTCTGAGCAGGGACGAACAATCATCTTCTCCATTCATCAACCTCAGTATTCCATCTTCAAGCTGTTTGATTACCTCACATTATTGGCCTCAGGAAGACTAATATTCCATGGTCCTGCACAGGAGGCTTTGGGGTACTTTGAATCAATAGGTGTGGTTGACCTTTTCATGAACTAGATCCTTCATTCATAGAATCCTGGGGGAGAATAGAGGGGGGCTGACAGGAGTCCTGTTGGATCTTTGCATAGACTCAACTGGGATGCCACCACTCTAAACATCTTTGGTCAGTTTGATGCCACAAGTTTTCTCCATTTTGCAGCACTTATTTGTTGTTTAGGTCTTTTTCCTTATCTTGTCCTATCTGAGTATGTATGCATGTATGTGTGTGTTACTACTGGGCCTGTGTCTGTTCTGCTTCCCAGTTATAATGACCTTCCCCTGAAAGTTCAGTAATAAATGTATTGGACTCATAGCCAGTTACTCAGTCAGTTAACATTTATGGAATGACCCAGTATCATTGTCTTTTGGACCATATAAGAGATGAAGGTATTTCAGGTTTTCCCCTACCATGTTATCTTCTTCTCTACCTTGATGAGGGCTCATTGGGGTGTTTCTTAACTTTCTAATGACATTAAGTTGCACATATAGGCCTTGAATGGGTGCAAGTGACTATTAGTCAATACAATGACTTGCCCTAAATCTGACTTTGATGGGCCAACATTTCTGACATTTTTGGGTTACCTGATTCTTTCTATGTCAGATTGAATTTTGTGATTATTTTAAATGGCTCAGGCAATTTACTTCATTTTAGAGATATTTGGATATGATTATAGATGTTTCCCCATGACTCAAAATACAGTTGTAAATATTCACTAGCTGTCTTTCTTAATTTTTTTTTTGTTTAATCTCATTTAAAAACAATCAAGCATATATGGGTCTGGGGGATCCAGAGGAGATAAACTTCAGAGTTGGACCTCAGGTCAAGTTCAGATGATTGTGCCATAGGAAGTTGAGGTGAGAGCTCAGGTGTGCTGTGCTTATAATGTTCTCTTGATAATGCTGCTTTGTGGATTTGTTGCCTATTTGGAATTATGGCAGGTGGACATATAACAATTTGCATCTCTGAATGTAGATGGTGGAGAAGCTATTTTTGCTGATATGTATTACTGCTGTTCCAATATTTGCTATGTGAACTCAGAGAGTACAACAAACCCAGGCATTTATCACTTTTTTTCTTGGGCCTAGATTTAGTTTTATGGAGAAGCACTGATAATCACAAGATCATATTGATGACTATTTGGGTTTCATGATTTATGATAGGTAAGGAGTAATGTAAGATGTTCTGAAGGATCCATGATTGGTGTGGAAAATCATATCTTTATCTATATAGATATATAGATGTTTATAATAGATATATCTCTATATAGTAGATACATCTATTATATCTATTGTCTATCTATTGGCTGGAAATTAAAAAATGTCTTTAAAATATTGTGTGATTTGAATATATAAGGGGAAAAGACAAATATTGGGAAAAGAAAACAAGAAGATGAGAAGTTAGATTATGTCTTCCCTAGCCTTCCCTTCATCACCCTCTGGAAGTGATTCTTGTCTACTTTCTGTGACTATCATACTGAGTTCATGGGGTGCTTTCTTTCTCAGGTTACCCATGTGAGCCCTATAACAACCCTGCAGACTTCTTCCTGGATGTTATTAATGGAGATTCTTCTGCTGTGGGATTAAACAGAGAGAAAGAAGACTGTGAGGGTATGTGAGTCTCAGGTTCATTTTGCCTACTTGATTTGGCTAAAATTTAGCAATGTGATGGCTCATTAAAACCTGACTGTGAATTCATGTTAATACTTTATTCTGATACTAGTCAACAGATAGCCTTTGTTATTCATAAGAGCTGTGGGCATTTTAATTTTAATTTGTAAATGAGCATCCATATGATACTGTCAGTTGGAAGGCAGTTCCCACTAAGAAATATTCTCATTTTTATGGTATTTTTGAAATCAGAAACTGGGCCCTTTATGCATTTGTACAGAGTAGAAAGCAAGGAGCAGATTTCTATATTAGGAATTATCCCTTTGTGTGGTAAGAAGTCTGTTTTGTGAAATAGAGAAATAGGAAAAAGTCAGTGAGTTTGCTGTACCCATCAGATTATACCAGTAGTCTGGTTCATTCACTGTGTTTTTCTAATATATAAAGCAATGACAAGACTAGTAGTTCTTTTTATATTCAAGCTTTAGAATTAAAATGTTATTCAAGAGAAGAGTTACAGAAGAATGGATTAGTTTAGTAGTAATCTGCTAATAATGTTTCCCTTCTCTATCCACTTTTATTCCAAAGCCAACAAGATTGAACAGCTTTTCCAGAGTGAAAAGTCAGTCGTAGAAACTTTAGTTGAATATTATGCCAACTCCTCCTTCTGCAGAGACACAAAAGATGAATTAGATAAACTTTCAGGTTGTCAGAAGAAGAGGAAGAGCTCGGCCTTCAAGAAAATCACCTATGTTACCTCCTTCAGTCATCAGCTCAGATGGATTATGAAGCGTTCATTCAAAAATTTTCTGGGTATTCCCTGGGCTTCTGTAGCTCAGGTAACCTGACAGATTGTTTTCATTGTGCTGTGAAGTACTCACGTGGGAGCTATTTGATTCTGATATAGTCCACTTCAGGATTATGTGTATCTTTTACCCACTCTTCCATCTATTTTTTATCCCCACTTTATGGGGATATAGAAACAGTCAATAACAAGTGAAACAGGGCTGGGGTTGTGGCTCAGTGGCAGAGCACTTGCCTAGCATGTGTGAAGCCCTGGGTTCAATTCTCAGCACCACATGTAAACAAATAAATAAAATAAAGGTCCACCAAAACTAAGAAAAATATTTTAAAAACAAACAATCAAGATTTTACTATATAAAGCTTGTTTTAGTTTTTACTTGGACTACCTAACTCAGAATTGATGATGATTGAAATAAACTGTAATGGGTAGTCTGGGTAGAAAAAAAAATTTGATGTAAAGTAGTGTCAGCCTTATTTGGGGTATTCTATTAGCTGTCCACCATCATCCAGTGATTTATTCAACAATGTCAACACAAGATCACCTGCTGCATTTTGGGACTCTTACACTGGCGAATGATGGATAAAATTAAAATCTCTGCTCTCATGGGACTTATTTTCTTATGATGGCAGAAGACAATGATAACTACATAAAGAAATAAAATAGGTAGCATGTCAGATGACAGAAGAGACTATGAAGGAAGTTTAAGCAGAGAAGGGATGGATGTGAGGGAGGGAGAGAGAAGAAGTAGGGAGAAGAGGGTTGGTTTACAGTTGAAATCAGGCAGTGAGGGAAACCTGGAGTCATTGAATATACCTGAAGGTGGTCTGGACTGTCCACTGTCTGAAGGAAGAGTATGAGAGTGCTGTTCCTTATTGTTGACCTTCCTTCTTAAATATTCTTAGCTTTGGAAAGTTTTAGATACATCAAAAAATTTGCAGTTCATACATAAGTAATAATCAGGCTTAACAAGGCTATTCACTGTGAAACTAACTCTTTTAACTAAGATGGGATAGTGCTCTTTTCTGCTTTTGTCTGGCTCTGTGGTAGTTATTGATTATCACTCCTTGTGGTTTTTCTGTTACTCACAACCTATATGTCACACAAAACACTAGTTCTCCCAGTTCATTGATCCATCATCTATAATTCACCTGGTTGTTTGGGGGTTGTTATTTTTATTATCAATCATTGAATTTCTGTTGAGTATGGAAAAATGGCATGTTGTTGGCTCTAATGAAATGCTACTGAGTTTTTAACATGTGCTCTATAAATTTTCATATTTAGTGTACTTGAGAACATATATCCTTATTTGAATCATCCCTACTGGGTTCAATTTCTCCAAACATTTTTTAGCCTTATTATTTGTCATTTCTGTCAGAACACAAGCAATTTTGTGTCTTATCAATGAAGGCTAAAGTATTATTCTTTGAAATATTTTAATGTCATTTAGAAACATGGCAAGTGTGTTAGAGCCATCAACTTATGTTACCCATTGTTTAGCAGTGAGATGATGAAATGAGTTGATTCTTTCATGTGATTTACACAGTAGGTTTTCCTTACTTGCCTTTAAAAAGTGGTTTATAAGTGTCTTTTCCAAGATGCATACATAGGAGTTCTGGGCAGGGCTTTATGAGAACACAGTTAATGTACACCTGGATTGTGCCTGTTTAGGGTCTAGACTTCCTTAAGGTGCAAACAGCCTACTTACTTCATCAGTGAACTCAGTTCCACAAAAGGAATTTCATCAATATTCAGAGAATTATCAGTCTCTAGAATAAGGGTAGAACTATGGAGAGCAATGACTTGGATTACGGTCTTTGACTGCCTTGTGGTTGTGGCTGTGCTTGCTCTGGGAACTTTCTGTGCAAAAGTTCAGGTCAAGATTGCCCAGTTGCTATGGTGATTCCTTTCCTGAAGAGGCTCTGTGCAAAGGCACAGAACTATATCAATCTGAGCCTTGAGCTTAGATACCAGCTGCTGGGGATAGAGCATTCTAAGCATAAGAAGATAACCATAATGTCTTGCCAGGGCTGTGAACTTCAAGCCTGTCTGCTTTGCAGAAACTTTCCCACAAATAACCTTTTGATGATAAAAACTATTTAATAAACATGCTGTGCTAGCTCTGAGTCATTGTTCCTCCATCAGATTATGGTGTCCCACTTGGTCCCAGCTTTCTCTCTACAAATGTTTGTCTTTCTTAATCCCCCATTACCCCTTGCTGGTTTCTAAGTTTTGGCTGTGCAGGTAGCCCCCTTATAGCACTTTGTAGCCCCCTGAACTCTTGCTCAGGTTTGTGAATACTGGAGTGTTAGTATATGTGTAGGCAAACCCTATTTGGTAAAGGGCCAATGGTAAATATTTTAAGTTTTGTAGGCCATATATGGTATTTGTCTCAGGTAGTCAACCCTGCCATTTTAGCATGAAGCAGCCATAACTCATACATAAACAAGTGAACCTGGCTGTGTTCTGATAAACTTTACTTATGGACACTGAAGTTTGAATTTCATATAAATTTCATATTGCAAGAAATATTATTCTTGATCTTTTTTCCTCCAACTATTAAAAACTGACCCAAATCAATCTTGCTCATGGGCTTATCATGGCCCTGTTAAGCCTGTGGCCTGTAGTTTATTGACCCTTGACATACGGTGCCTAATCTTGTGTGTTTACTTCTCTAAATTTATTATGGAGTTGTTAAAATTCTTTATGGCCTTTTGCTAATAAATCTTGTTTTGACATATAGCTGTACTTTGGTTGCAACTAGTTATTCATTTACTCGATTTAGATATAGGCTTTAACTGGAGGTTGTATCGGGAAAGTCTTGGAATGAACAGAGTATCTGTATAAGAAGATTAAGGGTTTATTTAAGATGCTAAGGGTTTTCTTTTAGCAGTTTGGAAGATATTATCATGAATCTGAGAGTCATTGTTTCTATTTGCATACTAAACATTTGAATATGGGTTCAATTTCTTAGTGGCAGGCACATTCCTTAGAAACACCTTGAGAAATGTTGGCTAAACACATTTGAACAAACAAATACTGAATAATCTATTAGGAGAATTTCTTTTTTATCCTTCTGTTCAAAATAGAGGTTGAATGCACAAAGCTTCTACACAGGGTCATTTTCTTCTTTGTCTAATATTCAGTTTATCTGTTTTGTTTTTTTTTTTTCCCTGCTTGGTTTAAGAAAGAATGACATAGGCACACCTTGTAAAAGTATGACATGATCACTGTTCATCGTTGTTGTTGTTTTTTCTTTTTCTTTTGGTGGTACCTGGGATTGAACCTAGGGCCCTGTACATGCTAGGTAAGCACTCTGCCAACCGAGCTATACCCCCAGCCTCAGGCTTCATTGTTTTGTCAGTATGTTTGAAAACACTGAAAAATTTTTCAGGGCTACGAAGCCTGTAGTTAACCTCCTAATGATGATACCGACAGTGTTAGTATAATATGTCCAGTTTGAAAGCAAAAGATACAAACAATGCAGAGCATCTAGTTTTAAAGATGGATTGTTTTATAAGGTTACAAAGTGTGAAAGCATAGACTTTTTTTTTGGTACCAGGGATTGAACTCAGGGGCACTCGACCACTGAGCCACATCCCTCGCCCTATTTTGTGTTTTATGTAGAGACAGGGTCTCACTGACTTGCTTAGGGAGAGCCTCACTAAATTGCTGAGGCTGGCTTTGAACTGCGATTCTCCTGCCTCAGCCTCCCAAAGTGCTGGGATTACAGGCATGTGCCACTGCGCCCAGCTGAAAGCATAGACTTTTGTATTTATATGAACTCTGCATGTTAATAGAGTGACCAGTATTCATTTTGGAAGCTTGATATGTTGAAATGATAATCTATTCTGAGATTAGGGAAAATATGCCAGGGTAATGGATTTCTCCCTTTCAATTTGTCTTATTAATAAAGAGATTTTAAGGACATATGATAAGTAAAACCTTTTAAGTAATGTTCTTTCCAGACGAAGGTCTTCACAAACTAGTTTTTACAACTCATGATTCTGTTTTTCTACTTAGATTTACTACTTGCTCAAAATGTCTTTCACAGGTTACCTCATGTCTCAATGCTATAATAGTATGGAGATTTGTTTTTTAGCTTTGAAGTTCCAAGATATATGGCGAGATATTTTGTTTTCTTTAGATTATTGTTTCCTATATTTTTATATTTAACCCGTGAATAATTGTGAATACAATTCATCAAATAAATTATGGTATAATGTGACCCAGGAGCCTTTGCTATTTGAAGCATCCTTAAGAGAATTTTTATCATTAAAAAAATGATGTTTTGCAGGGCGCAGTGGCACACACCTGTAATCCCAGCACTTTGGGAGGCTGAGGCAGGAGGATCGTGAGTTCAAAGCCAGCTTCAGCAACGGAGAGGCACTAAGCAACTCAGTGAGACTGTCTTTTTGTGTTTTATGTCTCCACATAAAACACAAAAAAAGGGCTGGGGATGTGGTTCAGTGGTGGAGTACTCCTGAGTTCAATCTCCGGTACCAAAAAAAAAAAAATGATGTGTATATGATCTCCTTGGGAGTCATCCACACAGATTGAACAGGTGCAAATGGCTAAAGAATCGGCAGTCCAGGCATGATGTAATAACTGTAGGCTTCACTGGCCAAGGCTGATAGAGAGGCAGTGACAGAGGAGATAATGGAAGCACTGGGGTGCCCCCAGAGAAAGCAAGCCAAGCGCTTTGGTGACAGTGATAATGCACTTTCCCATATAGGTGGGACCCCCAGAAGTAGAGAAGTGGGGCCCAAGTCATGCCTATTTCCTTATTGTGCAAAATTCCATATTTGAAATGTGTGTGTGTGTGCACTTCTAAATTTTTATTATTTGCTTTGCACTGCTTGGAATTGAACCTAGAGTCTTGTACAGTCTTGTACAATCTTGGGTCTTGGTAGATAATACTCTACCACTGCACTACATTCCTGGCCCTGAAACTGAATTTATGCCTAATGATAAGCATAAAGACAGCCTGTTTTTGCTTGAACTCGAGTCAAAATTCTAGGCCATTTTGGACTTCATTTTATTCCCCAAACAGCTTCCTAAGATGCATGCATGGCTATTTATAGGCCCAATTCCTGAGCCAGACTACGCCCTGCACTGGTGGTGCCTGGTAAATATTGGGAGGAATCCTAGCTTGTATAATCATCTGTTGTCCTGTCAGTTCCCCAAACAACAGATACATTAATTTTCAATTTAGTTTAGAAAGCATTAATAATATACACTGTTTTATATACTCCCAAGGACTCTGGCCAAACCATTTAAAGTGTTTATCTCAATGGAAAAATTTGTTATGTAACCACATGTCTTATAATGGTATAAATGATGTACAAAATTTTTACCTCTCATTTCCTTTTTCTTTCCAAAAAGATAACTGCCACAGTCATACTGGGATTGTTTGTAGGTGCCACTTTCCAAGGGCTAACAAATGATTGTATGGAAACAGAGAATAGGTAAGTAAATTTGGATCTTAATTTTTAAAAGAAAAGTTGTTACGTTATTCATTCTTGTAGACATCCATTAACATTTCAATTATAAGTATGGGCCAAATGTTATTGTTCTGTGGGGTTGAAAGAGTTAGTGCATTGAAAACTGAGTTAATTTTCTTCTTCCCATGTGTATATATATATGGATGTAGTAGTAAACTACACACAACACAAATCTTACCCTTTCAACCATTTTTTAAGCGCACACTTCAGTGGCATCAAGTACATTTATATTGTGCAACTACCACTACCATCCAATGGCAAAGTTTTATTTTTTTGTGTTCTCAAGTGGAATCTCCATCCCCATTAAGAGTGGTTCCCCATACACACCTCTCCTAACCCCTGACAGCCACTTCTGCTTTCTGTCTCTGAATTTGACAGAAAAATAAGCATTAAAATTCTTCCTTTTCACACAGGTGCACAAATTACTTTTTTCTTTATAAATAAGCATAACCTTGATTTCTTTTCTGAACACCTTGGAAACCTGGTAGGAGGGTGGCTAAGTCAAGGCTATATTGGTCAGGCTTTCGGATGGCCATGTGCTGGGTGTCTGTAGTAAGGAGCTGAGTGAGTATTCCCTCCACTGTCAGGCATTTTCCTTCCATGTCTTACCTTCTTTACTCCACTTGAAAACCAAACTAGATAATTAAATGTTTTCACCCTTTTAGCTTTATTTAGCTCACTATGTCTCTGTTTATACATTAGGAATGATACTTGACATTTTCTTTAGTTAAGATGAAGGTGACAATATTTTTATAACCTAAGTATTAATCTGGGCTGCCATGACAGAAATACTACTGACCTTGTGCCTTAGAAAAGAAAATTTCACTTTGTCTCAATTTTAGAGTCTGGAAGTCTGAGGTCAGTGTTCTGTTCCAGCAATGTCAGGCTCTTGTGAATGTCCTTTCTTATCTTCACTCTGTGCCCTGTCATCTCGGAGCATCTGGTGTCTCTGCCTCTTCTAAGGGCACTAATCCTGTCTTGGGTGCTCTACTCTCATGAACTCATCTAAACCTAATCATCTACCTCTCAGTAACATCCAACTGGGAGTAATATCTTCAACTTATCAATTTAAGTGGGAATTATTCAGTTCCCAGCAAACTAAGACCATGCATTTTAAAATGCGCTATAATATGGAGTTATTGAAGATCACTGTGGAAACAGAGGGGGAGAGAATAGATGGGGTCATGCTTCTTTCTCTGCTTTAACCAGTTGTATTTATTTTTTAAAAAAATTTAATATTATATCATTTGTGTAAAGAATTCTGTGAGTATAAAACTGATGTAGTATTGAATTGACTTCAGGGCGTCTGTTTCCATTTTGTCCTGGCAGAGCTGGACTGCTCCTCATGCTGATGGTCTATGAGTGTTTCAGCAGTGTGTTGGCTGGGCAGATCTTTGTGGTCGAGAAGAAGGTCTTTATGTGAGTAGGTCTCTGTTCTAGGAAGGAGCATTAGCAGCTGTTGGGCAAATAGGTCACATACAGAATTGGGCCAAGAATGTGACCCCAGGGATTAGCAGTATTTTTCTTTTCATTTATTTCTTTGTTTAATTGACAGATATGAATTTTCTGTATTTATCATGTTCAATATGAAGCATTTGTAATGTATGTGGGGACTGCCAATGTTAATTGAGAAGAAGCATTCATAAGTGGGGAGGAAGACAAGAGTGTGTGGGGCCTGATACCAGGGAAACAGGGAGTCTTAAGGTTAAGGTGTGGTCAGCAAATCCCAATGCAGCAGAAAGAGCAAGCCATAAAAGAGCTAAAGTTGCTGCAGCAGGCCTTGAACTTGTGATCCTTCTGCCTCACTCTCCTGAGCTGCTGGGATCACAGGCATTTGCAAACATGCCCAGCTTAGCAAATAACAGGTCTTGATAATGGTTCCAAGAAAAGCTTGAGGAGCTCGGAAGTGATTAAGTACTGGGATCAGGAGCAAATTGGAGGTGGGAGATAAACTGACAAGAAATGTGACCAGGTTTAACCCTAGTAGATGGAGAAGTGGAAAGAGCCAGATGGCGGCCTTACAGTAAAGAGCAGCCTGGGCTTGTCTCCACTGCTTTTTAAACATGGAAGACATTTTCCCATACTTACATGTCAAGGACAGGAATTCTCAGAGGGGAGAGGAATGGAGACACTGTTGGAAGATTTTGGAATTACAGGAGAAAGATGTTAGGAAGAAGAAAGATGAGGACTTAGTAGTTGACAGGGCTACATGTTGGAGGTGCATAATTGAAGGAAGAAATCTTTTTCTTTATTTAACATGAAAATAGAAATTAAAGGAGTTTAGAGATGTGTAGCTGCATTAGTAACCTTGGAAAAAAACAAATCAATTTCTTCACACTCAGAAGTAGGGAGAAGAAAAGTTTCTGCTACACTGAGATTGGGCCCTGTAGTTCTGCTCTTCAGGCAGAGTCAGCCTCAGAGTAGCAGAGTCTCTTAGGGGAGTGAGGAGATGAAGACTCTGTGTTCCTGGAGGGGTGATGTGGGCCAGAGTGGGCAGCAGCAGGAGGGGTGTTGTCATGAGAAAGGGTCACAGGAAGAGCCTTGTGGGGCTGATGTCCCAATGAGGCTGCACCCGAGGTGGAGGAGGGCGTGGGTGGTAAGCCTGGAGCCTGTGG
>CM053408.1:57370109-57427132 GCA_028644305.1 Xerus rutilus
ACTTTAATTCTTCAGGATAAATAGGGAGGAGTGGTGTAGTTGGGTTGAATGATGGCTCCATGCCTAGTCTTTTTAGGAACCTTCATACTGATTTTCATGGTGGTTGTAATACTTTGCAATCCCACCAACAGTGTAAAACTATTCCTTTTTCTACACATCCTTTCCAGCATTCATTGTTTGTATTCTTGATGACCACCATTCTAACTGGAATGATATGAAATCTCAATATAGTTTTGTTTTGCATTTTTCTAATTGCTAAGGATATTGAACATTTTTTCATACATTTGCTGATTATGTATATTTTTCTTTTGACTACTATGTATTTAGTTCATTTGCTCATTTATTAACTGGATTATTTGTTTTTCTGTTTTGAGGTGTTTTTTTTCCCAGTTCTTTATATATTTTTGATATTACCCTTGTGCCAGAAGAGTAACTAGCAAATATTTTCTCTCATTCTGTAGGTTCTTTATTCACATTCTTAATTGTTACTTTTGCTGTGCAGAAGCTTTTTAATTTGATGTCACCCCATTTATTAGCTCTTGGCATTATTTTCTGAGCTTTAGGGGTGCTATTGAGAAAGCTGTTGTGTCTATAATGCTGGAGTGTTGACCTTATGTTTTCTCCTAGGAGCCGCATAATTTCTGGTCTAATTCTGAGGTCTTTGATCCATTTGAGTTGATTTTTTTTCAGGTGGTAGGTAAAGGTCTAGTTTCATTATTCTACATATAGATAACTAGTTTTCCTCCCACCATTTGTTAAAAAGGCTGTTTTTTCTTCCACATATGTTTTTGGCACCTTTGTCAAAGACCAGATGACTGTGTCTGTGTGGGTCTGTCTCTGTCTTCTCTTATGTTGCATTGGTCTATGTGTCTCTTCTTATGCCAGTACCTTTCAGTTTTGTTGCTATAGCTTTGTGATATAATTTGAAGTCTGGTACTGTGATGCCTCCAGCATTGCTCTTGGGGGCTTAGAACTGCTCTGGGAACCTTGACTTGTACATCTGAATGTGCAGTGAAGGTTGTTTGGTTGTCTTGTGTTCAGTTGCCATCATACTATTGTTTGGTAACAATTCTTTTGAGCAGAAAATATTCACAAAACTCACAACAACTGAATTAGATGTGAAAGAGCTCAGGCCAAAAACTAATGATAGTATGTGTTACTTCATGAGGCCTGAGGAGGTCTCCAGAAGGGAGAAAAGTCTTCAACTCAGCCTAGCAGATTTTTGACTTGCATTACAGAAATCAATTTCAGGATGCATCAAAAGAGGCACAAGTGGAGACTTGTGTAGTAAAGCCAGATGATTTCAGGAAGGCAAACAATAGCACAGGATGCCGACTCAAAGGGAGAGGGAGCATAGGCGCTGAAGAAGGAGACATGTTTGGGGATCTCAGGCTTTTCTTTTGAAGGAAACCTTGCAGATGGTGAACATGACAAGCATAAGGGGGTGGCATCAGCCTAATGAGCTCAATTCCTTTGACTGTATGGCACCGAGTAGGTCATGGAGGTCTGGTCCTTCTTCAAATCTTCAGGTTGATATTACCTAGTTATTGTATAGCACTTGGACTGTGTCCATATCATGGGTCTTTAATAATCTGCCCCCCACCACCCTCCCTTGGCTTCTTTTAATCCATCTAAAAATACATTCAGTAAACCAAAATAGCCACTAATGAACTGGACTTATGGTACTCTAAGATTTTTTGGCCATTCTCAGAATTCAGGCCTGGAGGAAAACAGGGGATGAAGTCTAGGGCATTCATGAAGTTCTCAGATTTAAAATTACAATCCTACTTTCCTTCCCTGTTGGTCTCCTTTTAACCTATTCTTGATTGTTTGCTTGTTTGTTTGTTTTTATTTTCCTGCACTACCTCATTATACATTGTAAATTAGTTCACCTCATCAGAGAGTAATCATGGGGAAGAAGTTCAGTCTAATTTATTGACTCCAAAAAGGGTAATGGAATTCTAGAAATCTTGACGAGTTACTGACATCTCTGATATTAGTTTCCTCATCTTTAAGATGAATAAGTAGCTTTAGTACCTTTAAGAGTCTGTCATCTATGATCTGCTACTGTTTAATAAATAACAAATGTTTATTGTATTAGAAGTATGAAATCTAAAACATGTTGGAAAAACCAGAGTTATTTCTAGAGTAAAAAAGTCATGATGACAGAAAAACATGTCTGATGAGCTTACTAAGTGTTTTAGTCAGATTTTTTGCTGCTGTGACAAATTTATCTGACCGGAACAATTGCAGAGGAGGAAAAGTTTATTTGAAGGCTCATAGTTGCAAAGGTCTTAGTCCATAAAATGCTGGCTCCATTCCTCAGAGCTTGAGGTGAGGCAGAACATCATAGCAGAAGAGTGTGGCAGAGGGAAGCAGCTCACATGACGATCAGCAAGCAGAAAGAGAGAGAGAGCTCCACTTGCCAGATACAAATGTAGCCCACAGCCACGCCCCCAATTCCTACCTCCTTCAGCCATACCCTACCACTTCAGTTACCACTCAGTTAATCCTTATCGGGGATTACTTCAGTGATTGGGTTAAGACTCTCAAATCCAATCATTTCTCCTCCAAACCTTGCACTTTCTCACATGTGAGCTTTTGGGGGACACCTCACATAACACCAAGTAAGGTTGATGGGCTTTACTGACACTTCTCCAGTAAAATGCTCAGAAGCCTTTGTTGGGAGTTTTGGGTTTAAGACTACATATCGAGCCGGGGCTCCGGGGGTGTGGCTCTTGAGTTATTTCTAGGATATTCTTCTCTGAAGCTACTTCACTTCCTGGGATGGCTCAGCTGTATATAATCTGAATGCAACAGAATCTCCTGAGGAGCTTTGCTACAACACACATATCAGTCCCTGCCTCTCTTACTACAGCAGTATCTGCAGAGCCACCTCCATGAAGAACTTACCAGGGCTGGATTTGGCCATTTCCAAGGTCTTTTCACCTATAGAATCTTTATTCTTATGGTTTAGTAACTACTATATCTGTCCCTGCAAGGATCCCCACACTTGTATACTTTGTTATTTCCATATGTTGTCTTCATTCTAACCTTTACCATTAATAGGAAAGTATTTACCAATACTATGGAAGTGTTTTTGAACTTTTTTTTATTGAAGAGCAATGTAACAAAAAAGTACAATTCAGTGAATCACCACACAATGAAGACACGTGTGCAACCACCAGCCCGGGTCGAGAAGAACAACTCAACCGGCACATGGAGTGAGGAGGAAGCGGAGGCTGGGGAGGTGCATGCAGGGCTTCTGTGTGCTTGGTCGTATTCTGCTTCTTGACCTGGACTGATGGTTGCACACACGTCTCACTCCATGGGTTATTTTTGAAATGACACTGTACTTTCCATTCTGTTGCTGTTATCAGAGCATCACTGCAGCTCAGGTTTGTGTTCTAGTGTGCACAGATAGAGACTTAATCTCCTTCCCACTTTTCAATAAATGCTTAATTTTCAAGTAACAATTTTAGTTCTACGAAAAGATTGCAAAGTATAGAAAAAAGTTGCAATAGTATAGAAAATTTCTGTGTGATGGTTTCAGGTTCCAGTTCAGTTATATTACTTCTAGGTACCCTTCTTGAAAGCAAATACTTGCAAGAATTAAGAGAGATGGGATCAGTGGAGTAGGAACCACTTAAGGCTTTGGTCATCTTGGTATATCATTTAGCACATCAGTTGTGTCCTTCCATATTGCCACAATGAGTTTGGGGACAAAGCTTGATATTTTTATTTTTGAACTTTAAGAAACATTTAATTTTTTTGATATTAAATGAATGCATCATCTCATAATGTATTATGTTTTTCCTGTTTGTTGTATGAATATCTAGCTGAATGATTTTTTTCTGTTTTTGCACAATCCAGCATTTATGTAACCATACCTTACTCACAGTACTCTGTGTACATGCTTCCTTATTACACAGAGAAAAAAATATACATTCATACTTGATGTGTAAAATATACCTACCAGAACAAAGAACACAGTCAAAATGACTAACTTTTAAAATAGGAATTTACATATGTACTATTATATTTATCCCCTATTGCCCTGTAATTGCCTTTTCATATACTTTTTTATTGTGGTAAGAAACACATAACAAAATTGATCATCTCCATTTTTAAATTAAGGAACTTGGTAAAAGTTTGTGTTCATTTTTCTAAAAAGTAGAAAGCAAAATATTAATTTATAAATATTTACTTAAGAACAGGTATATATTCTTTTTAATTTTATTTTTATATTTCTTGGGTGTCAGGATGAATCTATAATCATGGGAACAAGTTAATTTGATTGAAAATAAAGGAAACTACAGGAGTAAACTACAGAGGACCAGTTGATATTTATATTCCAGTTATTCTTATCAGACTGTAAACCAAGAATGCAAGAAGACTGCTGCCATGGCAGGCTTGTTGGTAGGTTGGGGAGGCAGGAAGAAAGGGGAGAAAAAGCTAGTAATTTGGAGGGAGATGTTCAAAATGAAGTGCACACATACCCTTTCCCTGTCTTTGAAGCCATACTCCATGATCTTTAGGTTTGAATTTTACTAACATCTATAGCATCTATAGATGTTTAAAAAGTAGCATCTCTCACTTATGTTTTTGGCCTAGTCCAGTGCTTACTCAATGGGCTTTAGAACAGAATTGTCAAGGTGGCAGGGTGAAGTGTTTATTGTATTCTGTGACAGCTGGAGCTGTCACCAAGGCTGATGTATTGAGGGCTATTGCTGGTGTTTGAGCTGTCAGTAGCAAAGGCTGATGCTGTATTTTCTCCTTGATCTTGCCCTTTCTGGAGACCAGACCAGCCAGAAACTTGGTGGCAATATGAAAATATGCAATGACTGAATGAATGTCCCTGATGTCAGTGGGGACCAGTGTCATGGGCTATGGGTCCTAAAGGAGGCATTAATTTGCAGAAATATTTTGATTATCTATGGCTGTTTTTAGCCCTTTGATAACTAAGTACTTGTGGCAAAAACCATTATCACTCACAAAGCCTAAATTATCTATTATCTGTCCTTTTATATAAAATTTGTATACCCCTGCATTAAACCAAGGAGATCTCCCAATAGTTGGAATACTCAGGTCCATGAATCAAGCAATATTGGTGTCTCACAATAATATTGTTTACACTAACTCGTTCGTAGAATTTATGTTCCCATTTCTGCAGCTTCTGGCCCAGTTGGATTAAAGGTTCTGAATCCTAGAGTAGAGGGACAAGTGCCCCTACGAAGATAGTAAGGATTCCTTAGAATCACATAGTGTCTGTCACTTGGTCACTTAGGAATTTTCACACAGTGGAACAGCAGTAAACAAAGGAGTTAAATACTGGCCTTCCCTGTCATCTTGAAGGTTTTGGTTACTGCTACATAATGGGCAGTGAATTCACAAAGGGAGCTTGGTGTTTCCAAGTTCCACATCCTGACAAGTGTGTAACAGTCAAGCCTCTGAGGCCTCAGGATTAGTAGAGCTGAAGTATTGGTCAAGGATGAGGAAATTCTAGAAAAGATAGTAGAAGAGTGACTATAGCCTGTGATGAGCAGTAAGCAATGGAGACCAGCTAGTTTTATGAACCTTCCTGTATTTTGTTTTCTAGAAATTACAAATGGCCTCTCAGTCAACTAGTCTAGAGTGGAATTCAGGTGGATTTAAGTACTCAGTAAAGTGGATCTGAGTGGCATGCGTGGTGGGCTGAAGTGGGTGCTGTTGGTGCTGTCATATGTCTTCTGTGCTCCTCCTTGTTTGGTTTCCTCTGTGGTGTTTAGTTCCCTGTGAGCAGGGATCCTTCAGAGCATTCCTCCTGCAGCTTCACCACACAGCTCTCCACATCTCTGCTCTTAGATCTGCTCCTAATCTGGAATAAGCTCAACTAGTGTGCAAGCATAGCTGGAAATTGCATGAGTTAACACCTCATGTGTGGGGGTCGCGGTCCATCCAGAGCCAGTGGGTCGAAGAGGAACCCCCACATTCACCTAGCCGTGGAAGTTGGGAAGAGTTGGAGCCGACTAGCCGTCCGTTCCCAGCCCTGCCCTCCGAAGCCTTTCCGCAGGACAATCAGACGTGCTAGGGGGTACAGTCAGAGCAGGCACCCGTTTATTTGTGGAACAAGCATTCAACTTATAGGGCCCTTCAGCTAATCAGAGCCAATGCACGTAGGCAACCGCTGTCCATGTGGCAAGGCACGTAAGCCCCCTGAATTCTGTCCAAAAGCTGCAGTTAGTGGAACCAACAGTAATCGAATCACAGTTCCTCCTTCCTTTGTGCCTTTCCCATTTACACACAATGGCTAGTCATTATGGCTAGCATAGAGCTAGCTCCCCACACTCAAGAGCACAGACAACCAACAGGAATCAGGCCGGAGGGAAATGCCTGAAACAATATTTTTCAGACAGTGATTAGTGGGACATTCCTTTCTGCTGTCAGAGAAAAATCCAGTCCCTGTTGTCTACAGAGACAATGTCAACGGCATACCTGTGTGTTGCTTTCCTCTTCTCCTGACTCATCATGTTTTCTACTCCAGTTTCCTAATAAACTTCCTCAATAAATTACCTGTATCAAGTTCTTGTCTTTGCTCTTCTTTCAATGAAAGATGTTATGGTTTAGATATTAGGTATTCCTTAAAAGCTCATGTGTGAACTAATGCAAGAAAGTAAAATGATTGAGTTATGGGAGTCTTAACCCAATCAGTGGATTAATCCCCTTATAAGGATAAACTGAGTGGTAACCTAGGCAGGTAGGGTGTGGCTGGTGTAAGTGAGTTATTGAGGACTGTGCCTTTAGGGTACATATTTGTCTTTGGTGAGAGGAGACCTTTCTCTGTGCCCTGGTGCCATGTCCTCAGATGCTTTCCTCGGCCACACACTTCAGCCACAATGTTCTGCTTCACCTCAGGCCCCAAGGAATGGAGTTGGCCATCTATGAACTAAGGCCTCTGAAACCAGACACATGTACAAGTGAATTTGAAGCCAGGCATGGTGGCACTCACCTGTAATCCCTACTTCAGAGGCTGAGGAAGGAGAATTGCAATTAAAGGCTGGAGCAATGTAGCAAGACCTTTCCTCAAAAAAAAAAAAAAAAAAAAAAAAAAAGCTACAGGGTGCTTACCTAGCCATGTGAAAATTTCTATGTTTGATCCTTAGTATCTCAAAAAACAAAATCAAAGCAAAACAAGAAAATCCAATGAATTCAAATTGTATCAGCGACACCACGAACTAGTAAAGAAAAATGACTTTTTTAATAGTGTGTCGGCAACACTGGCTCATTATATGAAGAAAAATACCCATGGACTTTATGTTATACAAAGTCAATATTAACATACAGTGTATGTGAAAGTTTAATAAATTTAATAAAAAAGTTAAAAAAAATAAGAACTTCAGGACTTTATGAAGGTTTCTTTAAGACTCCCCAAAGCCCAATATAACAAAAAATCGGAGGATTTTACCACATGAAAATGAAGGAAACATTGTCAAACTTACCAAATAGATGACAGACATTAACAGTGTCCAAAATCGATAAGAGACTAATACTTAAGCTATACAAGAGACTTTTGCAATTAACAAAAATGACCTTGACTCAATTGATAAACAGACAATAAATATTCAACCAAAATATATAAACATGTGAATAGGCAATTTATAAAAAGGGGAACTCAAGTGCTTAACAACTGTATGAGAAGATTCTCAACATTATTAGGAATCAGAAATGCAAAGACAAAGGAAGTGTCACTTTAAAACCATTCTTTTAAGAGATGAGGAAGCTGGATCATACCAATGCTGCTGAGAGTGTGGCTAAAACTGGTGTCCTCATGCTCACATTGGAATTAAAGACTGGGAAATCACTCTGGGGGCAGCCTGACAGATCTGAGGAAAAATATTTATACACTGGGGTTCCAGCACTCCAACCCCTATTATTTACCTACAGAGGAATTTGCAAAAGTCAACAAGGGATTATGTATGTACAAAGATGTTTAAGCGGAGGCAGTGGAAGCACTGTTCACTACAGGCTTGGGGGAGTAAAATGTGCTGATGGCATGCTAGGAAATATGACCCAATCAGAATAACTTGCTAGAGCTACATAATACAAAATACACTTTAATAACAGTATAAGGAAAACTACTAAAAATCCACTTATATAAACATATACCCCAAATTAGAATTGGCCATTATGAGGGAAATGATAGAAATGGATATGGAGAAGAAAATGGAAATGGAGAAGAAAATATAATAGTCATGGACTGAATAAGATGTCTAAAGTGCTTATTGGAGTTGATATGAGCAGCATATGGCAGAACATACTTCAAAAATATAAATTGTTGCTGGGGATGTAGTTTATTAGTGGAGCACAGACCTAGTATGCATGAGGCCATGGGTTCCATCCCCAGCACGGCAAGAAAGAAAAAAAAATACATAGGGTTATGTACACAGAAGGTATTTTGTTAGCTATCTTAATGGTGAAAAAAAGAGTTACTAAGCAAGAAACTGCTTTGGTTTGTATGAAGAGTTTGGACAGATTTTCCTAAGTAATATTCAAGAAGTGATATCAAGGTAAAATAGGGCACTTATGTCCTTAATGAAAACACTTTTTTTTTCGATCCCAAAGTGAGACTCAGAAATTGTTTTTTAAACCTTTAAAACACTTATATTTTGAGGCTGGGGTTGTGGCTCAGTGGTAGAGCGTTTGCCTGACATGTGTGAAGCACTGGGTTCAATTCTAAGCACCACATATAAATGAGTAATAAGTATTAATATTTTTTAAAGATAAATTGACTTTGAAGAAACAAATATTAACACAAGAAATGAAAACTGTGAATAAACAAAAGAAACATGTCCAGTAAAAATCTCTATCGTGGGCTGGAGTTGTGGCTCAGGGGTAGAGCACTTACCTAGCAGGTGTGAGGCACTGGGTTTGATTCTCAGCACCACATATAAATAAATGAATAAAACAAAGGTCCATCAACATCTAAAAAATATTTTTAAAAAATCTCTATCTTAAAGTTTTGAATATGTTCCTTTCTTTTTAAACTTTGAAAGAAACTTCAGGAAATCTTGTCTTTTTTGAGGCAACATGTGAGTTTCAATAAGTTCTTCCTTCTCATGCATAATTTTTTTGTGTGTTTAAATTCAAGTGAAAATAAATAGTTTTGCTAATAAAAGAAGAAATTCTCCATGTAGGCAGGCAGGCAGATGGGCACTGATATTATTTGGATTCTTTATAAACTGTATAAATGTTTTAGAGAATTATTTGGCAATTTACATTAAGACCATCTGTTCATACTGATTTGTCTGATTTTTACACTTCTTGATATGTCTCCAGACTGAATTCTTTAAAGAAATAACTAGAAATATGAAGAAAAAATTATGAACAAGTATGCTAGTCATGGCATTATGAATAAAAACGAAAAACTAGAACAATCTAAATGTTCAGTGCCAGGGATGAGGTTCATAGATATATAAACTCAAGCACAGGAAACATGGAGAATGATACTAATGGCCATTATAATCAAATTGCTGAAAACCAATGATGAAAAATTTTTTAAGTGGTAGATGACAACAGACACATTATACCAAGAATTCTTGTCGAAAATAATGCAAGTGAGAGGATAACAGATGACATTTTTCAAAATGCAGTCATGTGTTGCTTAACAAAACAGATACCTTCTAAGAAATGCTTTCATGGTTGTGTGAACATCATAGAATGCATTTTCTCAAACCAAAATGCCTACCACACACCTAGGCTATATGGCTATACCTAGGCTACACACCTGTACAGCATGCTATAGCACTACTGAATGTTGTAGGCGATTGTAGCACAATAATATTTTTGTATATAAGCACATGAACATAGAACAGATACAAGAAATCAGAGTATAAATGATGAAAATGGTTCACCTGTGCAGGGTACTTTCATAAACAGTGTTCACAGGACTAGGATTTGTTTGGGGCAAGTCATTGAGTGGTGATTTTTTCTATTTAAGAATGTTTTTTCTATTTCTTACTGCTTTCCATTTCTTACTTTTTTGTTAAAAGTTAAAATACAAGCCCAGACATTAGGCTACACAGACACAGGGTCAGGATCAGCATATCACTATCTTCCATTTCAACAACTTGTCCTGCTAGAAGGTGACCAGGACACACACAGAGCTGTCACTTCCTCTGATAACAATACCTTCTTGTGGAATTCTTCCTAAAGAACCTGAGTGAGGCCCTTCTTGAGGAACTGTCACTCTTTTCAAATATGTCCCTGGTGGTTTCCTTGATTTGCCTCTTGTTTCTGTCATAAATTGGATTTTCAACAAATAAACATCATGAACATTCATCTCCATTAATGCAAACCTTTTGATGTTGGGGCTCGTGTTTCCAGACATTTTTAGGAGCATGCTGAAGTCTGCAAGTCCTTCATGGTGGATTTTCTTGGTGGTTCTTCTTCTTTTTTTTTCTTCTACAATTTCTTTTTCTTTTTTTGGTATTGGGAATTGAACTCAGGGGCACTCGACCACTGAGCCACATCTCCAGGCCTATTTTGTGTTTTATGTAGAGACAGGGTCTCACTGAGTTGCTTAGTACCTCTTCATTGCTGAGGCTGGCTTTGAACTTACAATTCTCCTGTCTCAGCCTCCCAAAGTACTGGATTACAGGTGCCACTACGCCCGGCTCCTTCTACAATTTCTTTTTCTTTTCCACTGTCTTCAGCTGTGCTTTCTTTAGGTACTAGGGATTTTTCAACTCTTTATAATCTTATTGGACAACCATCATAGATGTAGTTCATTATTGACTGACATATTGTTATGTGGCACATGAAGTGCAAAACTATCGAACTAGAATTCTATGCACAGCAATAACAATTTGAATACAAACATATCCAAAACTTGCTTTTCTACTTTAATCTCTTAATAAATAGTATAATAGTAAACCAATCTTGCATCTCTATATTAAGTTCTACCTAGACGTGACTTAATAGCCTATTTAAATCATGCTTGATAGTGCTCATATTTTGTTTAAACTATTTCAACTTTGTTGTTAAATGAGATTGAGCTACTGTAGCACTTTGTTTTGCTGTCTGTGACACATTCTAATACCAGATGCTTTATGCAGAGCACATATCTCTTGTGTGACTTTTTGAGATATTTTCATTTCATGAGTTCTTCAGCAGTACATCTATATGTATGAGTAGAAAGCTGTTTTCCTTCTGGGGAAGAAATGGTTTTGATCTTTTAAAATCTGTGAACAATCATTTTTCATGATTTGGGGAATATATGTTTTCTTATTTCATATAAATTACAAATTCATAATTTATGTATAGACATGTATGTTCATAGGATATATAACATTAATTTATACCAATGCACTCTGTAGGAGTTAACAAAATCAACATTTCATGGTGGGTTCATTTATAATATGAAGTAAAAAGGCAGTACGAAAGTGTACAAATGTGTTTGAAGTATATATATATATATATACATATATGTATATATGCACTGAAGACTATTAAGAAGACTTTTAAGTAAATATTTAATTATCATTTGGCAATATGAATCCCTTTCACTTATCCTTCAAATTTGAAATTATGAAGAAATGCTTTCATCGTTGCTGATTCAACAGACTCTTCTTTGTTGAACAGTTCCCTGTGCTAGGTACCATACTACCTTCTTCTATTTGCAAGGGAAATTTCAGCTTTAACATGTTTCTGTACACACACATTTTTGTCCATAAAATCTGTGAGGTATACAAGGTAAGTGTTCATTTTCTCAATTTACAAATGAGAAAGTGAAGGTATTCAGAAGAGTGGCCTCAAGCACCAGGTGTGTGGGCATGGTCACATGGCTAATAAATGTGGAACAAGGACCGGGATCTTAGCTTTGTGCTACTTTCTCTATATTTTCAGCTTCTCTCTTGTGTGATAGATGGTCTACAAAGAATATGTGGTGCACATGTCCACAGTGTGTTATCTGCTTTGTATTCTGAGGGAGTGGAATTCCTTGGGGTTAATCCTAGCATGGGTTGTGGATAGTATAGGTAGCTTACCTAAATCCCTTATGCCATATCACTACCCTGTGTGCTTACTGATTTCCAGCTACCACCTTCTGCGAGCTCTTGGTTTGCTCAGAAGTCAGCAAGGACTGCTCCTACTGGAAGAGCTAGGGAATTACTACCTTTTTCCCAATGTAGCTTAACATAAATTCCTGCTTCCTCAGGAGGGATAATTCTGAATGGTGTATTTTACACTAAAAGGAATAGGGCTTCAGCAGCTTACAGTTTGAGCCAGCTTGATAGCATCCCCTTTACTGACACCTGCCCTTTCCTATCTTTTCCAGTCTATTCCTAACGCCTCCACCTCCCAAATAATCCACTTGCGCGGACTCAAATCCTTGTCTTGGACTGTACTTCTTAGGAAAAAAAAAAAAGACACCAAGCATGGGAATCCTGTGTTGAAAGTTTTGTTGGCTACCTGAAATGTGTTTGTGATAATAAACATGGAAATGTGTCATATGTTTTTGGACATAGGAAAAGAAGATGTCTTTTTTCATAGTCTGTACTGATAGAAGGCAAATTATCCAACTGTTCGTACTTTGGAAACTGAAAACTCTTACATTTGCTATTTGATCAAATTATAATTAAAAATTTCCTTATAATTATAATTCAAATTTGGGATCCATATCAAAAAATTTTGTAATTGGCCCTACTAGATAAGTTATGACATTAAATTCAGTTGCAAATAATTTGAGATACATGGGAAAGAGAAAATGGAGAAATCTTAATATTAATCAAATTATTGAAAAGGTCCAACTTAGTGACAATATAGGGCTCCTTTGAACTTTCCTATGGTTTGGTTAGAAACACTATTTTGTAATTGTTTTTGATGGTTTGCACTGTTCACTTGAAATGAATGTTAAAACAACACACAAATTAAGCTATACAATTAGTCCCACACACATTAGGTATGAAAAAATAGCAGCAGCAGCAACAACAAAAACCCTATAGTACTTAACATTTACCTTAATGATTCATTCACATTCTAGCATAATGGCTACATGCCCATTCTATGGTTTGGAGATCTTTCTACTTTTCTTTTTGAGAAAAATTCACTCCAGGAAGGTCATTAAAATAAGACTCTTCTTAAAAGAAGGCTATGTATGGAGCTCATGACATATTCCTCAGAGGAAAGGGATGCCCTACTTCCATTCACATATTGGACACAAAAGACAATATGGATTTTTATAGTTGCAAATCAAACTTGGAAGCCCTTGGAAAGTTCTCTTTTTTTCTTTCAAAGGCTATCACTTTATTTCACCACATAATTATACAACTGCATAATATTCACATCCTGATTATTTCAGTCCCAAAACTGGTTTATAATCTTTCATTGCAAAATTGTCACATGGAATAATTCTGTTGTCTGACCCCTTAAAAGGCGAACAAAGCAGCAATGCTTTCACCAGTGGTTTATGGATGCCCATTTTTTTTGTATGGTAAGCTATGAGCTCAGAATTCTCAGGGCACGTGCATTTGTCAGAATGTTTCTGAAGCTGACTCCCATGGTTTGTTTAGAGCGCTGCAATAATAAGAGTAAACACATCTTACATGGGTGGTGCTGAAGACAGCGCATAAGATGATGAAATCAATGATAATATCACAGAATTTTGGACACAAAAGATTAAATTTCATAAGTCCATACTTTGCAACACTGTGGTGTATTTTCTCAAGTGTAACATTTCAATTATAATGCACAGATCACTAACAACTAATGCGTTAACTTTTTTTTTCAGATCAGAAAAACATTCACAAAACTGTTACAAAGAAATGATGTATGTGGATTTGGACTATTCAATTTTAATGTATATTCCCAAGTATTCTATGCATCCTAATCAGCACAAAAGACAGTTTAGTAATGAATGGTTTTAAAACTATTTATTAGTGCATTATAGTTATACATAATAGTTGGGCTTTTTAAACATATTTATAAATGCATATATATATAGTTTATTCCATTTTAATCCCTAGTACTCTTTCTTTCCCTCATCTCCTACATACCCCTAATCTTCTTCCTCTGCTTTACTTTCCAGTCGTCTTTCTCTTTATTGATGTATTTATTTATTTATTTATTTATTTATTTATTTATTTTTTAAATGTTTATTTTTTAGTTGTAGGTGACAGAATATCTTTATTTTATTTTTATGTGGTGCTGAGGATCGAACCCAGTGCCTTACGCGTGCTAGGCGAGCACGCTACCACTGTGCCATAATCCCAGCCCTGATGTATTTATTTTTAATTGGTACATTATAGTTATATATGAAAATGGAATGAATTGTGATATATTCATACACGTGAATAGCATAATTTGCTCAACTTCTTTCCTCAGGTCTTCCCCTTTCTCTTGTTCTTCCTTTCCTTGGGTTTGCTGCTTCTACTCTACTAACATGCCTTTTATTTTCACAGGATCCCTGCCCTGCCCCACTTTTTGTACTGGGGATTGAACTCAGGGGCACTCGACCACTGAGCCACATCCCGAGCCCTATTTTGTGTTTTATTTAGAGATAGGGTCTCACTGAGATAGTGCCTCGCTATTGCTAAGACTGGCTTTGAGCTTGTGATCCTCCTGCCTCAGCCTCCCAAGCCACGCCACCACACTCAGCAAGATCCCTCCATTTTTATTCCTTTTTTCTCATTTGCTTCCACATGTGAGAGACGAAGTTCAGCCCTTGACTTTCTAAATCTGGCTAATTCACTTAGCATTTACTAGTAAATGACATCATTTCATTCTTTATGGCTGAGTAGAACTCCATTGTGTACATATATCACATTTCCTGTATTCATTCTTCTGTTTATGGAAACCTAGGCTTGTTTGATAACATAGCTATTGTGGATTGTGTTGTTATAAACATTAGTATGCATGTATTACTATGGTATGGTGATTTTAATTCTTTTGGATAAATATCATTAAGTGGGATAGGTGGGTCATACATTGGTTACATTTGTAGTATTTTGAGGAATCTCCAGAGCTTTCCAAAGTGGTTATACTACATTTTAGTCCCAACAACAACAAGGTATAAAGTGTATCCTTTCTCCCACACCCTCATAAGCAATTATTGTTATTCGCATTCTTGAATGATTGCCATTCTAACTGAGGTGAGATGAAATCTCAATGTGGTTTTTTCTTTTTCTCCTTAAAATTAATTAATTAATTAATTTGTTCTGATTTGTTAAACATGACAGCAGAATGCATTTAAGTTCATAATATACATATGGAGCACAATTTTTTATTTCTCTGGTTTTACACAAAATAGAGTCATATCATTCATGTCTTCATACATGTACCTAGGATAATGATGTCCATCTCATTCCACCATCTTTCCTACCCACATGCCCCTCCCTTCCCCTCCCTCCCCTGTGCCCTATCCAAAGATCCTCCATTCCTCCCATGCTCCCTCCCACCCCTGTTATGGATCAGCATCCACTTACCAGAGAAAACATTCAGCTTTTGGGTTTTGAGAATTGGCTTACTTCACTTAGCATGATATTCTCCAACTCCATCCATTTACCTACAAATGCCATAATTCTATTCTCCTTTAATGCTGAGTAATATTCCATTGTGTATATATACTACAATTTCTTTATCCATTCATCTATCGAAGGGCATCTAGATTGGTTCCACAGTTTGAATTGTGAATTGTGAATTGTGTTGCTATAAACATTGAAGTAGCTGTGTCACTGTAGTATGCTGATTTTAAGTCCTTTGGGTATACACTGAGGAGTGGGATAGCAGGGTCAAATGGTGGTTCCATTCCAAGTTTTCTAAGAAATCTCCATACTGCTTTCCAGATTGGTTGCATCAAGTTGCAGTCCCACCAGCAATGTATGAGTGTGCCTTTTCCTTCATATCCTCACCAACACCTATTGTTGCAAGTATTCTTGATAATTGCAATTCTGACTGGAGTGAGATGAAATCTTAGAGTAGTTTTGATTTGCATTTCTCTATTTGCTAGAGGTGTTGAATATTTTTTCATATATTTGTTGACCAATTGTATATCTTCTGAGAAGTATCTGTTCAGTTCCTTAGACCATTTATTGACTGGGTTATTTGTTATTTGTTATTGATTGTTATTTGTTTTTTTGGTGTTAAATTTTTTGAGTTTCAATGTAGTTTTAATTTTATCTCCCTGATTGCAAAGGATATGGAACATTTTTTATATATTTGTTGGCCATTTTCATTTCCTCTTTTGAGAAATGTCTCTTTAGATCTTTTGCCCATTTATTGAATGGATTATTAGTTTTTTTGTGTTCTTTATATATTTAGGTTATTAATCCCCTTTTGCAAGTGTTACTGGCAAAGACTTTCAACCATTCTTTTTTTTTTTTTTTTTTTCGGTACCACTGAGCCACATCTGCAGCCCTATTTTGTGTTTATTTAGAGACAGGGTCTCACTGAGTTGCTTAGTGCCTCACTATTGCTAAGGCTGGCTTTGAACTCATGATTCTCCTGTCTCAGCATCTGAAAGTGCTGGGACTACAGGCACGCACCACTATGCTTGGTTTAAATCATTGTTAATGATAGTAAAATTATAGCTCATTAAGAGAGAAAAAAATGGGATAGGAAGGGAAAACAAAGTTTAAAATATTCAAAAGCCAAACACAGTTAATCAGGAAAGAGGTAGTTAATGATGTCTATAAATAAGTAGTAATAAATAACAAAAAGAAATAAAATAAACAATGAGAGACAGAGACGAGCATATTTTGTTACTGAAGAGGGAAGAGAGGAGAGAAAGAAGAATTATGAGAAATGAAGACAAGAACTAAAACAAACAACAAAAAGCCAAATCAGACCATAACAACAACAAACCCTAACCCCTCTAAAGTCCAAACAAGGTGAAATAAAAGGTTGAGCAAAAAAAGAGAAAGAGGGAAAATATGATACAAATTAAGAGAAAAAAAGTATATATTAATATCCACAAGCCAGCCAACACAGCTAGTGCACACACACACACACACACACACACACACACTCATGCTTGATAGAAAAAGGAGAAAAGAAAGAAAAAAAATGAAAAAAATATAGTAGAGGCAGGGATTAGAGGAGGAAGGAGAAGGGATGGGAACGCAGAGGAACAGTGGAATGAAATCAACCAAATTATGCTACTATGTACATAATATGAATATATCACTGTGAATTGCATCTTCATCTATAAAACACTAATTTTAAAAAATTGTAAATAAATAAAAGGAAGACCAGTAGAATAGAAGAAGGGGAACAGGATGAGAGAGAAGGAGAGGGAAAGGGGAATTACTGGGGACCAAAGTGGAGCAAATTATATCTAATGCATCTAAGATTATGTCAAAATGAATCCTAACATTATGTAGAACTATAATGCACCCATAAAAGCATTAAAATGAAGGGATTATCTCTGCTCTGGAGGCTGAGGCAGGAGGATTGCAATTTCAAAGCCAGCCTCAGCAACTTAGTGAGGCCCTAAACAACTCAGTGACACCCTGTCTCTAAATAAAGTACAAAAAAAAAAAAGGAGTGGAGATGTGGCAAAGGGATTAAGTGACCCCGCATTCAATCCCTGGTCCAAAACCCAAAACAAAACAAAACAAAAAGATGGCTGGTTCTTGGCAAGATAAGTTTTGTAATAAATTGGTCTTTCAAGCTGAGTAATGTGCTTGTCATGGCACTTCATTAAGTGTTTTGTTATTGAATTCTCATATAGTTATTAGCCCATCAAGAGCCTTAAAGAGGTCAATTTTGTTCCAAAGCTATTGAGAATATAGTCAAAAACCCACTCCAGAGCTATGTGTCCACAAAGACTGTGCCATCAGCCTTGACTTTCCACACTGCCTTCCTGGTAACTGTCTGTACTCAGGGATTACATGACTGGAGACCCCTCAGGGAATATTACAGCCAAAGGTGAACAAGTCTACCAAGTGCCTCACTGTTTAGCTTTCATTTTTTTCATATGAAATGTGTATGATACTATCTTGAGATGTTTTGAGAGGAATAAATGAGAAATTACATCTGTGAACAGGTAATTTTTATCTGGCACACAGAAGTAGCACAGAGTAGTGTTTATGAGATGATGGAAGATTTTGGAAATGGTACTAGAGATTAAAGGTGTGCTTTGAATTAACTAGAAAAAGAGGCATAAGAAAGTATAATCACTCTCATAAATTGGATGAATATCTTTCATTATTATTCAGTCTTTTCCTCTTACTACCCTGATTTTTCTATATTTGTTTCAAAATATGGTACTAAGTAGAGTACACACAATGGCAGATGAAAGTAACTACAGTAATTCTGAAAGTAATAATGTGTCCTTAATTAATACCCAAGATATTGAGAGTGTGGGTAACAGAGTGCATCCAAAACTCCCTGCAAATATGCACATGTACTAATAAAAACTTAAAAATCATAAACATACATTTGAGGATGGGCTTTAAGCCAGACAGAAAACTGCCTCAACAGCTTGCACCTTTTTTTTTTTTTTTGGTACCAGGGATTGAACCTGGGGCACTTAACCACTGAGTTGTATCTCCAGCCCTTTTTATTTTTTATTTTGAGACACAGTCTTGCTAAGTTTCCTAGGGCCTCGCTAAATTGCTGAGGCTAGCTTGGAACTCGCAGCCTCGCAAGCCACTGGAATTACAGGTGTGCACCCCCATGCCCAGGAACAGCTCACACTTTCAATACTTAAACTTTATGTGAGGGTTCTCTGAAAAAAAAAAAAAAAAAAAAGGAACTACTATATGAGCCACCAATCTCACTAGGTACATACATGAAGGTAGTGAAATCAGCATATTAAAGAGACTTCTGTATTCCTATGCTTATTGTACTATTCACAGTAGCAAAGACATAGAACCAACTTAGGTGTTCACGAACACCTAATTCATGAACAATGGGATAACTTCATAATACAATGGGGTAAGCTGTATCAGTTGTGGACCAATTCTTTTAACACACGAACTTTTGGAGGATATTTAAGATCCAAATCATAACAATAGATAAAATGAAAACAAGATTTGACTCTTGGTCATATTCATTACTGCCTATGTGATCCAAGCAGTTGACTTAAACTTTCTGAACTTCATTAACTATCCTATGAGATTGTTGACATAAAAATAACTAAAATTCATATAGTACAGAGGGTGACATTTAACAAATGTCCAATGATGATGCTACTTCATCTCTAACTGGGTTGCTATAAAACATCTATTGAAAATTTGAGCACTTTAACAACTACTATCTTACTGTGGAATCCAATGATTATAGGTGTAATATGCTATAATTCTTATGATTTAGTTGATCAAATTCTTCAAGGGGAAGGGATATGTTTCTTATTTCTTTTGGTCACAATGCTGTATCCCATTAGGTTATTAACACCTGATTCTGTAACAACTTTCAGATATCATAAAACGCTTATTAAATCCTGTATGAAATTATTCAGGGATGAAATACTATTTAGTTATTTCTCATAGAGCACTCTTCCCTCTTCCAATGTGCAGATAACTAAAATTATTAAAGGAGATGAGTAGGTAATAGTGATCCCAATTTGTGCATGTTTGGCAGTTCATCTCAAGCAAACAATTGAATAATAAATATACACAATACGCATAACTTGTGGAATGTATCAGGAAAAGTAAGAATGATTTTCAGTCTTCCTAGTTTGGTTCCCTTTCCTGTTTCTCTATGATATTTTAAAAATAGGACAAGAACAGTCTTCTTCAAGTGTTACTTGATCTACCATTTCTCAAACTATATTGGACTTGATTTAAAGGTTTAGAATTCTAACACATTCACTTTCATGGAACAAATACTAAAGATAAAGACGGCCAGAAAGTGAGATCTCCTCCAGAAAAGGAACTTATATTGTGCCTAGGGAGGACTGCCTTCTCATCTCCCACCGAGGGGTGGACACAGGTCCAATATACTCTGCAGAGCATTGTGATTCCAGAGCCAATTTATGGGACAAGCTGATGTGAAAGGAGAATGTTTGAACCTCCCAATGCCATTTAAACAAGCTGATCGCTTTCAGTTAACGTGAAATAAAATGTACTTAGGTTGGATTGGTTAATATAGACCCTTCTGTTTTTGTTTTTTCTATTGTGCTTGAGACCCCACGTATTGACTTTCGGTTTCAAAATTCTGAGCATCTGGCTGTTATCCCTTCTGTAAAAAAAGAAGCAACAGATTCACTTAGTGGGTAGCACCACCTGCTGGAAGCAATGTTTTTCAGCTTTGAACTATGTTTATTGTAACAGACCTTTAATCCGCAAATGTGAACTCGGTCTACTTCTTTGCCAGGACCTGGGCTGTCTCAGATATCTTTGAGTGACAGTTGTACATACTCTGGAAGTCAGCGCACCTTGAGTTTCTATAGAAAATCTGGTGGTCTATATTTAGAATATAGTATTCAGCCTTAATTGGATCCAATTACAGCCATTTTAATTATAATCCTTCCCTTTGCCCGAAATAGCCAACGCCAAGCTCCTCCGATCACGGTGAAGGGTAGTATTGCCTTAGAGATATGAGCATGCGCGCTTGCTAGCCAGGTTCTGTTGCTTGCACTTCGGGCAGAAATTAAAAGTTTTTCTCCCCGCCTTCTTCTACGCGTGGGTTTGCTGTCCTGTGGTTCTTCATTCTTTCTAACACAAAGACCCCTAGTTTTCGAGTCAGATAATGTGTGTCAGTTTCAGGTTTACTCCAACCTAAAAATCTGCTTAAGGTGTTGTGAGTGTAAGTTTTGGTGTCTTGAGATCTTGAATAGCTACTGACTGTCTTGAGTTTAAATTCTTTTATCTAGGAAATCAGCATATCTAAGGCTTTTATGAAGCCAAACTAAAGAAATGTACTGTAAGACAGGACACTGTAAAATGCCATGGAAACGTTACCATTACATCAATTTTTAGTACATAGGCGCGCGTTTGCGCGCACGTCCTTTGCCTGTCCCTGTCCCTCTCCCTTTCTCCCTCTCCGTGCTGCTTCTTTCTGCAATAATCATTAATCCACTTTCTGTTCACTTTTTCTACCTGTAAAAATCCTTAAGTTTTTGGTTCGTGCCTGTGTACTCAGTGACCCGGGTTCTCGGGTCGTGGTGTTTATTGTGGCGCGGAGGGTTGACCCCCTCCCTCTTCCTTCCGCTCCGCGCTCGTCTAGGCTGGGCTGGGGTGGTGGTGGTGGATTCCCAGCCAGGGAAAGGCCGCAAGGCGCTCTGGTCCCCGCAACCCAGTCTCGTGGTGAGTGCCGGGCTCCAAGGTAGCGGGCGTGGGGGGTCTTCCCGATCCTGGGAAGGGCTCTGCCGCGGCTGCGGGCGGTGTACAGGATCAGCACACTCAGCGTCCTCAGAGCGCTGGAGGGAAGGAGAGCCCCACATGCCACCACTGAGGTGGGCTTGATGCTTGGGACTTTGTAGACTCGAAAGTGAATCTAGGGATTGCTGATGCTTTTGCGGAGGCTGTATTGCGGCCTCTCCTGAAGCAAGGAGGGAGACGCAGCTCTGACCAAGACTTATGCTGGCACTTGGAATAAGGGAAGGGGCCAGTTTTTATCATGTGTAGGGGTTTCAGGGATGGGCTTTGTGGAGTCTAGGGTTTGGGGCACAGTTTCAAAGGGTGTTCTTTTCCTGTGCAAACACTGGGCCCTGCAGGTTTGGAGCCCAGGGGCATGTATATTCCTCTGATCTGGAGCACAGCCTGTATAAACCTTGAGGTGTGTGCGAATCCCTGAAGCTGTTAAGAGAACACACAGAGGGGGTAGAAGAGAGCACAAATCATGCTGAGTAACAAGTTCAAGGCCCTGAGAGTTTCTTTGCCTTTAGTCTTTTGTGGCTAAAGGTTTCAATTTTGAACCAACGGTGGCCAAAGGTTTTATTCTTTTGTGTTGTTTATTCTTGGAGATATGTTGGTGAAAGCATCCTGGCTTTAATGCATCTGGGAATTATTGCAGTGCTGGGGATGGAACCCAGGGCCTCCTGCATATAGCAAGTGCTCCATCATTGAGCTATACCCCAGCCATGCATCTAGTTTTTGTGGTCCATAAGATTGTTTGAAAGAGTAGTTAGGGAAGAACACACAAACATACCATACTTTTCATGGTTAACAGGCTATAAGTTAATGTCCCAGAGTGTTTTTTTCTTTTTGGTGGTGGTGGTGGTGGTGGTGTGTGTGACTGTCTCATTTCTGCCCTTAGAGCTTCTACTCCTTTAGCTCTTAAGGTGCACTGTTTTTTTCTGGGAGTTGCTGATTGTCTTTGGGGAAAGCTCTTCAGGAATTGCACAGCACATATGCTTAACATCATTGTTGAGAGGAAGCTCCTTTTGGGGGCCTGTTAGGAAGGCCCACGAGATTCCTCTCAATGATTATGTCAAGGACTGTTAGTGCTCTGCCTCTGAGCACACACATCCTGAAACTGGAATTCAAACTGTTCGTGATTAAGCTGAGTGAGGACATTTGCATGGCAGGAAAAGTGGGTAGGCATTGTGTGCATATATTGTTAGAAAATAGCACAAATGGAAAGATTAATGATGAAAACCAGGAAAGTAACTTTAATTAATATAACTATACTGGAAAGACAGAGAAGACCAGCATTTCCAGCCTTGTCTTCAGTACTGACATGAGTTTCTAGATTATATAGACAAGGGGATCAGAAATACACATCGTCTTGGTCACACTGTGGTCTGGTTGATCATTGTCTCAGGATTGGTCAGGTGGGCCAATCCTTACCTTGTCCAAGGTATGAAAGTTGCTGTTGCATGCTGGGAGAGTGTAGTTTCCACTCATTGCAAGACATTTATCAGTGAAATGTCTTTTTCCCAGAATCCAAGGTGACTGAATCAGAGCAAAGGACACATATGCAAACTGGAGGAACAGTTGCCAATGTTTTTATTTGTCTATTGGACACTTAAATGTGGAAAGGAAGAACTTTCCTAAGTCCTTGTTACATTTGGAAGTCTTGGCAGCTTCATTTGAAAGTGAGTAGGAATTACAAACTGACAGTTCAGAGTTGTTTTTCAGAAAATGATGTGGTAGTGCAACTGATTACCATTCTGGAAGTATGTTATGGATGACTTGGTGAAGGTAAAAACCTTGCTTGTCTCCAAATTTGTGAAGGTAGAATGGATATGGGATGGATGAAAACTTCCCAAGCATAGGTGTTATTACAAGTAGAAGAGAAATTTTGTTTATATTTTAAAGGTATTGATGAACACTTTCTGGTTATATTAATTTAGAATGGTATTGCAAACTAAGATTTGGATACTGGGTGTGTTGCCTGAAGTTACTTTTGAGGGTCCACAGTGCTGGGGATTGAATCCAGGACCTCAGATATGCTAGACAAGCTATGCTACAGTCATAGCAAATGCATCTCCTCAAAGACTGGTATTGCCTTCAATTTCATACACTAAAGAGAACCTGACTGTGGTTGCCAATTTGGATTCTGTCTTTTATGGAAAAGAGTTGACATTGGCAGGATTTAGTTTTTTTTTTTTACTTCTTTTTTTTTAATATTTATATATTTTTTTAGTTGTAGGTGGACAGAATGTCTTCATTTTATTTTTATGTGGTGCTGAGGATCGAACCCAGTGCCTCTCATGACCACTGAGCCATAACCCCAGCCCCATTCCTTCTTCTTCTTATAAAATAGTACACATATGCATATGTATTTATTAGGCTCTGATAAGTAACTAGGAAAATTTTATTAGCTTAGTAGTCTAATTAAACTATATTCTGACTAATGAATGCATGTGTTGGGAAGATATTCAGAGATCCTATCTTTAAGATGTTTGAAGTGTCCTGTGAATTACAAGGTTTTCTTTCCTTCTTGTCATTTTGGGGCAAGTCTGAGAGTCATGTTCTAAAAATAAAGATTTTGGGCAATATTTTTGTTTCTCATGTTTTTTATTAAAATTAAATTTTATTATTATTGTTATTTTTTTGCTCTGTGTGAACGCAGAGTAGCCCTTAATATCCATAACATTTGAGACACTCTTCCTTTATTTTAGTTAAAATTTTACTCTCTGCTGATTGAATTCACAGTTGTAAATGGGATCAGTTGAATTTCAAATTCATAGTTATGTTAGTCATGTTAGCAATAATGTTATCACCAGGCAGTGCTATGAACACCTGGGGAAGGAGATGAGGCTACACCACTCACTGCTCTACAGATATTCAGAGTCACATTGGTAAGGAATTAGGTTTCATTCAAAGCCAGTTTTGAAGGAATGCAGAAAACGATTTTATTGTTGGTTTGTTTCAGATTTTCATCTTTCATAGTTTCCAGGGTGAGGAATAGGTGGCAAAGTGAGAAAAAGGCAGGAGATATAAATATGCAGATTGGGTCAGTCTATGCTGGACAGGCCTGGTCAGGGGCAGTCTCTAGATTCAGCTTCCTTGGTGTCCCCCAGGCCAGCGGGTAGGGGCTCCCCCTCAGCCTTTAGTCTCAGCATGAGGAAGTTGTTCTCAATTTTAGAGGAGCCCTCAACTTTAGACTTTTTCAAATTCCCTGGTTTAGTTCACCTCTGAATCTTTTGGGAATCTGGGCTCCATGTCATCTGGCTGGCCGTCTAGTTTTGAGTCAGTGTTTAGAACTTGAACATTAGGATTTAGATGCTTAATCCTGTGGGACACAAATTCTGAAATGTTTAATAGTTCCATTTATGGGAAGGGCCTTAGCATTAGTCTGTATAAGAACTCTTTTACGTAAGTCCCTGGCTGTTTATTTCTAGTAATGTTTGACAAATGACTCCATGGATTCCCCCATCTCTGACTGATTTCCTCTGAAGTCACTGCTGGTTATTTGCCAAACATCTTTTTCCCAAAACATGGGGACCTTGTCCTGTTCTTTGATCTAAGAAGTCCCATGCAAGTGACAACATCAGGAGACCCTTTTTAATTCAGTTTTAAGCAACCAATGGTTTTGGGAAAGATTAGCTTTTAGGCCAAAAATAAACACACATAAACATTAATAAGAGCAAAGAAATGCAGTCTGTACAATAGATTTGAACTGATAAACACAATATTTTTAGTTGCCTCACTTTCATTCAATCAAAGAAATCAACTTGTCTGTAAAAAGTAGTCCTAAATGAAGAAATGACTTGTGTCTATCATCTGATTTACCAAAAAAGAAACCCTTTCCTGTGTATGATGAAAGTCTCTTTCTTTTTCTGCATATTTGCTGCCTGTGAAGTCTATCCCTCTCCTCTGTTTTTCTCTTCTCTCCTTTATCTATTAACACTTGTAGATTTTGGGGGAGGGAGGCTTTAGTTCTCCTATCACCTCTCCTTCCACACTCTGTTAGGAAGACCTTATGCAGATGCCACCTCCTCTGGCACATTTCTCTATCTAAAAATATAGCAAGCCACAGCAGTGTCTACCAGGGTGACCTGGAAAAACATGTAGGGTCTGGGCTTAGTCCACAAGGATGAGCAAAGAGACCACTTTATTGTTTCAGTGGTTTTACCTTGAAATTACTTTGGCCATGAATGAGAAACTAATGTTGTCAGTCTGTCTTCATTTTGACTGATGAAGAGCTGAGCTGGGATGTGTCCACTTATTGTGCTGCTCTGTGGCACACACCACAGACTGTGCTGAAACCAGAGTGAACCTCAGAGGCAGACACTCAGCAGCCAAGCCCTTGGATGCTGATCAGAGTTTGTGCTCAGCTCCCTCTGAAGTTTCTGCCATGATCACCCAGAGCACAGTAGTACACAACCAAGTCTGACTCTTGGACAGAGGTTTTCTCCAAATGGAAGGACATGGCTTCTTTATCATATGTAGCTTCAAAACCTTTGTTGCTGCCCTTATCATTGGCCTTTACATCATTCAGGAGGAGCTGTAGACCTCCTGGGTACTAAACATACCAGAAAAGAGTAAGGTATCTTGAGGCTGTATAAGTGCAGTTTATAGTCAGCAAAGCCCCTTCTAAAATGGTCACTTGACTTTGCATCTGGGTCACTGAGTCTCCAGAGGTCCAACTTGGAAGAAAGAGATCAGGGTTCACCATGGGACAAAGCTCTTAGATAAGTTCATAGTTAAAAATTTTGTTGACATCATAGAAGAAAGAGTCCAAATTTTCAAAAACATTTTACTCACCAAATATCAAAAGCATCACAGTCACTAAGCCTGGAGAATGTTCATCTTTAAAGAGTAAACTAAGTAAGGTTCTTGATCCTTAACATGAAGAATGCCGAACCCAGAGTGAAATGAAAAGTCAAAACCTACAATTCACACAGGAAGTGAGTTAGTGTTAGGAAGCTGCACTCCCTGTTGGGCAGAAATTGAACTGGGGAGAATGATTTCCTGGGGTCCTTCCAGAAGTCACAGCTATGTCCTCGCCTCTGACCTCATTTATAAGCAACTGTCAGTCTTTAGATGGACCTAAAAGAAACTTAAAATCAGTAAATCTAAATAACAGTTATCATAACTTCTAAGGTCTTTTTGTTCTCAGAATTCTACCTGACATGTAAATGCTTATTGAGTACCGCAGGGTGTCTCTATAGCTGAGAAGATAGCAGTTAACTTGAACATTTTAATGCAGGCCGTTACATATTCAGGTATCTATCCTGGGCCAGTCCATAATCCATTAAAGTGTCATAAAAGTGTCTGGGTTGAAATAGTAGGAAGTAAGAAGTCATTACTGAGGGATTCTGTGTTTTTCAGCACTGTACTCCACCTGTAGAGCAGTGACCAACATTTACTACTTTTTGTTAAGTGAAACAAAACAATGAATTGGTGTTCTTTGGTTGAAGAATTGCTACTCCTTAAAAAGTATATTTCCTATGTTCTAAAAAAAAATCAATGTTAAGGAGTGCTGTCTTTAATAAAAGTTTTTCTGGGGGAAAAAAAAAAGTAGTCCTATCAGATCTGCAACATTCCGTAACACATTTAGAATTTAGGAATTTTTTACAGTACTGTTAAAACTTTGAACACAGCCTAAATGAGTTAATGTCATGACACCAATTAAGAACATACATATATACTTAGAGGTACTTTGTATATGGTCACAATGCAAACTTTACAACTGAAAAAAACATTTTATATTACCTAGTCTTATTATCATGTCCAACATCAAAATTTTTAACCTTATATCTGTCTCAGATGGGAGATGAATAAAGCAGAATTTCTTATTAACTAGAGGAATAGCTCACATTATCTAAAATGACTACAAACAATACATAAGATACTAACTACAGAACTTAGCAATTTAGCAAGACAACTTAGTGACCTCTATAATATGTAGACAACAATCATGATTTAATGGCATAAAACAAGTCCTCATCAGGTTTACATTGCTTTGAAAAATAGCAGGTATTTAAATCTAATAACTCATTAAGTCTTGTTATTGATAGGAGAGACATATGTCAAACCAAAACAAAAATCTTTTAAGGTAAAATTTTAACTTAAAAAAATCTCATTCTTGTCCCATTTCTTTAAGTAATTAAAAATAGAGACAATAAAATATATTTAAAATAATATAAATCCAGAAGGAACAAAACCAGGTATGATGCCATATTAGAAAGGTAGATCTACATTTACTATCAAAAGAAATAATGCTTTTAGTGAAGAAGGTTCTACAATGTTTTATTGAAGCAAACTAGATTTTTGACATCAAACATAGCATAAGATCCATCTAACAGCTCTTAGGGACATCTTAAGTCAGTCAAGCATCTTGTATATTAGAATACCATATAAATTTATTTTAACAGCTATGTTTAGATTACCCATGGACATACAAAGCATTGGACATTATATCTTAATTTAGATATAATTTAGAGACAATTTTCCCAATTGGTTAAAAAACAAAAAAGAATTACCAGATTTTAAAGACTTCCTTATTATTAACAAGTTCAAATTACTTGTCCTATATTTATTAAAGTCATGTGAACCAAAAGGCAGCTGCGAGAACTTAGCAGGTTTTAAGTTATGTCTTACTTATTTATATGTAATTTTACTACCATACAATGTATAATCATGTAAACATGTAGGTGCATACAAGAAAATTTTAAATCTTATATTTATCATTTGCTAGTTTCAAATGTGAGACTTTTGATCTGATATAGGAAGCAGTTTGTAAGTCTTAAATTTACATGTTTAAAGTTAAGACCTAATGGAATTATTGAGAAATTTTTCACTTCAATTTCATCTTACTAACCAGTAAGTACTCCAAAAGCAAATGGTTTATGTCCAAGCCTCAAACTGCTCCCTGAAGTCCCAGACAGCTCTCAAGCCCAAATGGTGAATAGAAAAATGACCCATTTAGGTCCAAAGCTACACGTGGCAGAAATAAAATCCTCCTTGTGCACCCTGATGGGTAACCCAATATGGCTTATGCACCACAGCCAATAACCTCATTTTCCCTACCAATAAAGCAATTTAAGGCTGGGCGTGGTAGCACGGGCCTGTATCATCAGTAGCTCAGGAGTTTGAGGTAGGAGGATTGCAAGTTCAAAGCTAGCCTCAGCAACTTAGTGAGGCCCTAAGCAATTCAGTGAGACCTTGTTTCTAAAAATATAAAAACAGTTGGGGATATAGCTCAGTGGTTAAGCACCCTTGGGTTCAATCCCTCGCACTAAAAAAATAAAAAGCATTTCAGGTAGTCAAGGCTGGGCTAGGAAGGAACGGAATAATTCCCAGGGTTTAAATATCTCCAGCAGCTGCTGGGGTTTTCCCTGAGATCCCTGCCACGGGTTCAGCTAGGTATGATATGAGCACTTGAGCTGCCTCCTCCTCAGAGATGGCTGCCAGCTTGAGTTATGTTGCTCAAGGGCATGATATTTCATCCTGGAATGGCTTGCCAAAAACTGTTGATGAGGAAGACTTCTAAAAGAAAAGAGAGGACAGAGTGAGAAAAAGTTGTCTCACAATATACATATGCAGACTTAATTAACCCATGCTAGACAGGCCTGGGCAGGGGTCAGTCTTCATTCTCAACTTCCTTGACTTCTCTAGGCTGGGGCGGGGTCAGCATTTCAGCCTTTACTTTCAGTATGAGCAAGTTGCTATCAAGTTTAGAGGGGCGCCCAACTTTGGTGTTTTTCATTGTTAGTCATACTAGCCATGATATGGTCCTTTGTATATAATAAGACACCATTTGGCCTGAGACAATGACTGTGCTCATGGATTAGAGTGCCTTTTTCAATAATTATGAGCCCTCTATGAGTTTATAGAGCACATGCGCGCATACACACTCGCACATTTTGTGCTTCTGTATACTGGGTTATGATGGAAAATCTATTTCTTACTGCAGGTCACATCAGAATTTTTGAGAAGTAGTGTTACTGTTCACCTATGATCTTCTGTTCACAATTGTTAGTATCTGATTGTGATTATGATTATTGAATTATAAACTGGAAAGAAAGAGGAATATTGACCTTGATGGGGTAGATATACAGTAGAAACATATTAGACCCAGTGCTGTGTGGTTTCCTGTAAATTTTGAGAGATTCAGCTTGACATTTGCCTGTTCCTCTTGTTTTCCCCTGGACTTTTGGATTGTACAATTCTCAAACAACCCCTCTTCCCACAGTGCCAGGCCAGTAGGGCTGGCCTTGTGATGGAGAGGAAAAAGAGTGGTGAGTCTCCTGGACCTCTGCCCACCTGTATACCTCACTTCACAACCCCCCTTAAATCCTGTTTACCTACTACTCTTATTTAAATTCATTGGAACTCCTCAGTCGGTTTCCTCTTAAATATAAATAAGCTTATCTTCTGTTTCTCTGATTCTGGAGGAGACCATTATTCTTTTCCTATTTTTCCCAAATTTGTTAGGTTGGGAGAGCTGGGGAAGTGGGATTGTTTGAAACCATTTAAAACCATCAAGGATTCTTGGTAGGCAAGGAGTGTATGCATACTTAGCATGCATGGGCCCTGGGTTCAGTTTCCAGCAAGCCCCCTCCCCACAATAAAGCATCTCTTACAAAATTTCAATTTAGTTTTGACCTTGCTGTGGAATTGAGGATCCTCCTCCTGCTAGAGTTCTGTGCCTTCTCCACCTCCACCTTCACCTTCTTGTGGGACTGGAGAGAGTTTTGCAGGCAGTGCGACTCTGCATCCTCAGGGGTGTAGATGGGAAACCTGATGCTGCTTCTATTTTTATAGTTCTTGAGTACTTCGTGTCTGGTGCTGCACTGGGATAGGCAACAGAGATAAATAAGGTGTCTAGGAGCTTTCGTATGTGATAGAGGAGGGATTCAGGACAGTGTCCCCATCTTGCCTCTTGCATTATTACAGTAGTCTTTTATATGGTCTCCTTCCTTCATCCCCACCCTGACCTAAATCAATGTGATCCTTTTAAATGTAATCACATCACTCAGAACTTACTGAAGCCTCCCAGTCTCACTTGGAGTCAAAGCCAAAGTCATTAAGGTGGTCAGTTGTTGGATCTGCCTTAGTTGCCCTTCCTCTGACCTTATCCCCTGTCCTCTTGACTTCCATCACTAATTTTGTTTTGGTTTAAACATTGGATTGTTTTCTTATTAGTGATTCTTGAATGGGGAGTGTCTCATCTAAAGACTTAGAAAAGGTGTTGTAGGAGCTGAGCAGAGGAGATTGGCTTTGTAAGCAGAAAAAGACTGAATAAAGAGGAAACAAGACACAAAAAACAGATTGGTCCTTTCCAAGCTTCTTTCCTCATAAGGGTAGAACAGAGGGGCCTTCCTTATTAGGCTGGCTCAGGTAAGCTGGGCCACTTGTTCTTGGTTCCTGTGAATCTCCATGTTTGACTTGCATCACTTTCAGGCCCTCTAGCCCCTTTGCTGATCCATACACTAGCACTTGGACTTGCACTGCTACTCCAGATGGCTACCCTCAGGTGACTGCTCAAAAGCCTCACTTGACAACCCTTTCTGGACCACTGTACTCTTGATTTCTTTTTCCCCCACCATTTAATCGTTGGCTGACATTTTTCATAAGTAATCTTACGACATTGAAATTAAGGACAACATCCTGTATATCTTCACAGTGAGAGTAAAGCTGAACTGCTGCCCTGCCCCAGATCTGGGGGTTGCAATTGAGAATGGAGATTGCCCTCTTTCTAGACTGGCCTAGCATAGGTTAACTAAATCTACATATGTATATTTCTCACCTTTGTCTCCTTTTTTGCCGACTTTTTTCTTTTAAAATCATTCTTCACCCCAGAGCCTCCAAAGAGAGAAATTTTGAAATAAAATGTTTCTTCTATCTGCTTTCAAAGCTGACTTTGAATAAAACCAATTTTCCGGTCTATTTGACCCCATGTATTTGTGGAGTGTGTCTGAGTGGTGAAGCCTAGCCTCTTGCCTACAACTGTAATAATACCACTCTGTAACAACCTCATGGATGGCTGAGATATTTTGTGTTTTTCATTTCTGTAACTTAGGTGCTTGGCCATGTGGTGTAAGCATAGTATATTCTAAATTGATTTTATAGGTTAGAAGTAATTTGGAGAGACTCAACTAGGTAGCCTTCTTGCCAGATCACATGCCCAGTAAACTTAAAGGACAGAAGAAATTCAAACTCCATATCTGGATTAGGCAGCATTTGATGAGTAGTTCCAGGAAAGGAGTACCTCAGTGTCTTCTGGAAAACTGCTGATAAAATTGTAGATGAGATTATGAAAATTTGAGATGCAACACACATGCAAACTGTGCTTGGTCTCAGTCTTTTTAATTATAATTGGACTATGTATTTTCTGAAATTTGGTTTTCTATCACAGATTAATTTGGGAAAGATTCTTGCACATTTTGTGGGAAAGTAAAATGAAAACAGAATAGTCATGGAATTTTTTGTTCATTTCCCTCTATCTAAAGAGAAGATTTAAGTTAAATTGAAAAAGGGGCAGGCAAGCGATCAGTCATTATCACAAACTGGTAGAAAGGGGTGTTTTCTTTTTCCTTCACCTTTTTTTTTATTAGATTTTTAAAAATTTTAAAGTGTAACTTAAATTTATTTTTAATAAATACATCAAAACATAAGCATTGTGTCATATTTAGATCAGGTTAAACATGTTCATTTCCTCTAACACTTATAATTTTTTGAAAACACTTAAAATTCTTTTTGAAGTATACAGTAGATACTTGTTATCTGTGGTCACAGCACTGTACTTTAGCAGGGAAAGGGTTTTCCTTGGGATGATGCCAATGGTCTGTATCCTGATGATCACACTCACATGACTATTTTCAAAAGTTGGAAAACTGCACTGAAAGAGGGTGGATTTTACTGTTTACATACATTTTACTGTTGTTATGTTTCCAATAAATATGACAAAAACAACAAAGACTGTGCTAAACTGTGAGTAGAGGGCATGAATGCCCTAAAAACACAATTTTAAATCTTCTTTGGAAATGTCATCAATTTATTTGAGTTATTAATTCCCCAAAGATCCCCTGCTGGCTCTCCTGAGTACATTGTCAGTGCTGGAAGGATCAGGTTGTCCAGGTTGTGTGAGAAGGTAGAGAAGGGACTTTGTGGTCCAGGGGCAATATCAAGACTCAGCTTCTACGCAGGCATACCACCCTTGATAGCCTTTGCTGATCTCTGTGGTCTCCCTATCTTACTGCCTCTGAAAACTAAATTCCAGAATGATGAACTAACTGCATGCATTTCCCAATATCTCTGTTTATGGACTTTGCATTTATTTATTGCATCAGTCTTTTATCATCTCCTTTCCCCTCTACTTGGTTTGTCTCTGGAAATGTAGGTACTCCTGCTACCCAGATTTTGTGTTCCACCAGGAATGGAAGTATGTCTCCATCTCTGTTATTAAATGAATGTGAGGTAGTAGAATTGAGATGGGTAGGATGTTCATGCTGGAAATGATGCAGGAACTTTAATTTGGTGATAGACATAAAAACAAGTTAGCCTTCTACTTTGAGAAGGGATATACAGCACTGATAAGACTGGCTCCCAGGACAAAGGGAGTTAATTTCATTCATGTGAATAAAGGGACCTTAGTTGGTCCTTTCTGGAACTGTCATGGCAACCATTCCATTCAGGTAGTCTCCAGTTATAAGTCAGTCCTACGTTTGTGGCCAATGACCAAGCAAACTTCATCTTAGTGAACCTACACTGCTAAATAAATTTCCCTTCTGGTATACATTGAAAAGCCTATGGCCATAAATCCTAATGTTATCATAATCCCAATAGACCCTGTCAGGAGTTAGCCCCATCCATCTTTCCTTCTTGATATATTTCTTAACTGGCTCCCTTTGTTCTCAGTGTTAGCACATCTGCTGTTTTCTATGCATCACTCAATTATTCATTAGTTTTATAGGCAATGTAAAGAAACTCCATGACTCTATTACATTATTGGTATGCATTCCACTGCCCATTACTAATTACTGCCTAACAGCTTTGCCACAGATAACACCTTTGACATGTGGACTACTATGATAATGGTTGCCTAAATTACTCTTCAGAGGCCATAAGGACACTTTTGCTGAAAACATTGACTCTGTACTTGGGCCTACAGATGTCCAACAGGTGACTAGAATGAAATGTGAATGCATGGTGTTTGTGTCTTCACGTTGTATCTCTCTTCTTTGTTGCCTTAACCATTGGGTCAGATTCTACTCAGCCCTATATGTAGACATATTGATCATCTGAGAAATGTTTTGCCCCCAACTATAATATAGGGATTGAGAGTGCCTGCACCGGACCAAAGTGAAATCGAGTCATCAAGGGAGCCGCGGATGAAAAAACACACACACAACAACGATTCTGAAGAAAAAGAAGCTCGAAGCTTGTAGCTCGTAGCTCGCGTAGCTTGTTTATTTCAGCACTCTGGGCTTATATATCTTTCCTACCCTCCGAGGGGCGTGGGAGGCATGGGAGGCATGGAACTGCAGACCCAGGTGTGGAAAATGCTCAGGCTGCAAAACAAGCTCAGACCACAAGAACACGGGAGTTCAAGGAATGGTCAGCACCTGTGGCTTCTCTCAGAAATCAGAGTACAGCTGGTTCTGGTAAACAGAAAGTAGCCATGCATGCAAGAATGCTCTCACAATTCCCCCTCTCTTTTCCTAGAGCCTGTCTTAGGTTGCAGGGACCAAAGAACATGGCTTACCCGTCATCGGGTCTACGGCATGGATGTTAATCGCCATATCCTTGTCTTAGGTTGCTCAAGTCTTCGTCCCTGTCTTACCTGTCATTGACTTCCTAGGAGTGTGCAATGCCCAGCCACACTTGGGCAGTGGGATTGTCATGGGAGAGAGCTACCATGGCTTGGTATTGTGCATGCTGTTGACGCCTCATAGATCGAAGTACCCTACAGCCACAGCATATCATGAGCAGTATTAACAGCACAAGCAGTCCAACCAGAGCAACAGTTTCAGCCCATTTGTGCAGCATCATACCAATCTGTTGGAACAAACCTAACACTGCCCCTAAATCCAGCAGTTTGACCTTGGTATTATTTAGGGCTGTAACTTGTTGTAATATAGTAAAGGTTCCATGGGCCATTCTTGCATCAAGACAGGTGGCCACCTTACCAGGCCCCAGTAATGTTACCCAGGCATGAAGAAGTCAGTAGCATAAAAATCAGGAGCTTCATGATGACTAGAAAGGGAATTCTCCAAAGATTACTCACGAGCTCTTCAATAGGTCTTCACCAGTGTCATCAGATTCTGTAAAACACAAAGAAAGGCTTCCCAGGAGGGAAGAAGCTCCTGGACAGATTCTTAGGTTATAACTTCCCTGACACATCTGTCAGGGACCCAAACAGGAGTGTCTGCATCATGGGGATAGACACAGACAGACCCTTGGGCTTGAGAAATTATAGGATCAGGACTGCACCATACTCCTGTCCTTAGATCCTTCCATTTCACTATCTTTTGTGTCACCTGAGGAAGGTTCCAATGTCAAACAGCCACGGAATTTCCCTGAGTATCCACAGTTAGAACATTTAAAATATAGAGAACATGGGCAAGGCGTCCATGAGGGGAGGTGAATTCCTTCTCCTTTGTTTTAGAAAGATAGGACTTCAGAACTTGATTTGCCCATTCCACAATAGCTTGGCCTTGTGGATTGTATGGAATGCCATGTACTAATTTAATGTCATAATCCGTGCAGAAGGATTGAAAACTCACAGACTTGTAGGCCGGACCGTTATCAGTTTTTAAGGTTTTAGGTACCGTACACTCTGGGTGCTTGGGTCAATCCCTGAACAGGGTTGCCAAAACGATCATTCTTGGATCTGCACTTATTAGCCCAATGATATCCCTTTTGACACCTAGGACAAATGCCTGAGGCCTCAGAGGCCCTATTTCAAGCCGCTCCGGAGCTTAGAGAGGAACAGTTCTTTTTAATGTGTCCCGGTCGGCCACATCCAAAGCATGTTTTCGGATGAGCACCTTTGTCAGGTCTGCTGGGTCCATGAATAGCGGCTGCTAGCACTTATCCTAGGATATGGGTGCTATCAATGCCTCTGCATAGTCTAATATAGTCATTTAAGCTGCCCTCCCTGTGACCACGGAGGGCCTGCTGGCAATGCTTATTCGCATTTTCATAAGCCAATTGTTAAATCACTGGCATGGCATCTGTAACACTACCAAAGATCCTCCCTGCTAGTTGTATTAACCTATCTGCGAAATCAGCAAAAGGTTCAGAAGGGCCCTGTATCACTTTGGATAAACTTTCCCCAGCTGCAAGATTAGGCAGGGCTCGCCATGCCCTGATAGCTGCAGTAGCTATCTGGGCTTAGGTGCCTGGAGTATACTGTATTTGTGCATTTATAGTGGAATATGGGCCATTTCCTTCTAGCATATCTAAATTATGCCGGGCTTGGCTGGCCTGAGCATTCCGAGCTGCCGTGACTTTACACTGCTCGTGATACTCGCTCTTCCAAATAAGATAGTCACCTCCGGATAGAACTGCTCGGGTTAACTGTTGCCAATCTGACAGAGTGAGATTCAAAGATGAAAAGGATTCAAAAATGGCTAAAGTGAAGGGTGCATGAGGGCCATATTGTACCACAGCATCCTTCAAACCTTTTACATCCTTGAAATCCAACGGCTGATGTTGCCTGACTGTCCTTGTTGGTTTTGCATTTCTATTACTGGGAACACCATGCCTCCCGATTGAGGCTCTGGAGGCGCCGAAGGACCGACAGGCCTCCTAGACTCATGTCCTGGATTAAAGGGAGGTGGTCTTCCCACTGAATAATACTTTGGTTCCTGCCTACATTGTTCTTTTAATTTCCACTCTTGTAATCTCTCTTGCAATGTCTGGATATCCTGTTCCAACTGTAAAGATTACACGACCAGGAGAAGATGAACCGGTGATTATAACTGTGGATTATTGTGACTTAATGTTTTTCTCTATATGAATAATTAAGAATAAAATATGAAGAGATCTGAAGGATTGAAAAATAGTGCATAATATGAATGCTTTTATGATAGCTAACATCTGCTAGCACATTCAATTTTCAGAGGCTGATATGATTTTTTTGAAATTGCAGTTTTCCAGCAAAGTCTAAAGCTGATGCTTTTGTAAATATAGTTCTTTTATTTACTTGTAGGAGATAGCTGAGGGCAAAGAGCAAGAGAGGGTGAAAATTCCTGCTCTATGACCCGGGTTTGTAGAACATTTTAATGCTATTGTTGAAACAGTAATCCAAATATCCACTTACATGGTTAGAGTATTTTGTTCCCTTATAGGAAAGCCCTGGAGGATTCCTGGGAGGGTTTGTATGCGTTTATATTGTTATTGAAATTGTTCCTGCTTCTCAGTGCTATTGGGATTTTGAACACAAAAGTATGAAACTCACTTCATGAAATAATTTTTTTTGGTAAAATGTATGAATTCTGTTCATATATATGGCTTAATTTTGGGGGATTCACCTCATTTGTTTTGCTTGAGGAAAAAGATTGAGTCTATCTAATAAAGGCCAGTTGTACAAAAACAGAAGCATGTTCTTTTAGACTTTGCCACACTTCCTTTTTTTATGGATTTGTTTTTCCCAAACTGAAGCATATGACACTTTTGTTACTGATCCTGCAGACTTTTGTTTTGTCCAGAGTAAGAATCAAGCAGGAACACTCTCTTACAGGAACAAACTTTTGTTCCTATTCTCAAAAAACAGGGAAGCAGCAGGTGGGTAATTCCCAGGCAGATTCTCTAATAGAAAGAGGTGTACAATTTTTATAGCATCTCTAGGGCAGGCAGGGACTTGGTCTTCATTATGTCATTACATGTAGATGTGGAATCTTAGTTGCACCTGAGCTCACCTTCATCAGGGGTCTTCCTGGGAGGCTTGTGTCATTATCACCTTAGGTCTCTGAACCAGGATGTGATTTTTACTACACGGATTAAATATGTTGTAGGGACAGAAGAGGCAAGACACTGGATTGGAAACAGGAAGCAGGTTTATTTGACTGCAGTTGGTTCAGAGGGTACAGCTTTTGCGGTAATCAATTAATCCCTCTGAACCCAGAGTTTAGGCAGTTTCAGAACTTTATACTTAGTGTGTAAGAGGAGAGGCTCAGAAGTTCACAGTCTGCAGAAGTTCACATAAAAGCAGCTTTTTCTTTCACTGTTCTGGGCAAGTTAACACTTTAAGGACAGCACCTGAGAAGGGGAGAGCCCCCCACCAGCTGTTAGCATGGAGCCCAGTTAGTAACATCTTCTCTTCTCTTTGAAATAAACATCTCTGTGAAGCTCAGACCCAAGGCCAGAGTCCTTGTTAAAAGATCTGTCTTTCCTACCACACTTTGCATTTACAAACTCTCTTATCACTTAAAAAAAACAAAAACAACAACAAAAAACACTTTATAAACCATTATATTGTTACTACACTAGATAGTCCAAAAATGTTTTTGAAAAACAAGTAAGAGGTTGTTCAGCATCTGGAGTGCTGATCACTTTCAGGCCTGTGGCTAAGCAAGACAGAGCAACAGGAAATAGGAAGTACTAAATTGAACTCTTTGGTAGAGACTCTTTTGCGGATAGTCCTGAGATCAATTATGGTGCAGATTTCTAGAGAAGCTTAATTAAGATTTTCTGTGGAGCTGGGCGCGATGGTGCACGCCTGTAATCCCAGCACTTAGGGAGGCTGAGACAGGAGAATCGCGAGTTCAAAGCCAGCCTCAGCAATGGCGAGGTGCTAAGCAACTCAGTGAGACCCTGTCTCTACATAAAATTACAAATTAGGGCTGGGGGTGTGGCTCAGTGGTTGAGTATCCCTGAGTTCAATCCCCTGCACCAAAAAAAAAAAAGATTTTCTGTGGAGGAGGGGCTGCCACTACAATTCCCCCTGTAATGATGTTCCCCACAATTTAATCTTTTAAATTAAAGAGCATCATTACTATCATCTTGGCTTAAAGCCTTATATAATGCCAAAACCTTAGTTGTTTCCCTCCTTTCAACAGCGGCTTCTATAGTGGACCCAATAGTTTTAATGCACAATGGAGCCAAACATGGGAGCAATAGAGAGGTTAATAGCAGAATACCTACTATAACAATTAAGCTTTTAAATTCACCAAGAGTTGAAAATCATTCGCCCAAAATATGCTCAGGTCCCAAATTTTAATGCCCTTCCAGGTTTGAACTGGCCTATGTGCCACCTTTCTTATGTTGTTGGCTATATCCTTTAACTGTTTGTCCAAAATCATCTATTTGGATACAACAGTCTGATCTATTGAACTGTCCACATATTATTCTTTCTTCAGCCAGTAGGTAATCTAACGCCCAGCGGTTTTGATAGATAGCTGCTCACGTCTGGGTCTGTTATGTGGCTAGGAGGTCAAAGGCAGTGGCAGTCTGATTAATAATAATTTCTAGTATAGCTTGTAAGCAAATAATTCTGTTTAGCATGTAAATAGGAGTTCTATAGCCACAACTGTCATCTTGTGCCCAGGTGGCAGGACCATAAGTGGCAGGACCCAGGTGGCCATTCATTTTCACTCCAAGATTGGTGACCTCTCAAATCATGTTCTTTCCCAATGGACCTCTTTTTTTCTTAGCCTTAGATTCTCATATGAAGGGATCCCTAGGTCTTTTCCAGTTGCATTGGGCCGTAGGAAAAATCCAGGTTTAGCAGTGCCAATACTACAGGTTCCCTTCCAATTTGTTGGGAGGTGGGTATATGCCTTTTTTGTCAAAAATCCAAAATAGTTCATCAGATGTTTTCCAGTTAGAGCTGGATTGCTCCAGAATTTATAGATCTCAGGGATGCCCCAAAAAGAACTGATTTGGTTAGTGTCTGTATAGGTACAGTTAAAAAGAACTCCTTTTTTTATGGGGCCTTTTACATATTAGACCATTAATCCTCAGCCAGCCTGGGTTATCTACCCAAAACCTATCTAAGTAGGTTTCTTTGGCCACCAGCTGGTGTTTCAAACCAATATTTTATTACATGGGGTTTTACCAGGTGGTTGTGGTGGGGTCCAAATCTACTAATACATTCCTTACCAAGTACTTTTGATGTGAGGACCCAGCCTTGAGGTCTTTTACTTTTTACTTCCACATGGGTCTTATTCCATTGTAGTAGGGAATAAGCATCTACACTTAACTACAAGTAAAGATTCTCATTACAAGTAAAGATTCTCATAGGTTAATATAGTGAGCAGTTGGGGTATGATTTCTCCCTTGTAGTCAATACATTCCTCAGCATTGCTTTAGAGGAAGATAAGCAATTTTTCATAAGTCTTCCTGTGTTTGATGGATGGTTAACTTAATGACTGTTTTTCTCCATCTTTTCTGTCATGATGTGTTTGTTGTTGTTTTTTTTAATTTTTTTTTTTAGTTGTAGATGGACACAATGTCTTTATTTTATTGCTTTGTATGTGGTGCTGAGAATCGAACTCAGGGTCCCACGCATGCGAGGCAAGCGCTCTACCACTGAGCTACAATCCCAGCCCCTCATGATGTGTTTGTTAATCCCACTGTCTTAAGGACTGGCCTGACTTTCTCATTTCTCAAGTTTTATTTTATTTTTTTTTAGTACTTATTTTTGAAAGAAAGATTATACTACCATAGTGTTGTGCTCTTTTGAAACCAAGAAAAGAATTTGTTATACACCAAATGTATATATCTTTTATGGCTTTACAAAATTGCTTTATTTATAAGTAACCTGATAGTGACAAATAAAATTTAAAATTGTCACATGTGTCACCAATATGGTAGCCCCAGCCATATGTGGAAGTTGAATTGAAATCAAGTAATGTTAACATTTGAATTTCTCAGTCACATTACCTATGTTGCAAGTGCTGAGTATATACTGAAGGTATCTAGATAGTGAACAGAACATACTTTCCCTTATTTTCTTTCCCTGTATGTTACTGATGAAAGAAGAAAGATGCACATGTACTTTTTCCCTGACCCATAACATTATGGTGAATTGCTGTTGGCAGTCCTTTTTGTAGACTTCTTTTTACAAATGAAGAATCATATTATCATAAATGATTTGTTGTGTAGTTTGTGGATAAAAGGAAATTGATAATTTTTAACTTTGCAAATTCCATACCTCTAGCTGGTGCTGCCTAATCTCCACCCTTTCAGACTTAGCTCACAGACTCAGTCTTGAGCTTCTTTGTGTGCAGTGCAGAAAAAAACATTTGCTTTCCCTCTTGAGTGTTCGTAGGCATATGAATTTAACTGACAACAACCAGGTTGGTTCCATGTAATGATCCCTCAGTTCTTGTCTTCCTGAAAGATTCTCTCTCAGTCAGGAGACACAGTAAGAATAAGCAAGTACAAAGGACTTATTTAATGATATGAAAGTGAAAGTACACTTCAGAGCACATAGAGTGGGCTGTCCCAGGAGAGGGAGCTTGGCCTTGTTTCTTCTGCATTATGAGTTTTTACAGTCTGCCGTCCCATGAATCCTCCCATCCCATGAATTATTCCTTTGGGATGGTTATAGTCATTTCATGCCTTGGCTCAGTGGGCTTCCATCAACTCTACCATGTCAGAAATTTTCCCATCAGTACTTAAGGGAAAGCCATGGGGAGGTCAAAATCACAATATAAGTAATATTACAGTGAATCAGGGACATCCAAAGGACAGAGTCTCAGTGTTCTGCACATTCTCACAAGTTGGAAAGTCCCTTAATATGGTTCCATCCAGTTCTTTTTAGTTTTAAGAGGGTAGCATATGGCTGCAAAGGAAATGGTTTATAAGTAGGGTTCTCTGTTACCCATTATAAAGTGAAGTTTTGTCACCTGAGATGGAGTGAGCCCTATTCTTGCTCCCCTCAACTCCCTGCTGTGTCTTCCTATCTACTCTAATATGATTAGTAAGAAAACTTAATCATAGGTTCAAAGAAAAGTATGATTCAAAGTAGTGTTTAGAATTTGAAGCCTATTTATCATCTTAATAATGAAAAGGTGCTAGGAGAAGGGCCCTTATAGGAAAATAAATCACTTTGATACTGAAAGCTCTGTCCTTGTGCCTGATGCTGATCCAATAATAAGGAAAACATTTTGAGAAGAAGGAAAAAGAAATTCTTTTGTTTTGCTAGCAAAGAATACACAGTGGACTCCTATCCCAGAGGCTGTGATTCTAACTGCCAAGAGGAACAAGGCTTTTAAACGGGGGACACAAAGGCTTTGCCCTGTCAGGAGTCAAAATTCATTTGTATCCTTGAGAGGGAGCCATTTCTTAGATCCTCTAGTGCCAATCCCTGAGACTGGATTCCTTTATTCCTGGTGGTCTGTGAACCAGAGTACAGAAAACTCAGCCTTGGATAGGAACAAGGTGAATCTTGCTTCCCCCGTGGTTAGGGAGGGGAAGAGAAAAAAGAGAAGAGGAAAAACACATCGCTTTTAAAATAAACTGCAGGGGCAGAGCAGCGTGAAATGGACCCCTATTGTGACTTTAAGATGAATGGATCCTTAGGAGAGTAGATGTGAGATATGATAGGTTTGTCAAAATGTCTGTGGTGAGAGTTGCTCTTCCCTGATTACTCCTGAGGGGAGGGATTTGTGAGAGCTGAGTTCTTTGTGGAGGCTCTGCTTTTAGGCAAATCAAGGATGTTTGGAATTCGGGCACCTTAAACACAAAATAACAGCTACTCCCAAACTTACCCTTCCTGGACTCTGGACTAAAGCCTTATGAGCTTCTCTAGGATGCATCTGATGAACTCTAGACCTTGTGACAATCTCTTTCTGTCCGAATGACTGTCTAAAACCATTGAGAGTAAGAGAGGGTCCTGTTAATTAGACTGTCTTGAGGTCTCTGACTCCAGACGTCTGAACAGATTAGGCTTGGTTCTCTGTCACACTACACCAATCAGAGTGATTAGAAGTGGTAAAGGGCAAGAAAGGAACTTTAATCAGTGTGACCATACTGAGAAGACATGTAGGAGTACAGTGACCAAAGCTTTGTCTTTAAGGGTCTGATGGAAATTTTGAGATTTTATATAAAATTGTTACAAGGATACAGATGGAGGCTTGTACAGCTGATGGGGTTGCATAGCTGGAAGAGTAAGTCAGGCCCTGGTGTGGTTGATCATTATCTCAGAATTGCTTTTGTGAAGCTCTGGAAAAGTCATAATCACTTGAGTCGGTGATTCCATTTTCATCATGAAGTGATTACTCCTGCTTAGGGGGACAGTCTCAAACAGGGTGATTTGTTCTGAGAGTCTCACTATTGCTTGGAGGATAGTCTCGGTCCCTGTCACAGAGGTTCTCATAAATCAGGCCTATTTTTCCTGGAATCCAAGGTAAATATAGAAGGAAGTGACTCAGAGGAAAAAAATTAAAGAGGCAAATAGAGTCAGAGAAGGACAAAATGGAGTTAGTTAGGGATAATAAATCTTGAATTATCAGTTTTTAGATGAACGTTCCTTGAGTGATTAAAATGACTGCTTGCAGAGTGGAGAAGGGACCTGACCCAAAGTTTAAGATGATGAAGGAGACAGAAGAAGTGAAAGCAGAAGTGCCAAGCTTTTTTCTTGCTTTTAGTTACCTACTGGGTATCTGTATGCCCAAGGGAAGAATCACTGCTTTCATCAGAAGCAGCTTCTGATTCTCTGTTACACTAGGAGGATATAGCTAGTTAGAGCACTGGAATTGTATCTCTTGGCTCCCACAGTCTAGCAGAATCTATGTGTATTTCCTGGCTTTTTGTACCTATAAATTGTAATGATTTTATAGGATGAGTGAAGGCAGATTAGCTGTCTTTCCAGCTTTGGTCAAACTGCCATTAAGTGTATTTTTCTTTTTTATAGGGTTTTCTCTTATATGTGATGCAGATGGGTGACCAAATCTAGTCAATCAGAAACTAGATTCAGGCCTCTAGCCACCAGTAACAAGGAGACAGCTAGAAAGGGAAAGGACATATCATCATCAATTTGGAAGGGCTTTCCAAGTTGGCTGAGATCTGTCATCAACACAGACAACATGAGTAGGTGGGTTGAAAAGTCCTTTGGAGGCTTTTATCTAAGGACTCCAGGTCTTGGAAGTGGGTCTAGGACACAGTAAGAAAAATTCAATTAGGATGAGCAGGAACTCTGGAAACCAGGAAGCACCAACAAGGTGGATAGCTAATATATGTCACAGGGGTATCTAGATGTGATGAATGTTCTTCTGATTAGTCTAATCCAATGAGAGGTGTGTCTGTGACCAGAAAGCTGCTACCACAGGAGAGATTACTGTGCATTTGAAAGCAGTTTTTACTTTTTGTGAGTCACTGAAACCCAGTGTACTGGATTAATTGGAGATTGGGTACTTTGAAGTTAACGTGATGCTGAGACGTTGTATTTTCTTTGTTTTTAAATCCTTTCTTTATTTTTGGTTTCATCTTAGATTAATAGATTGCTCTATATTAGTGAGAGAAATGCAATTTGTTCCTTTCTTTTCTTTTACATATTTTTTCTGGTATAGAGCATTTCAACTGGATGTTGTTCCTTTCTTTGACCAATTTCATCACATTATTTTTTGACTGGAGAATTATAAAGGCACCACATCAATTTGAGGGAGATTTTTAGAACCTTAGCCAGGAACTGAGCAGCTGCTAAGAATGTGAGTTATAAATTTAATCCAGTCACAGGGAGGGAAACTCTATACACACTTCTAACACTGTTACTCTATTTATATAAGTTTTGGCCCACTGTCTTGCAACAGCATGGGTGATCTTTCTTGGGTATTTTAACTCCAGTTGTTGCCTTTTATTAGTGGAAAACCTCAGAACATCTCATTTTCATCTTGAGTCAATGAGCTATTTAAAGTCAAGTAATATGTTAATTCCTTGCATCTTATCAGTTCATAATGGAATGAAATTAGAAATTAACATGACAAAACCCTACAGAAACTACATGAACACATGGAGATTGAACACTACTCTTTTGAATGATGAATGGGTGATACAATAAGTCGAGGGAGAAATTAAAAAATTCTTGAGTCACATAAGACTAGTGATACAACATACCAGAACCTCTGGGACATGATTAAGGCAGTTCTAAGAGGAAAGTTTATAGCTGTGAGTGCCTATATGAGAAAATCAGAAAACATCCCAAATAAATAGCCTAATGATGCATCTCAGGGCCTTGAAGAAGAAGAACACACCAATTACAAAACCAGTAGAAGGAAGGAAATAATTAAGATCAGAGCCAAAATCAATGAACTTGAGAATGAAAAGAACAATACAAAGGATTGGTGAAGCAAAGAGCTTGTTACTTGAAAAGTTAAACAAGATTGATTAGCTCTTGGCCAAACTAACCAAAAGGAAAAGGGAGAAAACCTAAATTAATAAACTCAGAGATGAAAAAGAAAAAAATCACCACAGACATCTCAGATCAGCAGATAATTAGGGACTATTTTGAAAACATATACTCTAATAAATTGGAAATCCTAGAAGAAATGGATACATTTCTAAACAAATACAATCTGCCAAAACTGAATCAAGAAGACATAGAAAACCTAAACAGACTGATAACTTGTAATAAGGTACAAGCAGTAATAGAATATCTTCCAACAAAGAAAAGCTCAGATCCAGATGAATTCTCAACTGAATTCTACCAAACCTTTAATGAAGAACTAATGCCAATACTCCTCAAATTATTCCATGAAATAGAAAGAGAAATATAACACCTTCAAATTCATTGTATGAAGTCAATATCACACTCACACCAAACTAGATAAGAACACATCAAGAAAAAAAAAAAAACTACAGACCAATATCCTGATGAATGTAGATGCAATAATTCTTAATAAAATATTAGCAAATTGTATTCAACAACATGTTAAGAAGATTGCATACCATGACCAGGTTGTTTTTATTCTACAGATGCAAGGATATTTTAATATATGCAAATCGATAAATGTTATTTATTACATAGATAAAATTAAGGACAAAAATTACTTGTTATCTCAATAGATGCAAAGAAGGCCTTTGACAAAATTCAGACCCATTCATGATAAAAACACTGAAGAAACTAGGGATAGAAGGGACCTACCTCAACATATAAAGTTTACATATGAAAAACCCAAACCCAACCTCAGAGTAAACGGGGAAAACTGAAAGCATTTCCTTTAAAATTTGGGACAAGGCAAGGATGTTCACCATCACCATTCTATTTAATATAGTCCTAGAAATCTAGCCAGAGCAATTAGGCAAGAGAAGAAAATGGAAGGGATGAAGATAGGGAAGGAAGGTATCAAATTATCACTGTGTGCAGATGACATGGTTCTTTACCTATAAGATCCAAAAAGTAGCCAGTGCAGTGGCACACACCTGTAATCTCAGCACTTTGAGAGGCTGAGACAGGAGAATCGCAAGTTCAAAGCCAGTCTCTGCACCAGCGAGGCACTAAGCAACTCAGTGAGACCCTGTCTCTACATAAAAACACGAAATAGGGCTGGGGATGTGGCTCAGTGGTTGAGTACCCCTGAGTTCAATCCCTGGTACCAAAATAAAAATAAATTTAAAAAATCCAAAAAGCTCCACCAAAAGACTACTAAAGCTAATAAACAAATTTGGCAAAGTAGCAGGCTGTAAAATCAATATATAGAAACCAATAGTATTCCTATGTACAAAAACGAATCTGCAGAGAAATACAATTCTATTCACAACAGCCCGAAAATACGTACATACATACCTAGGAATAAATTGACAAAGGACGTGAAAGACCTTTGAAAACTTTAGAGCAATGAAGAAAGAAATTGAAGGAAGACATCAGAAGATGGAAAGACCTTCCATGTTCATGATAGGCAGAAAAAATTTTATTAAAATGGCCATATTACTAAAAGCAATGTACAGATTCAGTGAAATCCTCATCAAAATACCAATGACTTTTTTCATATGACTAGGGAAAAAAAGGTCCTAAAATTCATTTGGAAGAATAAAAGACCCAGAATAGGCAAAGCAATTCGAAGGCAAAAGAGCAATGCTGGAGGCATCATAGTACCTGGCTTCAAATTATACTACACAGTTACAGTAACACAAACTGTATGGTCCTAGTATAAAAACACACACATAGACCAGTGGAACAGAATAGAAGACATGGAGACAAACACACATCTACAATCATCTGATCCTTCACAAAAGTGCCAAAAACATACATTGGAGAAAAGACAGTCTTAAACAAATGGTGCTGGGAAAACTGGTTATCCTATGTTGAAGAATAGAACTAGACCCTTTTCTCTCACCCTTCAAAAAATCAACTCAAAATGGATGAAAGACCTAGGCATTAGACCAGAAACTATGCAAATCCTAGAGGAAAATTTAGAGTCTAACCTCCAGGCACAGAGAATGACTTTCTCAGTGGGACCCCTAAAGTTAGGAAAGAATGCAAAGAGTACCTTAATGGATGGCATCAAATTAAAAAGCTTTTGTACAGCAAAGGAAACAATTAGGAATATGAAGAGAGAACCCACAGAATGGAGAAACTCTTGCTAGCTACTCCTCTGACAGAGGATTATATCTAGAATATATAATCAACTCAAAAACTTCACGCCAAAAAATCCAATAACCCAATTAATAAATGGGCAAATGAATAAACAAACACTATTCAAAAGAAGAAATACAAATAGCTATCAAATATATGAAAAAATATTCAACATCTTTAGCAATTAGGGAAATGCAAATTTCCAAACTACACTGAGATTTCATCTCACATGAGTCAGCATGGCAGTCATCAAGAATACAAACAATAATGCTGGAGAAGATGTAGAGAAAAAGGAACACTTTTACACCATTAATGGGATTGTAAATTAGTATGAACACCATGGAAATCAATGTGGAGGTTCCTCAAAACACTAGGAATGGAACCAATATATGACCCAAATATCCCACTCTTGGTACCTAAAAAGTTAATTTATTAATAAATTAATCATATCAGAGTGATACATGCATACCCCTGTTTATAGCAGCACAATTCACAATAGCCAAACTGTGCAACCAGTCTAAGTGTCCATGAACAGATGAATGAATAAAGAAAATATGGTGTATACACACAACAGTGCTTTATTCTACCATAGAGAAAAGTGAAATTGTCATTTGCAGGAAACCAGATGGAAATAGAGACCATTATATTGAGTGAAATAAGTTAAATTCAGAAGGTCAAGAGTCATGTGTTTTCTCTCATATGTGAAAGCTAGAGAGGAAAAAGGAAAAGAAAGTTGGGGTGGATCTCATGAAAATCAAATGGAGATTAGTAAAGGGACCAAGGCATGGTAAATGAGGAGGGAGGGAGGAAGTGGTTGGGAATGATATTGGCCAAATTATATTGATACACTGTGTGCATGTATAAATATGTAACAATACATCCATCATTATATACAACTATGCTACACCAATAAAAAAAATAGTGTGGGGTGGGGCACCACCAGATTTGTTCCTTATCATTGAAATCAGAACAATGAGCCAAAATAAGCCTCTTTTCTTTATAAATAAAAAACAGAAACAAAAACAAAAACAAAACTAACAAAGTCAAACAATGTGTTCCAGGGTTCTCTTAATATATCATGGGAGGTTGGAAAGGTCCTCCGTGGCTGAACATGACATGGGGGTGGCAGTAGGAGAAGTGATTGTAGGTGTTGGAATTGGTGTGGGGAGATGGCTTTAAAGTATTTAAAAGTAAAGGTGCAAAGTTCACACATTACTCCTGTCTCCGCTTTCATTCTTTCAGGAGAATAGAATTTTGGCTAATTATTACCATTCATTGTGTTCATAGATGAAAACTAAGCTATTTACCTTTAATAGCCTGTGTCAGTATTTAAATGGTTTCTTTCTTTCCCAGATTCCAAAATGAATAGAGTGCTGTGAATGCTAAATTTTGGATATAAAAACAATTGTTCAGAGATTTTTTTTTTTGTCTGAGTAACCATGACATGCTTCTGTGTTTTTTTATCCCTACAGGTTGTACTTATCCTGTTTCTTGTTCCTACAGATTGTTAAAACTGTAGCTTAATACTCTCAGTTTTGGAAAATACTTGGCCAGTATATCTTTAAATGTTGCTCCTGCCCCATTTTTTTCTCCTCTCCTTAGTTTCTGGACATTTTCCACCCTGCCCCATGTTTATTATGCTCCACTATGTAGTTCTATTTCTTTTCAATTAGGAGTTTTTTCCCTTCTTTATTTTATGGTGATAATTTTCATTATTCATAATTATCTTCATGGGTATTTTCAAGATACTAGTCTTCTGGTTCATAATCTTCTTTTCTCATTTCTATTTAAATATCTGCTAAATTCTCTACTAGATTTTTATTTATTTGTTTGTTTATTTGTTTCTGGTGTTAGGTGTTGAATCCAGGCCTTGAGCTTATGTTTGACCACTGAGCTATAATCCCAGACCCCTTATTTTTCTTATAAGAGACAGTCTGGCCTTGTTGCCCAGGCTACCCAGGCTAGCCTGGAACTCAGTCATAGTGCTTGAGCCTCTGGTTTAGCTGGGACTCTTGTCCATGACAATTCTTAGTTTTGATTTTTTTTTAGAGAGTCTCATTCTGTGATAGTCTGTCTCTTCATTTATATTCTTGAACATAATAATCAGTGATTTTAATCCAGTCTGGATTACCTGTGGTCTACATCTTTGTTCTCATTTTTGAAATTTTAGGTTCTATTTTTGGGCATACTTGTTAATTTTTTATTGAAAATTTGCATGAGGATGCAAATTTGCATGATGATGCAAATACCGAGAGTGGATTTAACTTTTTTTCTAGCTAAGTCTGAGCAGAGCACCTTGATTGAGCCAAAGATGGTCTCTTTTTGGTTTGTCCATATTCCCAGGCCCTAACGTTTCGGGGATCTCAGAAGCTGGGGCCTGTAGCTGCTGCTTCTTACCTGGTGTCTTGAGTGTTGTCCCATTAGCATGCAGTCTGCATGTGCAAATACCTGGAGAGGCAAGGACATGGGGTTCAGGGGTTGTCCAGTGCTGTTCCCTCCTTGCTAGGACTTTGGTTTCTCAAGTCCCGGTTGGTTGGTTTGCTCTCATTAGAAAACTCTTCACATAGCCACTTCTCATATTTTGTCTACTTTTATGTTTGTTCCCAGGAGGATGATTAGTTTGGAGCAGCTAGTCCACCATAGGCAGAGAGAAAGTTCTTCATGGATGCCTTTGGCTCTTAAAAATGAAAACTTGGTTTATTGCAGTTGGCATTTCAAACCTATTTTACAAGCTCAGTTTAACATAATGTCTTCCTTTAACTAAATCTCTTTCAGGGGCGTTTTATAAGTTGTTTAATGAAACGTTTTAAGCTTCATTTGTAAACTTAGTATTCAGTTTTTGCTTTAAAATCTTGACCTGCTTAAGTATTGGTATAATTTACTTATTTCCACACTTAGTGTCTTCCTAGAATTTAAATGTTTGCCCACTAAGGAAATGATTAAGTCATTGCAAACAATTATGGGGTCTACCTTCTGTTTAGTCAGCTTTCCATTGCTGTGACAAAAAACTGAGAAAATCAACTTAAAGAAGGAAAAATTTATTTTGGCTCCTGGCCAGCTGGCTCCATTGCTTTTAGGCCTGTTATGAGGTAGAAACATCATGGTAGAAGGGAATGGAGGAGAAAATCTGTTCACCCCAAGGCAACACAGAAGCAGGGAGAGAAAGTAGGGAAGGGACCAGGGACAAGATATACCCTCTACAGCACACCCTCAGTGATCCACCTCCTCCAGTTCCTGCCTATCAAAGTTTCCTCCACTCTCCGATAGTACCATAGATTGGCCATAAAGCCATTAGTAGATGGCCTTTGGGGACATTTAATATCCAAATCATAATAGCTTCTTAGCTAATTATGCATAGCAACCAGAGATGTACAGTCTGGGAGAAGTTTTTCCTGTCCCTTACTGCTTGGCTAAACCCCTTTTGGTAAAAACAGTATTATAATCTCCAAAGAGTCAAGTAAAAATACAGGGGATATGAGAATGATCATGTCCTTGAACTTTGGTTGTATTATAATATGCATTTCCACCTTTACCTGTGTTTTTCCAGCTTTATAAGTTTTGAATAATTTTCATACTCCTAACCCTTTACTTATTAGGAATTTATTCAACATTTAATTGGAGTGCAGGTATTCGAAGTGTGTCTTCCCTCATTGTAGGTTCTAAGGTTGCTCTTATCACAGTGTTGTGCGCTATTCATTGAAAAGGAATCTACTCACTGCAGCATAGTTTAAAACAGTCTGGCTTTAATTGTTAATTGTATTGTTCATTTGATTGTTTAATTGTATTGTTATTTACTATTTATAATCTCATTTATGTGGACAATCAACTTACTAGTGCTTTTATCTCTACAGAAAAGCAGAAACTTTCCAGATGACTTCTAGTAATGACCAGATTTGGATCTCAATGTCACGAAGGAAACCCAATGACCTGCCTTGGATGACCTCCGGTGACCTGCAGACATTTTCTGAAGGCCCTGTGTTGAGTTTTCATAACATCTGCTATCGAGTAAAAGTGAAGAGTGGCTCTCTGTTTGGTTGGAAAACAGTTGAGAAAGAAATACTATCAAATATCAAGTATGTGATTGGACTTTTTAAAAGACCATTTTATTGACCTAAAATGAACTTTACCAGTTTTGTCTATTACCAGTAAGCTGCTGTGAGCATTTGTGTTCAGGTTTTCATTCATGATGACACATACTTTCATTCATTTTGGCTCAAATAGGACTAAATGATTAGATCATTCATTAAGTATATGTTTAACTTTGAAAGGAACTGATGAACTTTGTAAAAATGGTTGTATCATGTAAGAGATACAACCATTGAGAGACTAAGCAGTTACTGTGTCGTTTAGTTTTTTAAGTGTGGAGAGAAGGAACATGTCTATAGAACCCACTATCAGGCATCTCTGTGAGTTTGCAAACGTTAGCCGTTAGAGTTGTTAAATGGTTTTTATTTTTTCTTTTCTAGAGAATAGAGCTTATACTTCTCCTTTATGGAAACAGGAAGTGAATTTGGGTTAGCTTAGATAGCATGGGCTGTGTGTCATGTTTTTTTTTCTTTCTTTGTTTAATTAATGGAATAATTACTGACAGAAAAATCAAGCACCTTTTTCTGACTTTCCAAGGAAAGGAGTTGGGGAAGTAGTTCTGTAAGGGTCCTTTGACCCAGTGTGGCTGTAGATCCATATAGAGTCAGATGTTTTTTTTCTTTTTTTTGGTGTCTTGTGTACTATACCACTGTGTTGTTTCATGTTAGTTGCAGCCAACTTCCTTCAGAGGACAAGGAAATGACACATATGTTTGTATGTGGGTGAGAGAGAAATGATAGAGACCTGAGTTGACTGGACTGAGATCAGGAGCACTGTGCAGAACTGGAACTCTGTATGCTGCACACCTGCTGTCGTGCCTCCTTCTCATCTCTTTTTTTGTGCTGGTTATGAAATCCTGACCAGAATAAGGAGAAGAATGGTGGTTGCAAAGCTCTCGTCTTTTGCTGCATGACTCTCGAGAACTGGCTAATGAAAAGTTGACATACATTTTGTGAAACAAAATCAAGTACCTATTGGTCTCTTCAGATCTTTGTGCCAAAAAAGGTAGAATTGGAATCTGTGCAGGTTTGAATAGATGTAAAGTGCTTCCTGTGTGAGGGGGCCTTTATTTTGCTTATCTTCTCAAGCGAATGGATTAGTGACTCTCTACCCTAAATGTCTCTTCTGCTCAAGGCTTCTCAATGTGTTTATTTCTGACTGAATAGTGTCTCATTGATGGAGGAGAGCATTGTCTTATGCTTTCCTAGGCTAACAAAATTGCAATCAAATCTTGTGATTTTTTTGAATTTTTATAGTTAAAAGAGCAGTAAGGATTGATATTCATGCTTACTTATATTTATGACTTAGTTATCCTTAAAACTTTGGGATGGAAGAAGGGTTGCTCTCATTATCTTATTTTTTATTAATATTTGATAGCATCATCTGAATTCAAAATGATGACTTTATTTCCAAAACTGTGAAAAATCTTGATTTTCTTTTGTTTTTTTTCCTTCCTTTTGTAAGAAGAAAATAAACAAAATTCTGTTCACGAGAATTGAAAAGATTTTCTTACCTTATGAAAACCCTTTATCTTATGCAGTTTATCTTCTTACCAAGCACCTGAGCTTTCCCTCACCAATGCTGAAGATCTATGAAAAAAAATCATCCTTTTTAGCAGATGTTGATATCCTGTATTCATGAGGGAAATTCATTATATTTGTTGGGAGATTTAAAAATTAGTAACTAAAAATTGAATTAATTTTTCATGCACATAACCCTTTCACCAGAGTTCCTGACTGTCTACACAGCACTGTGTTTGCTCCCATTATTGTGTCTTTTTTATATCTATTGTCATAACTGGCTTTGCGGAACCGTTTGCAAGCAGGCTGCCCACATAATATTCCTTTATTCCTAGCTCCTTCAGATATGATAGGAATTCTTCAGGTAAGTTTCATTTCACACCTTCAATATTCAGTGTGTTGCATATTATGGGGGATGGAATAAAGGGGAAGCGGTGACATTGTGACACAGTTCTTGTTGGCAGTGCTTTGCAGCATATAGCAAGGAGAATTATGTATGTATGTACATAAAGGACATAAATGACAATGAGGAATTGCTTTTCTTTTCTGGGGTACCTGAGATTACTAGGCCACTGCCTGGCTAGAAATAGCTTTTGAGGGATGATAGATAGGTGGCAAAACCAGAAAATTGTGGAGTATGTATCAGAACAGGGGTCAGCAAACCTTTTCCACAAAGGGACAAATTATAAATATTCTCTCTATCTCTATCTCTATCTCTATCTTTATCTCTATCTCTATCTCTATCATTACCTCTATCTCTATCCCTATCCCTCAATCTCTAATATTACTGGGGACTGAATCTTGGGGCACTCTACCACTGGGCTACATCCCTAGGCTTTTATTATTTTATGTATTTAAGACAATGTCTCACTAAATTGTGTGAATTCTCACTAAGTTGCCCAGGTTGGCCTTAAACTTGTCATCATCCTGTCTCAGCCTCCCAAGGTGCTGGGATTGCAAGTGTGCATGGCAATTTTATTTTCAGCTTTCTGAGTCATACTCCTATGTTGCAACTGAACTGTCTTTGTAGCATAAACGCAGCTATAAACACTATGTAAACCAATGGGCATGGCTCTGTCCCAGCCATAGAATTTATGAAAACAGAGAAGAGGTGATCACCTTAGTGTGATCCTGGACTAGAATGTAAACTTCAGGAGGGCAAGGACATTGTTTTTTCATTTTTTTATTTGCTTATTTTGTTCTCAGCTCTATTCCATGTCCTAGAAGCATGTCTTGTGTGTACATCATACACACTTAATGTTGTGTTGACCCCTGGAGTTAGAATTAGCCATTGCTCTACATTGGAACCTTTACATTGTCATTGTACATTATTGTTTTTAGCACAATAAGGTTTAGTGTCAAAGCAAGCATATTTTTTTTGTCTTAACACATCCAAGATTAGTTTGTGGGGGAATAATTCAGGATTGCTTGGTCTTTATTTGAGTAGGTATTAATAAAAACCTGGAAAACTCTTCTGGCTGTGAAACCTTAGTAAATAATACCAAGCTTGTTTCTGGTCATTTCAGTAGCAGATACTAGGTAGCTAGTAACAGAAAAGGTGCATCAAGCACTATAGATAAATGTGCCTTACGGTTTACCCAATCGCTGGTATGTTTTCTCCTTGGGAAGTGAAAGGTCACAAAAAACAATAAGAGATTTCTTGTGTTCTGGTTTGTTCAAGTTTTATGGAATTCTTACTGTCTTTGATGTTTCAGGGAGAGGTACCTCAGTTAAGGAGCAAAGCAAAAGGTACATTTCACCTTAGCCCCCACTGACCACAGTATACTTGTGACAGTTCAGGTAGTGAGTGCTGAGGTCCTCTTGGATATAAGCACTGTGGGGCAGCTGCACTGGGAAGTTCATCCCTGATGACAGTTGTGAAATCTTAGGATTGACTGCTGTGGGAATCCTTACCTGAGAACGCAATAACTATCAGCTTGGAACTTGCTTGCACTGATACTATTTTCTGTGTGGAATACATCTTGACCTACTCTCAATGGGCTAAGCCAGACTCTGTTTTATCATACCTGTGTAACCCATGGTGTTTCTGCTGTATTTTTTTTCCTCCTTTCTGTTATATCTGAATATTCACTACCCTCAGTTACTCAGTTTGTTTGAAACAGACTGTTCTTGGTCTGGGCATCTTTAAAGGATGTCCCCTATTGGAGCATTGGCTCCAAATTCTAAACTGAGCATTTTCCTGTTGTTTTTGATGTGTGTTTTCTTTTCCAATCAGTAAAACATTTTTCTTGAGTTTTCAGTGCCTGACATGCTTTTTTATCCTCTGGAGTGCTTCATTCTAGCCTTTGGAGTTCTACCTAAGATACGTTGTCCTTTAGTCTGGTTAGATTTTTTTTTTTTTTGGCTTTATTATTTTTAAAAATTAATTAAAATGCATTTCAAGTCAAAGTACATATATAGAGCTCAATTTTCCATCTCTCTGGTTGCAAAACAGATGGAGTCACACCATTTGTGTCTTCATACATGCACCTAGGGTAGTGATGACCATCTCATTACACCATCTTTGCTACACCCATTCCCCCTTCCCTCGCCCCACCATCCCTTACTCCATCCAAAGTTCCTCCATTTCTCCTATGTTGCCCATTCCCACCCCCCTTATGTATCATCATCCACTAATCAGAAAGAACATTCGGCATTTGGTTTTTTGAGATTGGCTTACTTCACTTAGCATGCTTTCCAATTCCATCCATTTACCTGCAAATGCCATAATTTTATTCTCTTTTATTGCTGAATACTATTCCATTGTGTATATGTACCACAGTTTCTTTATCCATTCATCTATTGAAGGGCATCTGCATTGCTTCCACAGTTTAGCTATTGTGAATTGTGCTGCTAGAAACATTGAAGTGGCTGCATCACTATAATATGCAGTTTTTCAGTCTTTAGGGCATAGGCCAAGGAGTGGGATAGCTGGGTCAAATGGTTGTTCCATTCCAAGTTTTTTAAGGAATCTTCATACTGCTTCCCAGATTGGTTGCACCACTTTGCAGTCTCACCAGCAATGTTTAAGTGTACCTTTTTCACCACATCCTCGCCAGCACTTATCGTTGCTTGTATTTTGGATAGCTGCCATTCTGACTGGGGTGAGATGAAATGTGAGAGTAGTTTTGATTTGCATTTCTCTAATGGCTAGAGATGTTGAATATTCCTTCATATATTTCTTTATTGATTGTGTATCTTCTGAGAAGTTTCTATTCAGCTTCTTAGCCCATTTATTGATTGGGTTGTTTGTTTTTTTTGGTGTTAAGGTTTTTGAGTTCTTTATATATCCTAGAGATCAGTGCTCTATCAGATGTACGTGTGGCAAAAATTTGCTCCCAGAATGTAGTTGTCTGTTCACCTCATTGACTGTTTCTTTTGCTGAGAAGAAGGTTTTTAGTTTAAATCCATCCCATTTATTGATTCTTGCTTTTATTGTGCTTTTGGAGTCTTGTGCTTTTGGAGTCTTGTTAAGGAAGTCAGGACCTAATCTGACGTGATGAAGATTTTGGACTACTTTCTCCTCAATAAGACGCAGGGTCTCTGGTCTAATTCTTAGGTCATTGATCCATTTTGAGTTGAGTTTTGTGCATGGTGAGAGATAGGGGTTTAGTGTCATTTTGCTACATATGGATTTCCAGTTTTCCCAGTACTATTTGTTGAAAAGGCTATCTTTTCTCCAATGTATGTTTTTGGCACCTTTGTCTAGATAGCTGTATTTATGTGGGTTGGTCTCTGTGTCTTCTATTCTATACCATTGGTCTACATGTTTATTTTGGTGTGAGTCCCATGCCGTTTTTGTTACTATAGCTTTGTAGTATAGTTTAAGGTCTGGTATTATGATGCCTTCTGCTTCACTCTTCTTGCTCAGGATTGCTTTGGCTCTTCTGGGTTTCTTATTTTTCCAAATGTATTTCATGATTACCTTTTCTATTTCTATAAGAAAGGACTTTGGATTTTAATTGGGATTGCATTGAATCTGTATAGTGCTTTGGGTAGTATGGCCATTTTAATAATATTGATTCTGCCTCCAAGAGTATGGGAGATCTTTCCATCTTCTAAAATCTTCTTCGATTTCTTTCTTTAGTGTCTTGTAGTTTTCATTGTAGAGGTCTTTCAACACTCTTTGGGAATATTGATTCCCAAATATTTTACTTCTTTTGAGGCTATTGTGAATGGAATAGTTTCCCTAATTTCTCTTTCAGAGGACTCATTGCTGATGTGTAGAAATGCATTTGATCTATGGGTTTTGATTTTATATCCTGCAACTTTGCTGAATTCATTTATCAGTTCTAGAAATTTTCTGGTGGAATTTTTTGGATCCTCTAAGTATAGAATCATGTCGTCAGCAAATAATGATAGTTTGAGTTCTTCTTTTCCTATTTGTATCCCTTTAATTTCCTTCATCTGTCTGATTGCTCTGGCTAGAGTTTCAAGGACTATATTGAATAAGAGTGGTGAGAGAGGGCATCCCTGTCTTGTTCCTGTTTTTAGAGGGAATGCTTCCAATTTTTCTCCATTTAGGATGATGTTGGCCTTTGGCTGAGCATATATTGCTTTAACCATGTTGAGGTATGTTCCTGCTATCCCTAGTTTCTCTAGTGTTTTGAACATGAAAGGGTGCTGTATTTTGTC
>CM053408.1:57427632-57445369 GCA_028644305.1 Xerus rutilus
TATTGAATAAGAGTGGTGAGAGAGGGCATCCCTGTCTTGTTCCTGTTTTTAGAGGGAATGCTTCCAATTTTTCTCCATTTAGGATGATGTTGGCCTTTGGCTGAGCATATATTGCTTTAACCATGTTGAGGTATGTTCCTGCTATCCCTAGTTTCTCTAGTGTTTTGAACATGAAAGGGTGCTGTATTTTGTCAAATGCTTTCTCTGCATCAATTGATAGAATCATGTGATTCTTATCTTTACGTCTATTGATGTGATGGATTATGTGTATTGATTTCCGTATGTTGAACCAACCTTGCATCCCTGGAATGAACCCCACTTGATCATGGCGCACTAGTTTTTTAATATGCTTTGTATGCAATTTGGCAAAAATTTTGTTGAGAATTTTTGCATCTATATTCATCAGGGATATTGGTCTGAAATTTTCCTTTTCTGATGTGTCTCTGTCTGGTTTTGGAATCAAGGTGATACTAGCCTCATAGAATGAGTTTGGAAGGGTTCCTTCACTTTCTATTTCATGGAATAATTTGAGGAGTATTGGAGTTAATTCTTTGTAGGTCTTGTAGAACTCGGCTGAGAATCCGTCTGGTCCAGGGCTTTTCTTGGTTGGAAGGCTGTTGATGGCATCTTCTATTTCCTTGCTTGAAATTGATCTGTTTAAGTCATGAATGTCCTCCTGGTTCAGTTTGGGAAGGTAATATGCCTCTAGAAATTTGTCAGTGTCTTCAGAGTTTTCTATTTTACTGGAGTATAGATTTTCAAAATAGTTTCTAATTATCCTCTGTATTTCAACAGGGTCTGTCATGACATTTCCTTTTTCATCACAAATTTAGTAATTTGGGTTTTCTCTCTCTCATTTTCATTTCTCTCTCCTTCTTTTCATTAGGGTGACTAAGGGTTTGTCAATCTTGTTTATTTTTTTTCAAAGAACCAGCTTTTTGTTTTGTCAATTTTTTAAATTGTGTTTCAATTTCATTGATTTCAGCCTTGATTCTAATTATTTCCTGCATTCTACTTCTTTTGGTGTTAGTTTGTTTCTCTTTTTCTAGGGCTTTGAGATGTAGTGTCAAGTCATTGATTTGTTGACTTTTACATCTTTGAGTAAATGAGCTTAATGCAATGAACTTGCCTCTTAGCACTGCCTTCATAGTGTCCCAGAGACTTTGATATGTTGTATCGGAGTTCTCATTTACCTGTAAAAATTTTTATCTCCTCCCTGATATCTTCTGTTACCCATGCATCATTCAATAGCAAATTATTGAATCTCCAGGTGTTCAAGTGACTTCTGTTCTTTAAACTGTTATTAATTTCTAATTTCAATCCATTATGGTCAGATAGAATGCAGGGTAGTATCTCTATTCTTTTGTATTTACTAAGACTTGCTTTGTGGCATAGCATATGATCTATTTTGGAGAAGGATCCATGTGCTGCTGAGAAAAAAGTGTATTTGCTTGTTGAAGGATAGAATGTTCTATATATGTCCATTAAGTCTAGACCATTGATTGTTCTATTGAGTCTTGTAGATTCTTTGTTTAGTTTTTGTTTGGAAGATCTATCCAGTGATGAGAGAGGTGTGTTAAAGTCACCTAGTACTATTGAGAGGTGTGTTAAAGTCATCCAGTACTATTGTGTTGTGGTTTATTTGATTCTTGATCTTGAGAAGGGTTTGTTTGACATACGTGGCTGCCCCATTGTTTGGGGCATAGATATTTAAGATTGTTATGTCTTGTTGATGTTTAATTCCTTTAAGCAGTATGAAATGACCTTCTTCATCCCTTTTCACTAACTTTGGTTTGAAATTCACATTATCTGATATGAAGATGGAAACCCCTGCTTTTTTATGCAGTCCATGTGAGTGATAGATTTTTTTTTCCATCCTTTCACCTTCAGTCTGTGAGTGTCTTTTTCTATGAGATGAGTCTCTTGGAGGCAGCATATTGTTGGGTCTTTTTTTAAAATCCAATCTGCCAGTCTGTGCCTTTTAATTGCTGAGTTTAGGTCATTGACATTCAGTGTTATTATTGAGACATGGCCTGTATTCCCAGACATTTTGGTTTATTCTTAGTTTTTAACTTGACTGGGTTTCTCCTTTGATTGGCCTTTCCTTTAGTGTAGTTCTTTCCTTTGCAGGTTTTTATTGTTGTTTTTCATTTCCTCCTTATGGAATATTTTGTCAAGAATGTTCTGTAGTGCAGGCTTTCTTGCTGCGAATTCTTTTAATTTTTGTTTATCATGGAAGGTTTCTATTTCATCATCAAATCTAAAACTTAGTTTTGCTGGATATAAGATTCTTGGTTGGCATTCACTGTCTTTTAGAGCTTGGTATATGTTGTTCCAAGCTCTTCAAGCTCTCAGGGCCTGGGTTGAGAAGTCTGTAGAGATCCTAATTGGTTTCCCCCTATATGTAATCTGATTCCTTTTTCTTGTGGCTTATTCTGAATGCTAGGCATTTTTATTATGATGTGCCTTGGTGTATATCTGTTGTAATTTTGTACATTTGGTGTCCTGTAAGCCTCTTGTATTTGATTATCCAATTCGTTCTTCATGTTTGGAAAATTTTCTGGATATTATTTCCTTGAATAGATTGCTCATTCCTTTGGTTTGAAATTCTATGCCTTCCTCTATCCAATAATTCTTAAATTTGGTCTTTTAATGTTATCCCATAATTCTTGGATGTTCTGTTCATGTTTTCTTATTGTCTTTACTGTGTGGTCCACTCTAATTTCAAGGTTAAATATTTAGTCTTCATTATCTGAAGTTCTGTCTTCCAAGTGGTCTAATCTGTTGGTGATGCTTCCCATTGAGTTTTTAATTTGGTTTATTGTTTCTTTCATTTCAAGGATTTGTTTGGTTCTTTTTCAGAATCTCCATGTCCTTATTAAAGTGATCTTTTACTTCCTGTATTTTCCTATGTACCTCTTTATCAAAATGATCTTTTGCTGACTGAGCTCTCTTATATCATTCTTGAAGTCACGGAACATTTAATTATGTACATCCTGAACTTCTGTTCTGTCATTTCTTCTGCCATGCTGACCATGGATTCTAGTAATGTAGTATCTTGGTTCGTTTGAGGCACTTTCTTCCCTTGTTTTTTCATGGTGTTTGTGTATCTTTCCTTCTAGCTCTGCAGAGCCAAGGTGTTACAGTTTTTTATCCTATAGGCTTATAGTTTCCCTGCAGGGTTTCAATGCCTCTCCTTTAAGGGGGAGACCAATATTGACAGATCTCAATACAGGCAATATATAATTTTAAACCAAGTAGCTCCTAATAGCTCCTAAATACATTTACAGTTTAGTCACAATATACAGAAATTTTGAGTTCAATTAACATCTATTATATAAACAATAGGTTTGCACAAGGGTCTACAGTTTCTGTTGGTGGGCTAGAGAGAATTGAGGGTGGGGTGTAAGATAGGATGTTAAGGCAGTAAGAAGTGAGTATATAGTTATTAGATCCTAGAAAGCATGAAAAAGGAATCCAAGAGAATATGGCTATTAGTAGAAAGGAGAGAAAGAGATTTGGGGAAGACCAGTACGAAGGAAGAAAATAGAGTCCAGCTAATGAGGAGACATGAAAATTAAGAAAAATAAAACATATACAGGTGGAAGTTACGAGACTATATAATACAACTGTAGTATATTAATCAGATATCCCAGTCTAGCATATCCTATCGCATAAAAAATATTTGGCTTCACAAATGTTGGGGATGAGAGGGCGGGAAAAGAGCGAGTGAGAGAAAAGAAGAAAGAAAAAGAAAGAAAAGAAGATAAGAGAAGAGGAAAAAAAAGACACAAAAAAAGGAATATCAGGGGGAAAAAAGGCTCAATGTAAATAAACAAGATTGCTTCCTTTCACCTCCAGTAGGTGGAGTAGTCTGTTGCTTACTGGTATCTCCCAACTCAGGTGAAGAATGTGGGAAGGCTGGACTGCTCCGTGGTCTCCGATGCAGTGGAGATGCAGTTTAACAGTGTGCTATGTTAAAGTAAAAGTTTGTTGAATTAAAAGTTTGTCTCCAGATCCTGTCTGGTGTCCCTCAGTGTACGAAGTTCTGCCCTGGTAGATGGAGATCCACACAAGAACAGCAGTCGGGGATCCCCGGCAGGAGCAACTCCTAGGGGTCCTGCATGGTTGGGCAGGCACTGGAGCCAGGGATCCTGTGTAGGAGCAGGCCTTGTAGGAGCAGGCCCCACCAGGGGTGAATCTCCTACTGAAGTCCTAGGCTGGGGCTCCACGGGGCTTGTGGCTGGAGACTACCACCTGCGGCTGGAGTCTGTGCTGCTTGTGGCTGTTGTCCTTTGCAATCACTGGTGCCTAGTGGTTCTGTGGGCACGTGAGTGAAATTCCTGCGGAGGCAGCTATAGAATGTTGTCCAGAAACTGACCAAGAGACGGTGTTTCCACTACTTCACTCTGGTTCTGGAGAGACTAGGACCGCCATGTCTGTCTAGGCCACCATTTTGGAACTGATTGCCTGGGTAGATTTTATTAATGAGAGTACTACCATGGATATTTTCTGAATGAGTCACTAATTATTTGTGTAGAACTTGACTACATTGCAGTTGAAGCTATTGGAAAATACTGATGTTGAAACATCTCTTAGAAGCTGTTATGTACTTTAGAGAGTTAAGAGGAGTAAGTGGAACTTAAATAAGGAGGCTTCAAGAGAATTTGTTAGTTATTTCAAGTTATTTTTGTTATTGTTGCTGCTGAGAATGCAACCCAGGACTACTGCATGCTAAGCACTGGGTCTATTGCTGCGCTGTATCCTTAGGCTAATTCGAAGAAATTTGATTATCGGATGTGCCATTTTCCAAAGGAATAAGTGCTTTAGAAAACAAATGAGAGGTGCCTGAGTCATCTTTCTTATAGCTCCTGATTAGTGATTGACATCTTTTGTACACTAGACTTTTATTAATCAATAATTCTTTTTTTCCCCTTTGACTTAGTTCTTGTTTGCCATCAGCAATTTCATCAACCTTGAGTGTATTCGATGCAGACCTCAACTGAACTTTATTTAAAGTGTAACAATATATTGATATGTTTTTGTGTTTCCAGTGGGATCATGAAACCTGGCCTCAATGCCATTATGGGACCCAGAGGTGGAGGCAAATCCACGTGAGTATAACAAAGTATAAGCAAGCCCTTTCTGTGCAGTTTCAGTGTGGTTTAAAAATTAGTTTATGGAGCAGATGTTGATTGATCCTTTGCTGTGCATGTCCAATCTGGTCCTAAGTATGAGGATAATATGTGGTTAGGCTACCTTGTGGCTTTATTCTGAGGAACAGGAAGTCTTATTAGGTCAACCTTATGAACACAGCATGATAATGTAATTGACATTCTACTGGTGGTCATATTATAAGCTAATGAGGAGGAAAAGGAAGGGGGATGATATAAAAGATAGGGAGATGGAGCTGAAGGTATAATTGAAGACATGAGTCTTAGAGAAAGGAGTATATTGCCTGGGTTGAATTCTATAAGATCTATTAGTCAGGAGGGTCATTTGGGAGATATGTACTGGATAAGCCAAATTTGCCTTGCTTTTATATTTTTGGTTGTTCTTTATAATGTTTAATGAAAAGGAAGGTAAAAATTTAAATATATTCATATGTGTGTATATATATGTGTGTGTGTGTGCACGTATATGTGTATGCAAAATTTTAGTTGAACTATATAGACTTTCTGACTAGTTCATTTTCCAACTTGCACAAATTTTCAATTCAGAGTAGCTGAGAAGTATGACCTGTGTGTAGGGAGAAAATGACCCACAAAATATATGTCCTTTCATAGGTTGTTGGATGTCTTAGCTGCAAGAAAGGATCCACGTGGATTATCTGGAGAAATTTTGATAAATGGAGCACCTCGACCAGCCAGTTTCACACGTCATTCAGGTTATGTGGTACAAGTAAGTATTAGTGGTTTGCTTTTCAGGTATCCTCTATGTATGTATGGGCAACAGCCTTGGCTTATAGAAAACAATCTGGAAGTGTCTGGGTATACTTACTCATGGTCTATCTGGGTGTGCAGATGGGGGATGAAATTCTGCCTTTAGGCTCTGCAGTTGTCTGTAGGTGGAAGCTCTGCAATTTGTGGAGCTGAAAGTTTGCCACCAGCTACACCTTTACCATGGCTTTGTTATTTCATGGATTAAGTTACGTTCACTGGGGGGATGATCTTAGAAAAAGCTCAGTATGTCTCCTTGAAATACCTTTTGCCTTCAGGGCAGTTCTGTGATGGGCACCATGACGGCAAGAGAAAACTTACAGTTCTCAGCGGCTCTTCAGCTTCCAACTATGACAGATCATGAACGAAAGGAACAGGTTAACAAGATCATTCAAGAGTTAAGTCTGAGTACAGTGGCTGATTCCAAGGTAATGTGAACAAAAACCTATAGAATCCATCAGGAAAGAGGACCTCCCTGTGTGGACAGTGACCTTAATCAGAAGTTTCCTAGAATGTGTGTGCTCAAAGTAGCTGCTTTCTGTAATGATGGGGAAAATGACTGGTTATATAATATGAAGGTGGAAATGAAGCTGAAGAAACCATCTTAACTGAGATCTAATCCTGGGGGTGGAGTGTGGTCTATGTGGGGGGACCCCTCACATGGCCTTTTCCATGGTCCTCCCACCTTCATTGTTAAGTCGTGGCAAATTTGATGTATTTGCATCAAATGTTCTTCTCATTTTTCCCCCCTTTGAGCTGTTCTCCCTTCCTTCCTCTGGAGAATTTTGTTCTATTGTTTTTTTGAGATATATTTCTAGAATGATAAATGATGAGAATCTAATGATTCTTGTTATGTTTCACTATGGGGTAGATGGCTTCCATAACTATAGTTAGTATATTTATTAGTATTTACTCCTAATTTGTGTAACAATCAAGTTAGTTTTCTTTAGCTTTTGTTCTCTCATATCCTTCCTTCCTTTCTCCATTCTTCCTTTCTTTTACCAATATTTATTTCTAGGTTCTTACATATCAGGATCTTTTAGGACTGGGAAGCACAATTGTCGGCAAAAGGAACAAAGAATGGAGAAAATAACTTCCTGTCAAGTCCTGTCACTTGGCCCCTCTGCCCTGAGCTTCAGTTATTCATTTGGTAAAAGAGAAAATTCCTCTTTTTCTCAGAGTTCCATTTAGTTACTGTTCAGAAGAATGAGGATAACAGGATGAAATGTCTCTAGTAGCGCTGGCACAGGTTAGTTAACCAAGTGATAGTTACCATGACCATTTTTGTTGATAATGTAATAATCTATGTTTTAGTTTAGATCTAGTGGAGAAAGAAAAAGGACAAGTTTAGCAATGGAGCTGATCACTGATCCTTCCATCTTGTTCCTGGATGAGCCCACAACTGGTTTAGACTGGAGCACAGCAAGTGCTATCCTTTTGTTCTTGAAAAGGTAAATGCAATGGGAATAATGTTTTTTCAGTTATTTAATATCTGATCACTTCTCCATACCAGATGTTCTTGGTGCAGGGGATTCCAAAGTGGACAGCAAAATTTCTTCATTCTTTGTTAGAAGGAAATAGTCAGTGAACAAAGAAGTGTTATCAAGGAAGATGAAACAAGGGCTGGGGCTGTAGCTCAGCAATAGAGTATTTGCCTAGCAAGCGAGAGGCACTGGGTTCGAGCCTCAGCACCACATATAAATAATAAATGAATAAAATAAAAATCCATCAACAACTAAAAAAATATTTAAAAGAAAGATGAAACAAAATCGTAGGGAAAGCATGTCTCCATGGTGGGTGGGGAGGTGTTTTAAAGAGTAGGAGGGTCTACAAAGTCTACAAACATGTGACATATGAGCTGGGAGACAAGACCTGATGTATGTAAAAGAGTCCTGGTTGGAAGGACCAGCCAGTGGCCCTGAGGTAGACAATGCCTGATGCCTGTGGACCAGCAGAGAGATCAGAGGGACAGAAACCAGTGACAAAGGGGAGTGAAGTTGGCTGCTGTACAGCTATAACAAGACCACAGGCTAGGGGCTGACCAAGAAATTACTTTTCTTCCAGCTCTGGAGGCTGAAAGTTGGGATCAAGGTATCCATAGGGTTGATTGCTCTGAGGCCTCTGTCAGTGGATTTTAGAAAGCCATCTTCTCTCTCAGTGTCTGTGCCCTAGTCTCTTCTTAACTAGACACAGTCAGATGAGGACACTCAATGACCTTATTTGATCTTAATGACCTCTGAGAAGATTTTATCCCCAAATGTAGCCACATTCTGAAGTACTGGGGGTTAGAACTTCAGCATATGGGTTTTGGGAAGCCACAGTTCAGCCCATCACAGTTAGAATATAGTGAGGTAGAGGTGGGCTGGTGGCAGTTATATAGACCTCATTGTCCGCCATGAGACATGTGGCTTTTCTTGTTACTGGAGAACTTAGGAGTATTTTATGAGTGTCAGAGCAGAGTAATGGCTGTGGGAAAGGCTGGACAGTCAGTCCAGGGTGAGTGAAGGACACCAGGGAGAGCTGAGGCAGGATGGGGCCTGGACCAAGATGCTTGTGGTGAGGTGGTGAAAGGAATGTGAGTTCTGGATCTATTTTGAAGATGATGATGAACCAACAGGATCAGCTCAGGAAATCGACTTGGGGTGTGAGGACTGGGAGAATGAATCCTGAAATTTGAGCATGAATAAATGGCAGAATGAAGTAAAAAGAGATAAACAGAGAGTCACTTTCTTTAATTAAGAAAGGAGACTGTGGCATTAGCGTTTATGGGAAAGATTCCAAAGTTAATTTTCGGACACATTAAAATGAACAAAAAATTGGTTGAAAACTGACAGAAAAACTTCAAGAATGGTACAGAGAAATCTCTTCTCCATCACCTAAACTCCCAAGCTGTTGTTTTACTGCATTTCCTGCCTCTTCCTCCATCTCTGCTCTCCCTGTCTATAACTCTTCTGACATCATGCCCCATCACTCTAAGCACCTCCCAAGGGCAGCTCCAAGATGCAAGGACATACCACAGTACCATCTCCCACCGAGGAAATCAACAATCATGGCTTTATCATTGTGCAGTCCCTGGACTTTGGTCAGATGTCACCAGGTCTCCTTGAATTCCGTTTCCTTTTTTGCCTCTGGATCCTTTGTAGAAATACACGCCCCCCCCCCGCCCTCTTTTTTAATAATCTGGGAGAGTTCCTCAGTCTTTCCCTGTCTTCTGTGTCCTTACAATTCTTAGCCCATTTCATGCGATGCTCTTTGCCTGGGTCATGTCTGTATTCCACCAGACCACAAAGTGCTGCAGTGTCCTCGGCAAAATGTACTTGAGGCTTCAACCACCTCTGATAATGAGAATCACTATCATTTGATCACGGGTGGCTGCTGGGCTTTTCTTCTGAGAAATTATTATTCTTCCCATTTGTAATTGATTACTCTTCTATTGGGAAGGATATCTGGCTTTTATGCCAATATTCTGTTCCTTATCATATCTCTCCCCACCAGTTTTAGCATACATCAATAATGCCTGCTCTTGTGCTAGTTGCCTAACATGTGAGAGTTGACATTCTGTGGAAGGAAAAGATTTCTCTCCTTCCCTCTTCATTTTCCATTGGAGGCAAAGGGTTAAAATCTGGTGTTCACTATTTTAATCATCAAATTTATCCTGATTTGGCCAGTGGAAGCCACTTCAATGTGGCTTTGCTTTGCTTTTGACATCTTCTAAATCATTCTAGCAGTTCTTTACTTCATGGTCACTTTAATGTTCTAGACTTATCATGTACTTTTCCTATGTGAGCTGTTTTGTCTGGGGGGCCTTGATTCCATCTGCTGTAGTTAATATTTAGAAACTAAGATATGGTTTCTTAGTGACCTCACTGCTACTCATGTGGCATTGCTCCTAGACGTTTAGTAGACTGACCTATTGCATATTTCCTGAATATACAATATAAATGTGTGTATATGTTTGTGTGTGTGTACATATACATGTATATAGATGTTAATATACTTCTGTGTTTTATTTGAAAATATAGTAATTATAAATACATTTTATGATTTTATGGGTTTTTTGATGTATGTGTGTGCATCTGTGTAGTTAGATAGGTAAGTAGATAGGTTTTTGTGTATTGGTGCTGGGAAATAAAACCTATGATTTCACACTTGCTAAGTACTTGCTCTATCACTGAGCTACTCTCTAGTACCTGTATATATATTACAATAGAAAAATATGAAAATATATATATGTAACTATTGCTGTTTCTGTTAAGAGTAGATATATTTAAAAACCAATGAGTTCATAATAATATTTCCAATTCCGATCTCCCACCTCTGTGTTATCTTGAGTCTCTGCCATTTCCATGTTTGTAAGTGACTTCAGTGAGAGGGTTTGCTGTTATCATCTTAATATATGCACTTACTTGCTCAAACAAGTAATCTAATTGTTTAATGCAAACAGTCTCCCAAGGGCTCTGGCCACTCCTTTTGTCTACCATCCTGGAGTCCCCTTTGCCCCATTTTTAGCTTCCATACATACCTTCACAGCTTCCCCTCTCTATCAGTACCTTCCCCTTCATCTGTTACCTATGCCCCTGAAAACAAGGAAGAGAAGAAACAGGAGTGGGAGTATGTGTAAAGGTTTAACATCTTATGTTTAAGATTTCAGTTGCATGTGCAAGTGGAGATGCCAAGTTTTGGTAGGCAGTTCAGGTCCCTTTATGGAATATTTTCATGATATTTTTATTATCTATAACTATGTTAATAGTATTCATTAGAGAATGATGAATTTATGCAGAGTACTGTAACTATTTTCTTTTAACGAGGGGCTGGGATGGAATTCAGAGCTTTGGAAACACTGGGCAAGCACTTCACTACTGAGTCACACCCCAGCCTTTGAATTATTTTCTCATTTTACACTGTGTAGCACACAGGTATCCTTGCTCATACAGAGAGCTCTACCAAGTCCTTCTCAAGCACCACTCCGTACTTATGCCTTGATTCTGGCTAAATATGCAGGTTCTGTTTCTCTAGAATTGAGGTAAAGCCCCAGTTTCTCCCCAGAGGATTCTAAGAGGAGGTACTCATACTGATGCTGCTGGTGCTCAGACTACATTGGGTATCAGGGCTCTCAGGTAATCGCATTTCCTGCTCTGAGTCCTTTACCAGCTCCCGATTGCCTTGGAGCAAAGTTCCAGTTTCTTATTGAGGGTTCATCATGGGCCTGTTCTGCTCTTTCTGTAGTCACTTTAGTTATCCAGCACCAGCTTACATTCACTCTCTCTCTCTCTCTCTCTCTCTCTCTCTCTCTCTCTCTCACACACACACACACACCACTTAGCCCTTAACACTAACCTTCTAACTGTACTTTACCAATGAGATCTTTTTGTTTCACACTTTGTTCACCTTGTTCTCCCACCATGAGTGGTTTTATCTTCTTAGCTCACCACCCCTGTTGGGCCTTTTGATATTCTACTTAAATCATCTTTAGACTGGGTTATAAGTCTCCTATTTTGATCATAGGAACCTTAGTTAATCCTATTCCACATTGTATTGAGATTATTGTTCTTATGTCCTGATTCTCTTTGAGGCAGAACACACTCTGCTAGTGTATACTAGGTGGTTATTAAATTCATAAATTAAAGTGATTCTTCTCATCAAATATTTTAATTACAATTTTGAACAGTGTTTTTGCCTTTATTTTGTGTGCCTATTAATGATAAATCCTATGAAAAGGTAGTTTACCACTGTTTACCACTGTTTCTACTATGGGATTGAACCAAAGATCAAATCCCAGCCTTCGTGACTGTGACCTCTTTTCCAAGTTGCTTGATTTTTAAGCCTTATTTGTAAAAAAAGAAAAAAAAAGGGGGAAAAATGAAATAAGATTATCTCTAAAGCATTTAACACAAATATAAACATAGTAAGAATTTAAGAATATTAATGGAATTATCAGAGCAGAAGAATGAAAACCAATCCTAAAGAGATAGAAGACTTGAGCCATCAGTGAGAATTGGGCATACAACCATTGTTTGAATATTTAGATTATAATTAATTCTCAAATGTGGATTTTTTAAAAAAATATGAGCTCCCTGTACCCATCCCCAGAGAGTCCACTTCAGTGTATGAGAAAATGTTCTAGGAATCTGCATTATCAGTGAACATTCTGGTGGATTCTAAAATGTTGATGCACCATCCTTTAAGAAGCCTTAATGTTTTCAATAAATGCATTGAATTTATGTTCCCTAAGTATCAAGCACAAAATATGAGATGAAAGGGGTTAGGGTTAATTTTACAAGGGAAAATTAAGAAAAATTGGGAACAAATTATCTAATAGCAGTAATCAAATATTTTACTAAGAAGTGCAGGATTCAGATGTTTAATGACTAATAGTTTTCCTTGTTTAACAGCATTTCTGAGCAGGGAAGAACAATCATCTTCACCATTCATCAGCCTCGCTATTCCATCTTCAAGCTGTTTGACAGCCTCACCTTATTGGCTTCAGGAAAACTAATGTACCATGGTCCTGCACAGGAGGCTTTGGAGTACTTTGAATCAGCAGGTGTGGTTGACCTTTTCATGCATTAGATCCTTCATTCATAGACTCCTAGGGAGAGCAGAGGGGTCGACAGGAGCGCTGCTTGATCTCCGTGCAGATGCACCTTGGATTCCACCACAGTAAAACATCTTCAGTTTGGTGCTAAATTTTGCTTCATTCTACAGCACTTGTTTGTTCTGTAGTTCTTTCTTTTTCCTATTTGAGTGTGCTTGTGTGTGTGTGAATGTTTCTACTGGGCTTTTTTTCTGCTTCAAAGTTAATGAGGTTCTTTCCCTGGAAGTTCTGTGATTAACTTGGATCAATTATCAATAATCAATAATCAATTATCAATAATCAATTATTCCATCAATTGAATATTTATGGAAAGGCCCAACATTATCTTCTTCTTGACCATATAGAAAATTGTGGTTTTATAACTTTCCTCCTGAGAGGTGATCTTGTTCTGTCTTCATGAGGGCTCATGGAGATATTACATCATTTTCTGGTAACATTACATTGCAGATTTAAGCATTGAATGGATTTGAGTGACCTGTTAGTCATTAGAGTGGCTGGTTCTAAATCTGGCTTTGATATGCCAAAATTTCTGGGCTACCTAGTTCTTTGTATTTCAGGTTGAATTATGTGATTTTTTGAATGGCTTATGCAATCTACTTTATTTTAGAGATTTGGATATGATTATAGAGGCTTCTCTATGATCTCAAATGCCATTTAAATATTCATTAGCTGTTTCTCTTAATTTTTATTTAATGTCTATCATTTAAAAATGATCAAGCATTTATGGATCTGGGAAATCCAGAGTAGATGAACTTAAGAGTCAGACCTCAGGCCAAGTTCAGATGATTGTGCCACAAGCAGTTGAGGTAAGAGCCCAGGGGTGCACCCCTGCTGGTCACTTTCTCTAATAATGCTGCTTTGGGGATTTGTCATCTATTTGGAATTATGACAGCTTGAGAGGTGATCATTTGGACATCTGTATTAAATGGCAGAGAAGTGATCGTTGCTGATGTGTGTTGCCATTACAGGATTTTCCAGGTGAACTTAGCACATTGCACCCAGGCATTTAATACTTTTCTCTTTGGACCTAGCTTTAGATTTGTGAAGAAGTCCTGATAAGCACCGGAGCATTTTAGTAGTTCTTTGGGTTTCACGATTTATAATATGTAAGGACTAATGTAAAATGTTCTGAAGAGACAAATTAGGGAAGAAAAGAGCAAGAAGATGTGGGAGAATATGTTAGATTCTCTTTCCTAGCCTCACTTGCATCACCCTCTGGAGGTGATCCACTTTTCTTTCTCCGACCATCAGGTTGTATTCTTTGGTTTTCTTTCATAGGTTACCAGTGTGAGCCCTATAATAACCCTGCATACTTCTTTCTGGATGTTATTAATAGAGACTCCTCTGCTGTAGTTTTAAAGAGAAAGGAAGAAGACTGTGAAGGTATGCGAGTCTCTCAGATTTACAGATTTTTGTCTTATTGATTTGGCTAAAGTTTAGAAATGTTCTGGTCATTAAAACATTGCTTTAGAATTTACATTAATGTCATGTTCTGACACCAGTCAACAGATTGACTCTGTTGTCCATAAGTGCTATATTTTTTATTTAATTTATTAATGTACATTTATATGCTGTGAGTTATAAAGTGAGTTTCCATTAAAAATAAATATGCTTAAGTTTTGTATTATTTTCAAAATAAGAAACTTGGCACTTGATGCCTTTGCACATAGTAGAAAGCAGGGACCAGATTTTTTTTTAAATATTTTTTTTTAGTTGTAGATGGATGTAATATCTTTATTTTATTTACTTATTTTTACGTGGTGCTGAGGATGAAACCCAGTGACTCATGCATGTGAGGCAAGCGCTCTACTGCTGAGCCCCAGCCCCAGCCCAAGGGACCAGATTTTATATTAAGAATTATAACTGTGGTAAGATGTCTGTTTTAAGAATGAGAGTCCCAGTAGATAGGAAAAATGTCAGTTTTCTGTATCCATAAGACTATGGAAGAAGTCAGGTCAATTAGCGGCAAGATTATGGCAGAAGTGAGGTTAGTTAGCTGTGTTTACTAATGTGTAAAGCAATGACAACACTTGTGCTTTTTCTATATTCAAGCTTCAGAATTACAGTGTTGTCCAAGAAGTACATCACAGAAAAACAGGTTAAATCAGTTGTTATCTATTAATAATGCTTCTCTTCTTTATTTTTTTGTATCCCTTTTATTCCAAAGCCAACAGGGCCGAACAGTTTTCCAAGAGAGAAAAGCCAGTCACAGACACATTAGCTGAGTTTTATGCCAACTCCTCATTCTACGAAAATACAAAAGCTAGATTAAAGGAGCTCTTAGATGCTCAGAAGAGGAGCTTAGCCTTGAAGGAGATCCCTGATGTCACCTCCTTCTGCCATCAATTCAGATGGATTCTGTGGCGGGCATTCAAAAACTCTCTAGGTTTCCCCTCGGTCACTATTCCTCAGGTAACCCACCAGACTCTTGTGCTCTTTTCTGTTCATGTGGGGGCAGTTTGGCCCTGATGTAGACATCAGGATCATGTGTATCTCCTACCCACCATTCCATTTACTGGTCATCCTCACTCCATTTTGAATCTAGAAACAGTCACTAGACCAAGTAAAACGTTAGTTTTACATATGGAAAGCTGTTTTTTGTTGTTTTCTTTGGTTTTTGTTTTTGCAGGTCTGGGGATTGGACCCATGGGTGCTCTACCACTGAGCTATATTCCTAGCTCTTTTAAAATAATTTTTATTTTGATACAGAATCTCACTAACATACCAAGTCTGGCCTTGAACTTGCACTCTTCGAGCCTCAACCTCCCTAGTTGTTGGGATTACAGGTGTGCACCGCCAGACCTAACAAGTCTATTTACTGTCTCATTACTTCTTTTAACTACGATGAGATCATGTTTCTTTTTTCTTTTGGTTGGCTCTGGGGTGGTTTTTTATTATCCCTCTTTAAGGTTTTGTTGTTGTTATTGTTGTTGTTAATCCCGGTGTCACACAAAACTTTAGTTCCTCCAGACATTAGTCCATCATTTATATAAGGAAATCAGTTTTACTAGTTGTTTTGGGGTGACTACTTTTAATATTATTCACTGAGTCTCCATTGAGTACTAAAAGATGTTATGTGGTTGGTTTTAATGAAATACTGCTGGCTACTTAACTTGTGCACTGTAATTTTCATATGTTAGTATTGTCACCTTCCAAATATATCTGTGGGTCTGCATGCCTTTTGGATTATACTATCAATTTTTCCAAACATTTTGATCCTTGTAATTTGGCATTTCTGTCAGAACATAAACACTTGTGTCCTATCAATCAAAGGTAAAGTTTTCTTTTTTGAGAATAGATTTGATGTCATTTGGAGCATGTTAGTTGTATTAGATCTATCAACCTGAGTTACACATTTTCAAACAGTGATGTGATATAATGAGTGGATTCTACTTTGTGATTTGGGCTTTACTTTGAATTACTTGCCTCTAAATTGGTTGATAAGTGTCTCATCCAAAATACATATACATATATGGTAGTTAGTTGTGGGAAGGCATGATAGAAGCATAGCTATTTGCAATGCACCTTAATTTGCATGAATCATGCTTTGTTTTGGTCCTGGGTTTCCTTCCTTCCTCCCTTCCTCCCTTCCTCCCTCCCTCCCTCCCTCCCTCTCTCCCTCTCTCCCTTCCCTTTCTTCTTTTTTTTTGAGTAAGCCACATCTCAGCCCTTTTTATTTTTAAAATTTTGAGACAGGGTCTCAGTAAGTTGCTTAGGGCCTCACTGAGTTGCTGAGGTTAGCCTGGAACTTGTGATCCTCTTGCCTCCACGTCTTGAGTCACTGGGATTACAGGCGTGCACCACCACATCCTGGTCCTAGGCTTCTTTAAGGTGCAAACAGCAGGCCCAGAACCTCTAGGTGGAATGTTTAGCCTATTTGCTCCATCAGTGAATTCAGTTCCACAAAACAAATTCCAGCAATGTTCAGAGAATTGCAGTTTCTAGAATAAGGATACAACATTGTAGCTCCCTGAGTTTAGTGGGATGATTTTTGTCAAGGTTTTTAATTACTGGAGTGTTAGTGTAGGAGTAGGAAAATGCTTTTTGTTCAAGAGCCTGATGGTAACTATTTTAGGCTTTGCAGGCCAATGTGGTCTTTGTCTCAGATAATCAACCCTGCAATTTTAATGTGAAAGCAGCCATAAACAAATGAACCTGACTGTGTTCTGATAAAACTTTATTCATGAACATTGAGTAGCTAGTGAATTTTATATTACAAGAAATATTATTCTTTACCTTTTTTTGGCCAATTCTTTAAAAACATAAAAACCATTCTAACTTTTGAAAAGTGCAAAAATAGGTGGCTGACCCTATTATGGCCCATGGCTCCCAGGCTGCAGTTTATTGACCCCTTCGGCTTGATGTGGTTTTTTAGTATCAGGAATTTAACTCAGGGGCACTCGTCCACTGAGCCACACCCCAAGCCCTATTTTGTATTTTATTTAGGGATAAGGTCTCACTGAGTTGCTCAGTGCCTCATTTTTGCTGAGGCTGGCTTTAAATTTGTAATCCTCCTGCCTCAGCCTCCAGAGGTGCTGGGATTAAGGCGTGTACCACTGTGCCTGGCTGGTCTGACGTTTTTAACCGTCTATGATTTTTTTACTTCTCTAAATTTTGAACATGGAGTTGTGGAAATGTTGTCTGACTCTTTGCTAATGATATCTTACATCTGTTCTCTCAAAGTCCTAGTTTGATTTGAGCTAGTTATATACATGATTCAGACTTGGCTTCTGACCAGAGGTTGCATTTATTTGGAACATCTTGGAATGAATTCATTATCTGTATAAAGAAGATTTAGAGTTCTTAAATGTGCCAAAGATTTTATGATCTAATCGATTTGGAGGACTTTATCATTAATCTCTGAGAGAATCATTTTTCTATTAACATTAAATATTTGATTCTTTTTTTAGTGAAAGCAACAAATATCCCTCAGAACATACCTTGAGAAATGTTGGTTAAACACATTTGATCAAAGACAGAGTGACCTTTTGCAAGAATTTATCTTTTAGCCGGGCGCGGTGGCTCAAGCCTGTAATCCCAGCACTTAGGGAGGCTGAGACAGGAGAATCGCGAGTTCAAAGCCAGCCTCAGCGAGGGTGAGGCGCTAAGCAACTCAGTGAGACCCTGTCTCTACATAAAACACAAAATAGGGCTGAGGATGTGGCTCAGTGGTCGAGTACCCCTGAGTTCAATCCCTGGTACC
>CM053408.1:57445469-57508548 GCA_028644305.1 Xerus rutilus
GAATTTATTTTTTATCCTTCTGTTAAAAACAGAGGCCACATGTACAAAGCTCATGGAGTATTATCTGCCCCATTGTGCAATATTTAGTTTGCTAGTGGTTTTCTTTTTCTTCCTACAAGAAAAATTACACATAGATACCTCATGAAAGTATGCCACAATTACAGGATTTATGGTTTTGTCATTGTGTTTGAAAACTCACTAAAAAGAGTTTCAAAGCTTTGAAACTTGTAAGAAACATTCTAATGATAATATTCAGTATAAAATGTCATGCTTAAATGCACAAGAAACAAAGAATGCAGAGTTTAGTTTGAAAGACTGAATATTCTAAAGTATACCATAAGAAAATAAAGGCTTATATACCTGTTCATGCTGCATGTAGGCAGAGACATCAACATTTATTTTAGAAGCTTGATCTGATGACATGAAGTAGAGCGTATTCTGAGAGTAGTGAAGATATGCAGAATGGAATTTTCTCCTAGATTTCTGTCTTATTAGTAAAGGGATGTTTAAGGACATCTCGTAAAGAAAACATTTAAATGATATTCTTTCTAGACTGTGGTCTTCACAAACCAGTCTTTTCAGATTATGAGTCTGTTTTTGGCTTGCTTCTTACCTAGAATGTGCTTTACATATTACTTCATGTCTTGATACTATTATAGTATTAAGATTTTCTTTTCAGCTTTGAAGTTTTCAAGATATATAGTAGGATATTTTTCTTCCAAATTAATATCTTCTATATTTTGTAATTTCCACATGAATGATATTAGAATTACTTGAATAAATTATATTATAATGTAACTTTTCAACACTTTGATAATACCTGACAAGAACAACTTAGAGAAGGAAAGGTTATTGTGTGCTTACAGTTTCAGAGGTTCAGTACATTTTCTGCCAATTCCGTTACTTTGCCACCAAGATGAGGCAGCACATCGTGGTAGGAGGGCATGGGTGAGAAAAGCTACTCGGCTGTTGGTAGCTGGGAAGTAGGGGGCAGAAGTAGAGCCAGGGACTAGGTATAATCCCAAGGGCATGCCTCCAGTGTCCCACTTCTTCTAGTCATTCTCACCTGCTTATGAATTATTAATCCATCAAGTTAACCAAGCCACCAATGAAGTTCCAAATCTCATAAACTAATCATTTTACCTGTGACTATTCCTACATCGAGTAATACATGAGCCTCGGAGAAAACACCACAGATCCAAATTATAACAGGTACCCTTAACCCTGTGCTAATTGAGGCATCCTTTTGAGACTTGTTATCCTAAAAACAAAAGTGTTTGTCAAGAGTCCATGGGAGCCATTCACACAAACTGAGTAGGTGAAGGTAGGTGAGGATTGGGAGATTGGGCCACTTAGGTGGGACTCATTGACTGTAGGTCTCACTGGCTGAGGTTGGAGGACAAGCAGTGATGGAGGAGATGATAATGGAAGCACTTGGGTGCCCCCAGAGAGAGCTGGCTGAGTGCTTTGGTGACAGTGACGATGCACTTTCTCATACAAATGGGGTCTTACCAGAGGTGAAGTGGAAGGATTTTTTTTTTGGTACAAAATTCCATTGTTTAGAAATTGTGTGTATATTGTTTTAAAATTTTCTTGCTTATTAATTTTGTTATGCTGGGGATCAGATCCATTGTCTTACACGTACAGGGCAAGCACAGTACTCGTGAGCTACATTCCCAGCCCTGAAATTTTATTTATTTCTAATCAGAGTAAAGACATCCTGTTTCATTTGAACCTTTTAAATGATGAAACTATGCATGTTCACGGGCACAAAAGTTGAGAGTTAAGTATAAAATTTTAGCCACTTGGACTTTAGTTTTTGCCCATAAACTACTTCCCCTAGCATGTGCCTGACTCTTTTACCCTGTATGGCATTGTGGATGCAGAACCTCAACTGGCCCTAAACCAGGAGAGCTTGTTGGACTCTGACAGGAATCTTAGTTTGTCCAATCATCTGCTGTATTGTCTTGTCAATTCCCCAAATAACAGATACTTTAATTTTCGATTCAATTTAGAAAGCAGTCTAATAATGTACATTGCTTTACATTCTCCCAGGGAGTCTGGTCATGCCATTTAAAGTGTTGACCTCAATGGAGAGATTTGATTATGTAGTCATATATCTTGTAATAATAAATTATGTGCAAAGATTTTACCACTAATTGAAATTCTTTCCTTTTTATTTTCCTTTTCTGTTTTGATAAGATGTTTGCCACAGTTGCTCTGGGACTGATTGTAGGTGCCACCTTTCTTGTGCTAAAAAATGATTGTACTGAAATCCAGAATAGGTAAGTAAATTTGGATCTCACTTTGAGAAAATGCTGTTACTTTTTTTAAGTGTGTGGACATCCTTTAAATATTTGAACTTATGGGAATAAATGTCACTGTGTTATTGTGGGTAGGATGAATGAGTGCATTGAAGAATGAATGGAAGTGTTGAATATTTTACAGATGTATGCATGTACATGTATAGTAGTAAACTGTGCAACTCAAATTTTATCCTTTTCACCATTCTTAAGTGGACAGTTGGGTGGTATCAAATATATTCAGATTATGCAACTCCCATCACCTCCCTGCTCCAGACCATTGTTTTCATCTTCCTAAATGGAATCTCAATGAATCAGCAACTCCCAAAACTCACTTTGCAGACCTGCCTAACACCATTCCACTCTGCATTTGTGAATTTGACCACTCGAGGAACTTTATATATATATGGACTCCTGCAGTATTTGTCTTTTGGTGATTAACCTATTTCCTTTAGCATAATATCTTCAAGATTTCTTCAGCGGCTGCGTCGCTGTCATATGCTGTTTTTAAGTGTTTTGGGTATAGACCGAGGAGTGGGATAGCTGGGTCAAATGGTGGTTCCATTCTAAGTTTTCTAAGGAATCTCCATACTGCTTTCCAGATTGATTGTACCAATTCGCAGTCCCACCAGCAATGTATGAGCATGCCTTTTCTCCCTACATCCTTGCCAACCCTTATTGTTGTATTCTTGATAACTGCCATTCTGACTGGTGTGAGATGAGATCTTAGTTTTGATTTGCATTTCTATAATTGCTAGAGATGTTGAACATTTTTTTCATGTTTGTTGATTGATTGTGTATCTTTTTCTTAGAAGTGTCTATTCAGCTCCTTAGCCCATTTATTGATTGAGTTATTTGTTTTGAGGGTTCCAGTTTCCCCATATCCTTACCAAAAGTTGTTACTTTTTCCTTTTCTAAATAATAGACATCAACTGGATCTTTGGTAAAACATTCTTTGTCCATTTTAAAATAAAATTTATTCCTTTTTGGATATGTGATTTGTCAATATTTTCTCCCATTGTGTAGGCTTTCACTCTCTTGATAGTGCCTTTGGCACATAAATATTTTTTAATTTGATATAATCCAGTTTTGTTTATTTTTCTTTTGTTACTTGTGAGTCAGTTTCCTTTATGGTTTTCAATTCATTTGACTTGGATGTGTAAAGTTGGATGGTAGGAATCAGTTTTTCCTGTTTTATGGATAACACTTAATGTTGTGATCATTACCTAGTTTAATCACACTGAGCCTTAAAATTCTCATTTTAGGATGAGACTTTTTAGTGGCTCTGTCCTGTTCATAGCATAGGTGCTTAGCAACATCACAGACCTCAGGGTTCTCATCATAATTTGTGTATGAGAACCACTCCTTGCTAGACACTGGACTCCATGCTTGACATCCATAGCCTCAGGTACCTCCTAACAACCAGAAGGGTACATGGTTTTATCCACATTTTACTTTTGAGGACAGTTGAGGAAGGTTATATCAACTCTGTTTTGATGTCTGTTAAAGGCTGATTATTTTTGAAAAAAAGAATAACTGTCAAAGTCAATTCTCTCTTTTCTTTTCTCTCTCCTTTCTCTTCTCCTCTCCTTTTCTATTCTCTTCTCTTCTCCCCTCCTCTTCTTCTCCTCTTTTCTTCTCTCTCTTTTTTCTCTTTTCCTGGTAGTAGCACTAGGGTCTAAATCCACAGGCATTCTACTATTGAGCTACATCCCCAGCACTTTTAATTTTTTTATTTTGAGAAAGTTTCACTATGTTGTCTAAGCTGGCCTCCAGCCTTGGTCTTCCCAGTAGATGGGATTACAGACGAGTATCACTGCACCTGGCTAAACATTGATTCCTCATGTAAAAATAATTTTTCTTCTGTGTGGAATCAGATAGTGTTACACTATAATATGATTATACAGAGATTTTCCTGAGTTATGCCATACTTTTACCATCCCTAGAGGCTTAGATCTCTGAGTTATTTCCAAACATGCTAATCTTTGGTTTGTGCCCTGTGTAGATTCCATTTCTTAATCCAACAGGACCTAGAGACTGTGCCCCTATTATGTGCCTGGAAGCATTTGAAAAAATATTGAGAAATCTATCCTTAATTAGAAATTTAGAGATGAACTAAAAAGCCAAGCATCAAAGGTCTTGGTAGAGAATGCCAGAGAATATAGGAGAGCTTTAAGTTATTTATTCAGGTGTTTTTAGAGAATTGGATACTTTCTAGTTTTAATTTGTATTTTTGCCTTATATTTACTACCATTTTTTATAAAAAGTTGGACTACATGAAAATGGCCTGTGTAGTTTATCTAATCTGTCCTGGGGTGATCATTGGTTGATTCTTTTGATTAGAAAACAATGTTTTGGTTTCATTTCTGGAACCAAGTTCTTTTTTTTAATATTTTTTTAGTTGTAGACAGACACAATATCTTTATTTTTATGTGGTGCTGAGGATCAAACCCAGTGCCTCATGCATGCGAGGCAAGCACTCTACCATTGAGCCATAATCCCAGCCCCTGAGACCAAGTTCTTAAAGCTTTCTTCAGGGATAAATATCAGTGCCACATCTTTTGAAATTGTTGGAGAGTCCAATGGTTTAGTTCTTCTTTGGGATCAAGCACTGCTTTTGCATTTTCTCTAACCTATATGTATAACTGAGGAACTGGGTTTCAATCCTATATGGAGTGTGAACTCCTTTGACTCCATAGCCTTACAGGGTTTTGGTGACAGCTAAATGAATTAGGAAATTCATTAGTTTAAAATAACTGGATCCAGTTATCCCAATTCTGGGTATTAACATGAAATATTTAAAATCAGTTTGTTGAAGAGATATCTGCACTCCTATGTCCATTGAAGTACTTGTCATGATAGCCAAGTTGAGGATTCAATCTAAGTGTCTATTCTCAGATAAATGAATAAGGAAAGTGAGATGTGCTCTATGAAAGGAATTTTGTCATTTGTGACAATAGGGATGGAAGTGGACAACATTATACTAAATAAATTGAACTCTTAGAAGCAGAGAGTAGAATGGAGATTGCCAGAGGCTGAGGGGCAGGGAAAAAAGGGAGAAGATGGACAAGTGTACAAAGTCTGGGGAAGAATAAGGGCTTTTTTTTCCCCTTTGAGATACATTATACAATGTGATGAATATAGTAAATACTGACATATATTTCAAAATTGCTGAGAATTAATTTCAAATGTTCTTACCATAAAAGTGATAAATATTTGAGGTGGTAGATATTACCTTAATTAACTTGATTTAATTATCTCACATTATATTCACGAACCATAACCTTCACTTTGTACTCCAAAACATGCAGGCATAATTTATCAATTTATCATTAAAACTTTAAAATAAATCAGATAATTAAGTAGATAATACAGATGTGGCTTACCACCTTGGAAAGAATTTGAATGCATTAAATTCCCTAAAAATTAAAAAAACTTTAAAATAAATTATCCTGTGTTTTAGAAGAAATTTCAGTCTCCTTTTTCAGACTCATTAACATCACTGTACCATTAGTTGTAACACAACATATTGAACGAATCTTTTTCATGTCCCATGTTTCTCAAATTAGCTTTTGTCTTGATATTAGGTTTATTCCTGGCTCAAAAGTTGTGTAACTGTTTTTCTATTAGCCCTGGCTGGTTTCCATTCAGTTTAATCATTGTATAAACATTTACTCTTAAAATAGCCTGTACAGTTAGGTCTTCATTCTGTAGATACTATGGAAAATTATTGTCTATGGACTCTTGTTTTTCTCTTAAAGTAATTGGGCTTCTTCACTTGGATTACAATTTTTAAATATGTTATCTCACTTTTGTTATTTAAATGATGTGTCACATAATCTCTTTTTTCAAAAAGTTAGAACTAAAATCCAGTTAAACTGTTTGATTGTGAAGTGCAGCCCATCCAAGTTCAAAGTACATGAGGTTGCTTTCTTAACATCCATGTATCTATCAAAGCATAGATTAACTGAACATTTTCCTTTTTAAATCTTAATTACTTTGCTAAAAATTGAAAAGTCTTCCTTTTCACACAGATGCACAGATTAAGTTTTTTCACAAATCAAGATCAGTTTGATTATTTTCTGAGCACTTTGGAAACCTGTTAGGAAGGTAGTTGTCCCATGTCGAGGCTAACTGTCAGGGCTTTGCTGATGGTCAGGTGCTGGGTGTCTGTAGCATAGAACTGAGTGTGGGTTCTCTCCACTGTCTGACATTTTTCTTCCACGTCTTACTTTTTTTCTTTACTGAACTTGAAAACCAGACTGGCTAAGTGAATGTTTTAACACTTTGAGGCTTTATTTATTTTCCAAATACACATTAAGAATGATACTGGTCATTTTATTTTTTTAAATTGAAGGTGATAATATTTTTGTGATCTATGAGTTAGCTCAGGCTGCCATGACTAAATGCTGTAGATTTGGTGGCTTAAAAAAAAAATTTATTTTCTCTCAATTCTAGAGTGTGGAAATCTAAACTGAGGGTTCCATTCCAGCAGGCTCAGTCTCTTGTGCAGGTATCTTCCTGGCTCGAAGGTAGCAGCCTTCACTCTGTACCCTAACATGGTAGAGCATGCTATGATGTTTCTTCTTATAAGGACTCTAATCACATCTTGGGGTCTCTACTCTGATGACCTCATCTAACCTTATTGTTTCCTAAGTCACCTACTTCCAAATACCCTCATATTGGAGGTTGTTGCCTCCACATATCAATTTTGGGGAACACAATTCAGCTCATTGCAAGTTAAGACCATGAATTTCAAATAGGGTTATAATATGGAATTATAGGGGCACCATTGTAGAGACACAGAGATAGGGAGAGACCTCATGGGTTCATGCTTCCCTCTCAGTTTTAACCAGAACAGTTCTGCACTTTTTAAAGGAAAAAATGTATTTAATGTTATGTCATTTGTGGGAAGAATTTGCAAGTAGAAAACTGAGCTAATGACATTGACTGGATTGTCATACTTTTGTTCCTGTTCTTTCCTGGCAGAGCCTGGGCACTCTATGCGCTGACTGTCTTCCAATGTTTCAGCAGTGTGACAGCCGGGGAGATATTTGAGCTCCAGAAGAAACTATTTAAGTGAGTAGGTCTCTGTTTCAGAAAGGGGCATCAGTAGCTGTTGGTCAAACAGGTCACTTTCAGAATTGGGACGAGGATGTGATCTTGGAGATTGCCATAAATTGTGTAGACGTACCATGCACAATGTGAACTTTTGATGTATACCTCGGGATTACCAATATTAACTGAGAAAATGCAGTCATGGGAGAATAAAAAAATCAAGAGTATGTGGAGCCTGCCACTAAGGGAAAGAGTTTTGTGGTTACATATGACCAGCCAGCCCCAATGCTGTAAGAAAGCAAGCAATAATAGGGATGGAAAGTATTTTTATGTTTTTAGGAAATAACAGGTCACTGTGACCCTTGCAAGAAAAGTTTGAGGTGCTTGGTAGAGAATTAATGGTGACATCAACAGCACATTGGAGATGGGAAATAAAACTGGCAAAGAATGTGACTTAGTTTAGCCCTCAGTCGATGGAGGGGTGGAAAGAGCCAGAGGGCAGCCTTACAGTAAAAAGCAAGCTGGTTTTGTCTCTTCTGCTTTTCAATGGTGGAAGAGATTAGCCCATATGTAACATGCCAAGGACAAGAATCTTCAGAGTGAAGGAATGAGGACACTGGTGGAAGAATTTGAAATTATGGGAGAGAGATGTCAGGAAGAGGAAAGATGAGGATTTGGTATCTGAAAGGGCGTACTATTGAAAGACATGACCATTGCAGGAAGAAGTCTTTTTTCCTTTTTGCTTTTTCTTTTTTAATATGAGAGTAGCAGAAGTAAAAAGAGTTTAGGAAACTGCACCTGTATTTGGAGGCCTTGGAGAATAACAAAGTCACCTTTTTCACAAAAAAGCCTCTTAGTACTGAGATTAGCTCCTCATATGCTGCTCTTCAGGTTGAGCCAGCCTCAGAGGAGAAGCAGAGTCTCTGAGGAAAGTGAGGAGATGCAGACTGTCCCTGAAGGGGTGATGTGGAGCCAGGCAGCAGGAAGGGTACTCTCATAAAAGAGGGTCACAGTATGAGACTCTTGGGGCTGATACCCTAGGAAGGCTGCCCTGAGATAAAGAAGGACATTGGGGGTCAGGCTGGACTTTAAAACTATGTATAAAACTGCAGTTTACCGAGAGATGCTATGTGTCATACACAAACATGGAAGAAATTATAAAACTATTTGATATCTATAGCCTGTGGGCAGCTGCAGCGTCAGACCTGGTGGCAGCAGGAGTCTGCACATCAATGTCTCCTCTGGGCTGTGCCTTCTTGGACTAACCTGGGATGTGTGATACGTGTTTCGTTCTGTAGACATGAGTACATCAGTGGATACTACAAAGTGTTACCTTATTTCTTTGGAGAACTGTTATCTGAGTTACTGTCCCGGAGGTTATTTCCAACTCTTATATTTACTTCTATACTATACTTCATGTTAGGTAAGTAGCAAGATGAAGATGTGTCTTTAGTCTTGAATATGAGGTGATGCTAATTTCTGTGAACATGTTCATATATTAAAACTACAAACCAAGCTGTATGTAAGCTAGGGAAGTGCATACACCCATTGTGCACTCCCTAAAATAGCTGTTCACTGATGGCATTGTTGTCAAGATTTTTCCCAGCCCAACTTTTTTTATTTTTTACTGGTACTAGGAATTGAACCCAGAGTGTTGGCATGATAGGCAGGTGCTATACCGCTCTGCTACATCACCAGCAATTTTATTTTTATATTGTTTTGAAATGGAGTCTTGATAGGTTTCCCAGGCCTACTTTGAACTTAGAATCCTCCTGCCTCAGTTTTCCAGACACTTGGGATTGCCAGTATGCATACCTGCATTTGGGCCAACCAAACTTTAAAAATATTTATAAAACTGCAGTGTACTGAGAGATGCTATGTGTCATACACAAACATGGAAGAAATTATAAAACTATTTGATATTTATAGCTTATCTATCTATTCTCTATATCTATATATGTCTCTGTAGAGATAAAAATACAGATAGGTAATATATCCACTATATAGGGATATATTGAAAGGAATAAAAAATCAATATTCACATATATTCTCTCCTCTCTAATCAGAGAATGAAAGATGGTAACTTTGGTGTTCATTTATTTAGTAAAAATACTTATCTGATGGCTATAGATGGATTTCTTTGTACATTAGGTATAGGCTTCACTTCAGGTACTGCATCAGAATTTCCATTTCTCTCTCTCTCATACACACACACACACACATACACTATCTGTTTTTGACAACATACTGCAGGATGAGAACCACAGATAGGGCTTAATAAGCCTTCCATTTTACAAATCAGGTGTGTCACAAAGAATTAATCATGGTATCTAGACCCCCAGGCTTCTGATCAGTGTTCTTTCAACTGTTCCAAAAGCCTCAGATGGTATGACCCAGAGCATTAGTTCATTATAGTTTATAGAGTACTTTAGGAACCTAAGTTTAGCTCATTTTCAATCAAAGCCACGTGGTGTTTTGTTTAGGGGGACTTAGGTTATGGTGATACCCTTTCTTCCTCAGGTATATTTAAAATGTTTGATTAGTATATTATAGTTATACATAATATTGAGGTTCATGTAGACATAATTACCCAAACATGGAATTTAATTTGCTCCAGTTTGGTCCCTAGTACTTCCCCTTTTCCTCCCACTGTGTCATCTTAAAATTCTGATCCCAGTTTCTTCATTAATGCATTTACAGCAAACAATAAACATTGTGGAGATGTCTGGGTACATGAATGTGCTGTTGAGAAGTTTCCCGTGACAGTAGAATTTTGGCCATTTGTGTTGCCTGTATCTCTCCATCTCAGCAACTTAGAAGTTGTTCATTGTTACATATAAAGGAACATAGATGTTACATGGAAAAGTGCTTTTGCAGTAAATGTAAAAAAGAAAATTATATGATAACTTTATGTGGTTACATGGAAAGAAAGAATAATGATAGTTGGATAGTGGGTGACTCTTTACATTCTGATATTAGTTTATCAGAATGTTGTAGTGTTATTTGCAAAATAAACAGTCTCAAATACAAGGTGACCTAGGCAGCTGGACTGACTCTTTCTTTTCCTTCTAAGGGTTGAAACCAGATGTGGGGGCTTTCTTCATGCTGATATTTATTGTTTTACTGGTGGCTTATGCCACCAGTTCCATGGCACTGATCCTAGGAGCAGGGGAGAAGGCGATGGACACAAAGACATTTCTTGTGACTATCTATTTTGCGTTTATGATGGTGAGTATGAATTGCTTTGAGAAGGAATCTGTCCCCAAAACTATAGAGTATAAATTTTTACTTGGTGATTGACTTCCATTATCTTTCAAAATAAATATGGGAATGATTTAAAACATACAGAATATGCATCCTTAAAGCATAAAGATATACAGGGTTGTATGCAAATATTGTGCCATTTTAGAAATAAGGGATATAAGCATTGTCAGATTTTGGTATCTATAGATAGGGGTTGCTAGAGGCTCCTGTAACTAATCCCTGCCGGATACTAAGGGATGACCTTACTTCTTAATCTTCATTGTGTACAGAGCAATTAAATTACAGAGCAATTTAAGGACAGAGTCTTGATAATAAAGAATCTCCCCAACTAAATGGAATATATAATACAGATTACAGGTATATTCTTCCTTTAATACCATAAACTGCCTTAGGCATGCAAAGATATGTATGTGCAAAGGACCAAAATTAGTATTTAGAAGTAAGTGGAGAAAATTTCAAGAAAGAGTAGGTCCTAGCAGAAATGTTTAGAAAGTTGTACAGTTCTTGTACAGGGTCTTGTCTAGAGTCCTCAAGACACTTGGTTTTGCTTTTTGTAGGTCATCTTGGGTATGTCACTGAATTTTGGAACCACAACACCTTGGCTCTCATGGCTTGAGTACCTCAGTATTCCTCATTATGGCTACATGGTAAGATGTCCACATCTGCCACTGTGACAGATTTCCCAAAGTGGGAACAACCAAAATAAATCCTAATCATTTTATTTCCATGGGCATGAACTGTGAACCTCTTCCACTGAGGAACTGTCTTTCAGAGAGGTATCTGGGGTTTTCCTAGTCACATCATTATTTAAGGAAGAGGAAGTCTGGGGAGAAATCTGGTAAATAGGAAAGATTGACTAATTAATGAAAACCATATTTTGTGTTTTAGTTCAATAACGGAATCAATGGGAGGAAGGGAGATTAAAAGAAAATCAGAAGATCATCTAATACCCAGAGCCACATTGGCAAGTTAACTCCAGCGAAAGCTGTGTCTTAACACAGTATAACCAAATTTCTAACTCCCAAAATTACAACTAGTTTTTGAAGAAAACATTGTTACCATAAATTGACAATGTTCACTAAGCATTATCATGTCATTTTAATTATAATTTTCATGAGATTATAAAATTGAGAAAGAAGAAGGAAGTTTGGATTATCTAACCAGAGATCTTTTTTGCCAATGAGAAGCAACATCCCAAACTTAGGCCTCTCGATTACCAGGGAAAATACATCAGCTGCTGTGCTGTGACAAAGGCTGTGAGTGTAAGATTTGGTTCATTTTTAGAAACAACAATGAAGATTAAACTTGAGGACATAATTGTAATAATTATTTGGCAACTTTTAATTTTTGCAATAACAGGGATTTAACCTAGGGATCTGTGCATGCTAGGCATGTACTCTATCCTTGAGCTACTTCCTCAGCCCTTTTTATTTGTTAAGATAGGGTCTCCTTACTTTGAGTTGCCCAGGCTGACCTTGAACTTGCTATCCTGCTTCATTAGTCTCCCCACCAGCTGGGATTATAGTATGTACTTCTGTATCTGGCATCTGGAAACTTTTTGAAATGTGAAACTATTTATCTTGCCTTGCCCCGCCCCCCTTTATGATACAGGCTTTGCAACATAATGAATTTTTGGGACAAAACTTCTGTCCAGGACTCAGTACAACGAAAAGCAGTGGCTGTATCAGCTATGTGATGTAAGTTTCCATTTAATGTCATAGTGAGATTTCTTAGCACTATGATGAGATATAAAAAGTCCCCTGGGTTTAGAGTCCAAACTCAATGAACCCTCTTGAACGTAAATATTCTCACTCATAAAGTGAAACCTTGTACACTAGTGAGTGTGAACATGGTGTATTTGTATTCACTACAGTCAATATTGTGTTAAATGTGGAGAAATATTTGTTTTCTCCTTGTGGAAAAATTATTTTGATGTTTTGATTGTGAGTTTTAGTTCTTATTTTTCAAAACATTTGAATTTGAAATGGGTGCTTCAATAGGTTAGCAACGGTTTACAATCTCTGAACTGAACAGACTATATGGTGCCTGTGAGCCCAGCCTATGGACAGTACTAAGAACTAAAAAGGCATTGATGGCATCAAGGGAGTGAGCATTGGCCCCAAGGTCCTGGCTCTTCCCCTTGCTCACATGTGTGGGAGACATCATGAAATCAAAGGCTGCTCAGTTGTGTGTATGTGCATATAAACTGATTTGGAATTCTTCCTATCACAGGATGTACCCTTTAAAGGAAAAAAAAATGTATTTCAGTAAATTGAGAAGGAAGTCTTATTTTCATAGACTGTCATTAAAACAGAAATGCAGATTTTAATAAAATTGGAGGATCTTGCTTTACATTTTTGATAATGCCTACCTTTTCACTGATTGTTGTTAATGGTTTGACTTTGATGCTTAAGTTAATGAGAAAAGGAATGCTATAATTAATACTAATACTCTCCTGGATTTTACAAACTGCATAGAAATAATTCTATACCAACCAGAAAATCAGTGAAGAGGTCTTTTCTTTACTTGCCCACTCTATTTTATTTGATCTGGGTGTGGCACAAAATCAGTGCCAAGCTACTGGTGAGAATAAAGTGGACAGGAAAAATGGGACCAGATAAGAAGGAGCCCCCATAGGCTTCATGCTCACATGGGGCTCATCCTCAGAAAAGGAAAGACAAAACTCCTCTTACAGCAAAAGAGAGGCCATCGATGTTTTTATAACTGCTAAACTCCAAGAGCTGGAACAACAGGCACAAGAATGGCAGCAGGAAATTATTGTGGCTGCACCAGGTAATTTTAGGAGCAGGTGCTTTTCTACCTGTAGCAGGAATGCTGCATCCTGCTCTGCTCTAGCTGGTACTTCAGTTCTGAGTCTGATTCCTGGGCCTGCAGGTAACATCCTGTAGATGAATATCTGTGATGCTCTTCACAGTCTTGGTACAAGAACTGACAGATGTGACTCTGGCTGGAAACACTTGCTCCCCTTTGGTCCTAGTTTTAGAATTCTTAGCCTGTGTAGTTTACTGTTTTGCAGGTGAACAGAACTATGGGGAGCTTTGATCATCTTAGCAAGGGCTACAGGTACCATCAGATAAAGCTGAGGGTTAACCATTAGGAGTTAGCCCTAATGGGGGACTGTCAGTGAAAGTTTACTCTACAGAATATTTCTTTTGAAGAGAGCAGCATTATAGATTTCTAAATGAAAGAATCTAAGAGGCTAGAAACTTGTTCCGCAGCATGTCTTTGTAGGCTTGGCCAAGTTTGTTAAGTCTACTTCCCATCCTCTTTTAAATGTGTATATCTATATCCCCTTGGATTGTTTTAAGATGTAATTAAACTATTAGATGCCAAGTTGCTTAGCACAGTATCTAGCAAAATTGTAAGCACTCAATGACTTTTAGCTATTATATATGAAGGGCTAACTCCTAATGATTTTGATAACCTATAGGTTTCTTTAACAAAAGAATAGTGAATATATTCAGTAAAATTTGACAGATGCTAGGAATTTAGATATATTTTTTAATTGAATTTCAGATGTACCGGTGAAGAATTCTTGACAATCCAGGGCATCGATCTCTCACCTTGGGGCTTGTGGAAGAATCTCCTGAGTTTGACTTGTATGATTATTATCTTCCTCACAATTACCTACCTAAAACTGGTATTTCTCAAAAAATATTCCTAAATTCCCCTTTAATTTACTACAAATTACTCTCATATTCAAAAGGAGCACCTGGATTTGTTTTAAATATCCAATTAAGACTTTTTGTGCTCTTGTGTTCAGCTGCCATCACATTGTTGTATAGCAATAATTTTCAATAGAAACGTTCAGAAAAATCACAACAAAGAAATTACACACGAAAGAACATAAGCTAAAAACTAACAATATGCATTACATATTAGCTAATCTCTACAGACAGTAACCAAGAAGAAAAAAATATGGTCTATTTTATTGACGTAAAAAAAGAAAACTGAATTCTACAAATGCTTGTCAAGTTATTAATATTTCTGGTATCAGTATTCTCATCTTCAAAACGAATAAGCCAGTTGATAGTCCTCTAGTTTTAATGAGCCACGAATCTCTGATCTGTCGTTGTTTAATAAGTAATGCATATATGAATAATTTATGGAAAGTATTAAATCTAAAATATGTTAAAAAACAGTATTATTTGTAAGATGAGAATATTTCTCATGACTGAAAAATATCTTTGATGAGCTTATTGGGGTTAGTGGGATTTACTGATACTTACCTGGTGGAATTGTAGAACTCAGGAGTCTTGGCTGGGGGCTTTGGTCTACAGGTGGAGTAAAGGGGGTCTGGAGATGTGGCTCTTGTTCTATTTATGGGACATTCTGCTCTGAAGTCACTTCACTTCCTGGTGTGATTCAGTGGTATATAATCTGGTTGCATCCAAATCTCCTGTGGAGCTTTGTTATGCTACTCATCTGGCCCTGCCTGTCCTACCACAGCAGCACTTGAAGAGCCATCTCCATGAAGAACTCGCCAGAGCTGGGTTTTGCCATTTCCAAGGTCCTCTTAACTCTGAAAATGTTACACTTGTGGTTTAATAACTTGTGTATCTCTGCCGACACAAGGCCCCCCTCCACTTGCATTTATTTCCACAAGCTGCCTTTACCAGGAATGGAGAAGTGTTTACTAGTGCTATCAAAATGTTTTTATATAGGAATATATAACCATGCCTACTCAATGCTCTATGTTCCCACTTCTTCGGTCCATAGAAACATATATTTATATACATTCACAAAATATGCCTGCCAAAACAACCAAAATCATTAATGCCTACTTTTTCTGCTAATAAGAATGTAAATATATCATTTTGTATTTGTCCTCCCTTTTTATTATAATATAACTTTTTTGTATTTTTTATTGTATTAAGAAACACATGATATGAATTCATTACAGGAATATTTTTTAAAGTGTGAATTTATTTTTCATAAGCTAAAGAACAAAATGTTACTTCTTTAAAATTTACTTAAGAATATGTATATATTCTTATGAATTTTGTTTATATTTTATGAGATGTCAGATTTAATAATATATAATGGAAGGGCCAGTTAATTTGGTTTAAAATAAAAGAAACCATAAGAATAAATTAATGCTAGTTGCTATTTATACTCCAAGTACTCTTGTCAGGCTGTCAAGCAAGACTGCTGCCATGGTATGTTGGGGGTGGGAGGGAGGAAGGGGAGAAATAGCTAGAAAGAGATGTTTGGAGAGAGATGTTGAAGAGGAAGTGCACATACTTCTTTACCTGTCTTTGAAGCCATGTTCAATGATCTTTAGATTTGAACTGTATTAACATTTATAGCAGCTGGGTGCAGTGGTGCACGCCTGTAATCCCAGCACTTTGGAGGAGGCTGAGACAGGAGAATCACAAGTTCAAAGCCAGCCTCAGCAATGGCCAGGTGCTAAGGAACTCAGTGAGACTCTTTCTCCACATAAAACACAAAAAATAGGGCTAGGAATGTGGCTTGGTGGTTGATTGCCCCTTTGTTCAATTCCCTTTACAAAAGAAAAACATTTATAGCATCTGTAGACTTGAAAAATAGCATCACTCATTTATGAGATGTCTTTGGCCTACTCTAGTGCTCGTTCAATGGGATTTATGACAGAATGTCAAGGTGGTAGCAATGGAACTTTCATTGGGTCCTATGACAGCTCAGGCTCTCACCAACGCTGATATACTGATGGCCATTGCTGGTGTTTGAGCTTTCAGTGGCAGGGGCTGACACTTGAGTTCTCAGTATGGTCCTGTCCTTTTTGGAGACCAGACTATCTGGCAACTTGGTGGCAAGATAATTATTATACAATAACTGCATGATTTTTCCTGACATGTGTGGACTACTATCTTGGGCAATAGATCCTTACGGATCAACAGATCCTTACGGAGGCATTACCTTTCCAGAAATGTTTTTGTTTTGTATGTGGCTACTTTGACACTTTTTTTTTTTTTTCTTTTTTTTTTTTTGGTACTGGGGATTGAACTCAGGGGCACTCGACCACTGAGCCACATCCCCAGCCCTATTTTGTGTTTTATGTAGAGACAGGGTCTCACTGAGTTGCTTAGCGCCTCGCCGTTGCTGAGGCTGGCTTTGAACTCGAGATCCTCCTGCCTCAGCCTCCCTGAGTGCTGGGATTACAGGCGTGAGCCACCGCGCCCGGCTACTTTGACACTTTAATGGCAAAATATTTTGATAAAGACCATTATAACCTACAAAGCCTAAAATATTCACAATCTTTTTGTTTATATAAGCTTATAGACCTCTACATTAAATCAATAGAGTTTGTTCCCAATAGTTGGAATACGCAGATCCATGAATCAAGCAATATTTCCCTTTCACAATATTATTTCCATTAACTAATTTTTACAATTTATGCTTTGTGTCTCTGAAGCTTTAGGCCCTGCAGGATTAGAAGTCCTGAATCCTGAAGAGTCAGGGGTGAGGGATACCTGGAAATAAAGGAAAGGTTCTATGGAATCTGGCAGTGTCTGTCACTTAGTCACTTTGAGATTTCTGCATTAGTAGAACAGCAGCAAAGAAAGGAGTTATAATATTGGTCATCCCTGTCATCTTGAAGGCTCTGGTTGTTGCTACAATGGGAAGAGAATTCATAGAGGAAACTTGGAGTTTCCATGCTCCACATGCTGGTAGGGGCATGAGAGCCAAGACTCTGAACCCTTAGGTTTGAAGGTGTGGATCACTGTGCCAGGCAAGCAGCTCAGTAGAGCTGAAGTGCTGGCAAAGAATGAGGACCTTCTAGAAAGGATGGTATAGGAGAGAAGTAAAGAGTGATGATCAGAGCCTGTATCTAGCAGCAGCAATAGAAACCAGCTAGTTCCACGAACCCTCTGTATTATTTTCTAGAGATTACAACTAGTCTCTCAAATAGTACAGAAAGGACTTAAGGTGATCATGAGGGGGTCTGCCTGGTATGAGAGGTAGACTGAAGTGGTTGCTGGTGGTGCTGTCACATCTTCTCTGTGCACCTCCACTTCTGGTTGCAGCTGTGATGGGCAGTTCCATGTGAGCTGAGCTCATTCTGACAGCATTCCTCCTCAAGCCTGTACCACACCTCTCTCCACATTTCTGCTCGTAGGTCTTCTCCAAATCTGAATGAATTTCAGATCTTGTGTAAGTGTAGCTGGAAATTGCAGGCATTAACACCCATGAGCACCTCCAACCAAAGGGATCAGGCCAGGAAGAAATGCCTCAAACTCATGTTTTTCAGATGGAATTATGGGAGGCATTTCTTCCTGCTTATAGAGAAGGAATCCAGCCCTTTTGCCTACAGAGAAAACTTCAGCAGCACACCTCTATATTGGCATTCCTCTTTTCCTGACTCACTATGTTTCCTACTATAGTTACCCAATATAGCCTCCTAAATAAACTATGTGAACTAAGTCCTCGTCTTGGCTCTTCCTTCTGGGGGCATGCAAACTCTCCAAGTAAGGCAGAAACAAGCATTTCTTCTGTGACTGCTGTTCACCCATACAATGCTGTCTGTTACATAGATAATCTGAAGAAACAACACAAATTCAGAGCTAGCTAAGAAATTCAACAAATGTGCTGGATGTAAGATTAAGTTATAAAAGAATGAGTGATTTTCTTTTGTAATAGCAATATTCAACTGGAAATATAATGGAAGACAAGATTATGTTCATCATAGTAACAAACCATTAAATAATGAAATAATTGTGGTAAAAATTGATATTAATGAGTACATAGGATTGCTAAGAAATTTTAAGAAACAGTAAAAGGACATAAATGAAGATCTGAGTAAATGGAGACTCTGTTTTTGATGTAAAGATGTCAGTTTTTCTCAAACCAATAAATCCCACACAATTTAAATTGAATTTAAGTGGAGTTTGTCTTCTTCTTTTCCTTCAGGAGCCCATAAACCTTTTTCTAACATGTGAATAGAAAAGCAGAGATTCACAAGCATACCTTGGTTGATTTAGCAAATAAAAACAAAAATGAGGAAAAGCATTGCCTTCCTACAAATGAACATATATTGCTTTAGACCTAGTACTAAAAATTGTCATGCAAGAGGAATCATAATCAAAAAAATTCAAAACTAGACATACATACATGTGAATCTAAACTGTATCAGTGATACCATGATCTAATAAAGAAAAATGACTTAATAGAGAATTTTGACAACACTGGCTCATTGTATGGTAAAAAATACCCACAGACATTATATCCTACAAATTCACTCTTAACTGCATTAAATATGAAAAAATAAGAAACCATAAGTTTAATGAATAAGAATTTGGGAATCTTATGGATGTTCTTTTCAACTCCCCAAACCCAGTGAGGCAAAACATTACTGGATGTTTACTATGTGACAATAAAGGAAACATTGGGAATTTATCAATGGATGAGAGATATTAGCGGTGTCCAAAACTTATATGGAATTAGTGCTAACACCATGCAAGAAACCTATAAACAGAGATGACCTTGATCCAATTGATAAACAGGCAGTGAACAAAATTTGCATGCTTGTTTCCCATTAGCTCAAAATATCTGATTTCAAAAGTTTGAGTACGCAATTTTCAAAAAAGCAAACTCAGCTGCTTAACAACCATAGAAGGAGACTGTTCAACCTTTTTAGGAATCAGAAATGCAAGATAAAGTGAAGTCTCACTTTGGCACCATTCCGTTAACAGATGAGGAAGCTGGAAGGCACCAGTGCTGTGGAGGGTGTGGCTAAGCCTGGAGTCCTTGTATTGTAGACAGGGCAGTCACTCTGGAGGGCAACCTGACAGTTCTGGGAAGACACTGGGCTTCCAGCACTCAACATCTATTATATACCCACAGAGGAAGTCATGAAAAGTCAACAAAGGAATCATGTATGTACAAAGATTTTTAATGGAGGCATTAGAAACAAATGTTCACTACAAACTTCCTGTTAAAAATAATGCAAGTGAGACGACAACAGATCACATTTGTCAAAGCACAGTCATTTGTTACCTAACAAAAGGGTACCTTCTGAGAAACACATCATTAGATGCTTTCATGGTGGTGTGAACATCATTGTGTGCTTTCTCAAACTGAGATGCTATAAGCCTTTCACACACCTACACCTATACCTAGGTTAGACACCTTACAGCATGCTAGTCTATATTGTAGGCATTTTTAGCATAATGATATTTTTGTATATAAAATACAGAAAAGATAGAGGAAAAATGAGGCATAAGGAGTAAAAATGGTACATCTGTACAGGGCACTTCCATAAATGGAGCTCACAGGGCCAGGAATTGCTCTGGGTGAGTCAGTGAGTGGTGAGCAGATGTGCAGAAGGCCCGGGACATCAGTGTGCACTACTGTAGGCTTTGGAAACACTGTGTACTTAGGCTATACAGAATCTGTAAGGAAAGACATTTTTCTTTCTTTGATAATAAATTAATAGCTTATTGTGGAATTTTTATTTTATAAACTTTCAAAAATTTTGGCTTCTTGACTCTTGTAAAACCACTTCACTTGAAGTCCAAACTTACTGTGCAGCTGTGCAAAAAGTTTTCTTTCTTTATATCTCTGAACTTTGCTGTTAAGTGAGATTGGGCTACTATCTCGCTTTGTTTTACTATCTCTGCCACACAGGATGCTTTTGTATAACATAACTCTCTTTTCTGACTTTTTTGGAATTTCTTTATTTTGGGAGTTCAACTGTACTTTCATATGTGAGGTAGGAACTTTTTTTCCTTCTTGGAATTTGTTGACCTTTTTAAATCTGTGAACAATCACTCTTGATTTGAGGAAAACATATTTTTGTCATTTAATATGAATTATAAATTTTTAACTGATTTTGTATGTAGACATCATATGTTATAATAATATTTAATATCATCTTATATTAATGTACTCTATAGCAATTAGAAAAATTAAAATCTCATGGCAGCTTTATGATATGAAATAAAAAGGCAACCAGACGTGGTAGCATGCGCCTGTAATCTCAGCACTTTGGGAGGCTGAGACTGTAGAATCACAAGTTCAAAGCCAGCCTCAGCAATGGCGAGGTGCTAAGCAACTCAGTGAGATCCTGTCTCTACATAAAACACAAAATAGGGCTGGGTATGTGGCTCAGTGGTCAAGTACCCCTGAGTTCAATCCCTGGTGCCAAAAAAAAGGCAGTAAAAAGTGTACACATGTGTTTGAAGTATATATATATGTATGCTGAAGATAGAAGACTTATAAGTGAGTATTTTTCATTTGGCAATATCAATACCTTTTGTTTGTTTTTCAAATTTGAAATTATTCCAAAATGCATTCCTTGCATTCATTCAACAGATTTATTTGTTGAGCAAGTCCCTGCACTAGATACCATATCATCTTCTTCTATTTGTAAGGGAAATTTCAGCTTTATTATGTTTTTGTACATGCATCTTCTTGTTTTGTCTACAGAATCCTATGAGGTAGACAAGGTAAATATTAATTTTCTCAATTTACAAATGAGAAAAGAGAGTCTTCAGTAAAGTGGGCTTATGCACCAGGCATCTTGGTGTGGTCACATGGCTAGTAAGTGTAGTGTGAAGACTGAAATCTAAGCCAGAAGACCAGAAAATAGCCTAGTCCTATTTTCTCTATATTTTCAGCTTCTCTTTGTGTTATTGGTGATCTAAAAAACATCATTTTGAACATCTCCATATAATATCATGTTCCTTGTATTATATGGGAATTGTATCCCTTGGAGTTAAAATTTGTGTGATTACAATAGTGGACACTGAAGACCCTTTGCCTAAATCCTTTGTGCTATAACACTTCAGTGTGTGTCTACTAAGTTCCAGCTACCTGTTCCTGCAGCTCTTTCCTTGATCAGAAGCCAGCAAGAGTTGTTCTGTCTACTAGAAGGGTTTGGGAATTACTACCATTCACCCAGAGTAGCTTTCCACACAAAGTCCTATTCCTTAGGTGGGATAAGTCTGAATTGGGCATTCTACATTCTGCCAGTATCATCAAATATTTATGGCTCCAGCAGCCTATACTTCAGCCAGATTGATAGCATGACCTTTACTGACACTTAAATGTTCCTGTCCTCCCCACTCTACTGTTCCCATTGCCTCCATCTCCCAAAATAGCCACCTGCCCTTCCTGGAATCCTTGTGTGGGGCTGTACTTCTGAGGGAACTAAAAATAAGACACCGTGCATGGCAGCTGTGTGCATAAAGGTTAAATGGAAACCCAAGGTGTTTGTATGTTTCTAATAAACATGGAAATGTGTCAATTGTGTTGTATCTGACAAAGAAAGAGAAAGTGTCTTTCAAAATCAAAGCCTTTACTAAAAGTCTCCTGATAAAAGACAAATGACTCAACAGTTTCTACTTAGAAAACAAACAATTCTTACATCTACTATTCTACCATCTTTATTAAGAAGTAAAGTGCTCAGTTCTACACAATTATTAAATTTTTGATTGTAGACAGAGACTCACAAATGCAACATTTTTATTTATTCTGTCATATAGATGGGAAGATGATAGGGAAAAGATGGAGACTGGCTTCTCCATGACTAAAGAAAAATATTGAACTTAAAGATAATTTTGCTTATTTCACTAGCAAAATTTTGCAAGTGAAATAAAAAACAGTATAGTAAGTATCATGAAGACTTTCTAGTGACCATAATCATCATATGGCACATGGTCAATACATAGAAATGCCACAAAAAAGCTGCACTTGTTGTTTTGTTTTTGTTTTTGTTTTTTGGTACTGGGGATTGAACTCAGGAGCACTCGACCACTGAGCCACATCCCCAGCCCTATTTTGTGTTTTATGTAGAGACAGGGTCTCACTGAGTTGCTTGCTTAGCGCCTCACTGTTGCTGAGGCTGCCTTTGAACTCGCGATTCTCCTGTCTCAGCCTCCCTAAGTGCTGGGATTACAGGCTTGAGCCACCGCGCCCGGCTTAAAGTTTTAAAGTTGTTTATATTTAACAATGTGGTACACATACTAAATATGTACACTCTATTTCACTGGAATGCAAACTTTAGTGCCTAGGAATCAAGAACTTTGTGGAATGTGTTTAAAAGAAAGTAAAGATAGAGATGAAGCCAAGGGGAGAGATGTTAAAGAAACTTAGTATATTTCACTTCTATATAAGTTAAGCTGGAAAGGCCCATGTGCTCTTCTTTCCAGTAGAGTTTGTTGTTGACATATGCTACCAAATAAATGAACCACTTATGTATTTAAGCGTAGTATTTGAAAAAAGGAAGCTTTCTTCTATTGGTTATTCATCAACCCTATGTGTTCTCTTGCTTGTCTCATTAGCTCCCACTATATCACTTTAATGAACAGTTTTTAAAAATAACATTCTTATTTTTATTAAGAAATAGATTTTCCTCAGAAATTTAGGGAGACCCTCCACTAATGATGACAACTGCTACTAACTCAAATTTGGATGATATTTTCTGAGAATGAGTGAACTTCCAATACGAAAACCTCCTTTTCATTAAATTGAACTTCCTTTGAATTATAAAGTGTAGTTTTGAAGTACTTGATCAGAATTTTTGAGAACAAAATTCTTCAAGTGATACAAAACCAAAACTTTTTAGTTTGATAATTCTTTATTAATTTCAAAACTTTCTTAATACCTTGCTTAACATGAACATATTTGCTGACATAAACTTCTGAGTGCATATGATAAAAAGTAGTCAGTGGGTCCTACTAGATAAGTTGTAACATTAAAATTAGATGCAAATAAATTGAGATACATGGAAAAGAGAAAATGGAGAAGTTTTTCTAAGAAGCAAATTACTGAAAAAGGAAAACTTAATGACAATGTAAGGATCCTTCTGATTTTCTCATCTATGGCTAGAAACATTGTTTTATTTTATAATTGATCTTTGCTTTCTCAGCTCATTTTAAACAAGTATTAATATAACAAAGAATAATAAATAGAGTACCTAATCTGAATAATTTATACAAATTCTAGAATAATGACTACATACACATTGTGTGGTATGGAGCTCTTTTCTATTTGATTTTGGAGAAACATTCACCCTAGGAAAGTAGTTGAAATAAAAAGAACACTTTCTTAAAAGAAAAACATGCATTGAGCTCACAAGTTACTCCTGAAGGAAAAGGAATTCTCTAGTTCCCTTCACACATTGGAAAATGACAATATTGATTTTGTGGTTGGAAGTGAAACTCAAAAGCCCTCTGATGCTTCTCATCTAGCTTTTTTTTTAAATATTTTTTTTAGTAGTAGATGGACACAATATCTTTATTTTATTTGTTTATGTGGTGCTGAAGATTAAACCCAGTGCCTCACGCATGGAGGCAAGCGCTCTACCACTGAGCCACAATCCCAGCCCCTCATCTAGCTTTTAAAGGCTACTTCATCATCAATTGAGAAAATGCAGACAAAATGGCAATTGGGCATACCACTCAGTATACTTTTCAAGGTTTTTTGTTTTGTTTTGTTCTGTTGATTTGATTTTGTTTTTTTCCCCTGAACTCAATATTCTTATCTAGATTTCCATATAAGAAAAAGAAAAATCAACAACAAAAAACCACCTTTGATCCACTGGTAAAGTTTATGTGAAATTTATATAAAACAAATAATGTTTAGAAGATAACAATGAGTCACAATGAGGAGCATCATATGTTAATCAGAGTGTATAAATAGTGTACCTATTATGGTGATTGGGACAGCCACCTTCTTACCCCTCAGGAACACACACACCAGTGCACACCATTATACTGCAATGGAAAATGAGGATCAGGACACCAAGACCTGGAAGCAACACTTTATTAGTAGCCATGGCCCCGAGGGATAATTCCCAAAGTCTGAGCCCCAAGCACAACAGGGCTTTTACTTTTATACATAAGCAAGTTTGGGGTACATCAAGGCAAGGGAGTTGGTGCAATTCTATTGGAGGGTGCATTCTACAGTCCTTATATGGGAACAAGCTTGTCAACAGCCTAGGGACTGAGCTCATACGGTTTAGGGACTTTTACTGCACTAAGCCTAAAGGGGGATTGTTCTGTCCCCAATGCTTTGTTTCCTGCTTCTCCTACTGCGGTTATCTTGTTATAGGTACCTGTTAGCCACTGCAAGCTTCTGTGGTTACATGTCAGTAAGCAGAGCTGCTATGTGTCAGCATGCAAAACCACAGCCTGTCAGCTCTTAAACTGCTAAAGTTTCTATTCTGTATTACCACAATACATGGTTATTAGTGCAGTTTCCACCTCCACCTTCTGTGCCCTCTGTGAACTGGGAGGTGGCTGACCATCAAGTCCCACAGGTGTGCCTAGACCTAGCCTTATCTGGGAAGCTGTGTCGTCAGAGTCCCACACCAGCTGCTACATCTGTTCCCTATGGATTTTATTGTCATGATCCAGTTTTTCATCCTTACAAAGGAAAAGAAACCAGGGTGTTATTGGTGGGATTATGCATACTTTGGCACATAGTAATTTTCTTAGGAAACCCAGGGAACAAATAATCTGTTAGAGCAAATAATAGTAATTCTCCATCACTGGAATAATTGTTTAATTAATTGTACCTTCCCTTAAAGGCAGGGTCATCAGTGTGTGGAGTAGAGTGACACCTCCAGATTCTTATTTAATCTGTGGTTACAGAGGAAGGCAAGCATCTCAGGGGAAGGATTTTAGAATATGACTACCTTGATGTTTTATAGAATCAAAGAGCAAATGTGTTTCAAAAAAAATTGAAAATGATGATGAATGTAAACAACAGTATGAATACAAATACCATTTATTTTTCTCTTCTTTAACACTTCAACTAGAAAACTGTATCACCAATGTATATTTTTATCAATAAAACTCTTGTTCCTATCAGGTGTTTTCCAGCCCATGATCACTGACCTTGGCTTTCCCATCTAGCAGTCTCTCAGGCATATTGTTGAACTTGGACACGGATCTCTGCCAATGGAGTGCTCCATGCAGTCCACACATTTCACTTACTGCAGGAAACTATAGTTGATTGAGCCAAAGCTACCGTATCATTGTCATTTCAGCCTAGTTAGCTTTTAAAATGGAAATGCTAAGAGTTTTTCCTTAAACAATATGATGATATGAACTGTCACAATTTTTTTTTCTTTTACTGTGCTAGAGGGTAACCCAGAGCCTCAGACATACTAAACAAGCACTCTGCCATTGAACTATTTCCCACCTTGAAGCAACACATTCTAAATGGTCTCAATGTCTGGAGACAAAAGTTCATACACTTCTACTGGGAGTTCTACCAGTTAAATCTCCAGTCCTTTTCATTTTAAATTTTGAGACGGTGTCTCACTAAGTTGCTTAGGGCCTCAAGTGGCTAAAGCTGGCCTCAGATTTGTGATTCTCCTACCTCAGCCTCTGGGAATACAAGCATGTGCCACAACACTGTGCCAATTTTAGACATTTTTCTAAAGAAAACTTCTGCATGTATAAATATTGGCTGCACAGATATTCAATAGAATGTTGCTTATTAATAGTATATCCTTGACAAATGGCTACATTAACCAATCCATAAAAGATTGTTTAAATAAGTTATTGTTCATCTGTACAATGGAATTCTAAGACCAGAAAGTATTTTGTGACAGAATATTTCATGAAATAGAATTATATTTATAATATATTAAATAAATAAAGCAGCTAGAAAACACTGTACTCTCTTATTATCCACTGTTTTGAATAAAATAAAAGTATATAAGTGCCTTAAAATGTGAGCTGGAGACCACTTCTGGAATAGTGGCATGAGATCTCTGCAGACTCTCTCTGGTGGAACAACTATGAATATTAAAAATTATTTCTGACATTCAATTAAATGCTCTGGAAATTTTATTGCATAAAGTCTGCACTCTGCCATCACTTAGTACAGGAATGTTTTGAAAAATTATTTCCAGAATTGTTGCCTCTTGCTTCCTTAAACACTGCAATTCTTTTGTAACTTTGCTCATTATTAATACTGTGGGAATGTAGAGATTCAGGAGTTACCTTGATTTGTATGAACTGTGTGATGTCACAGAGCTGTCATGTATGTGGGATACAGTTCTAACAGCAACAGGGTCCATTGGGTTCCGTGCCGTACATACATGCTGTATATTCTGTAGGTTTTTTATTTTACATAAAAGCTCTTTCTGAAGCATACATGTATGTGACTTGAGAGGTATGGGCAAAGTGGATTAGAAAATTAGTATAAAGATTAAATTTTCTTATGTGAAAAACCCTTGGAACCGGGTCTAACATATAGTAGCTTCTAAAGCATAAGCCATTATAATTAGAATTACTGTTGCTATTGTCACTGTCAATCAAAATATGTCAATGTAGTTCTTTTTATATACCTAATGTTCTTTCACACCCACATGAATAACACTCTATTTCATTAACCAATAATAGTGAATGATTTTATAGTGACTTGATGTAAATGTTTTGCAAATGCTGTGTTAGTCAGTTTTTCATTACTGTGACCAAAATACCTGACACTAAAAACATAGAGGAGAAACGACTGTGGTTTCAGATGTCCTAGTTCACAGTCAGCTGAATATTGAAGAAATGTCATGCAATGTGCATGCCAGAAGAAAGCCACTCAGCTCATGGCAGCTGGAAAGGAGGCAGGGGGAGGGAGGAAAGAAGGTTCCAGGGAAAGATAACATGTATGTTAGTGCTTCCGATAACCGATGAACCATAGACTCTAGGAAAGGGAGGAAAGGCACTTTAGAGGCAAATTATTCAGGGATAATTAGGTTTTACCTACTGAATGAATGAATGAATGAATGAATGAATGAATGAATGAATGAAAGAGAGATTCTATCTATCTTTATATATTACAAAATATACATTCTTGCCTTGCACAGTGGCACATGCCTGCTGTAATCCCAGCCGCTTGGGAGGCTGAGTTCAAAGCCAGCCTCAGCAAAAGTGAGTTGCTAAGCAACTCAGGGAGACCCTGTCTCTAAATAAAATACAAAATAAGGCTGGGAATGTGGCTCAATGGTTGAGTGCCCCTGAGTTCAATCCCCAGTACCACCCCCCATATACATTTTTCTCAACCAGGTTATATATGTTTTCACTGCATGGTTTGTATTTCTTTATGCTCTTCATGTTGCCTAGTAAAATTATGTACATCTAATAAAAGTCTTAGGCTTGTTGGTTGATTAACATTCCATTAAAAATTTGCACAGAATTTTAAGTGGTATAATACCAGAAAAGTAGAGGGAAACATGATGGGCAAGAAATTCTTGGGATAGGTGGCCTTGGAAAGTTCTTCTTTCATATCCAAATTACTGAAGGTATGGATTCCACAGGGCACAAAAAAAAAATCCCTGCAAATACACACACATATTGATATAAACTTAAACATCATAAACATACATTTGAGAAGGATGGGCTTTAAACCAGACAGAAAATTTTAAATAATTATATGGAGATTCTTTAAAAAAAAAAAGAACTCCTAGATGGACCAGCATGCTCACTCCTAGGAATATATACAAAGAAAATAAAACCAGAGCATTAAAGAGACCTCTGCACTCCTGTGGTTATTGCAGCACTGTTCACAGCTGCTAAGATATAGAACCAACGAGGGTCCATCAACTGATGCTCCTTACTGCCTGTGTCAACTAATCATGTGGCTTTAACAGTGTGATCTTCAGTTTCTTTCTCTGTAAGATGGGATACTTAACTACACTGCAGTATGTTTTGGTGTGTAAATAATAATAACTAAAATTCATATAGTACAAGGTGGACACTCAACAAATATCTAATAGTAGTGCTTCTTCTTTCCTAACTAACTGGGCTGCTACAGCATATCCATTAGAAACATAAACACTTTAACATGTGCGGTCTTATGCTGGAATCTAATGATCATAGAGGCAATATACTATAATTCTTAGAATTAGCTGATAAAAAGCTTCAAGGGCTATATTTCTCCAATGAATGTTTTTGGCATTTTTGTCTAATATGAGATATCTTCTAATAGAAGATATGTGTCTTCTATTCTGTACCATTGGTCTACATATCTATTTTGGGGCCAATACCATGCAGTTTTTTTTTTTATTATTATGGCTGTGTAGTATAGTATGTGTAGTATAGTTTAAATTCTGGAATTGTGATGCCTCTTGGTTCACTCTTCTTAAATTGCTTTGCCTATTCTGGGCCTTATTTTTCCAAATGAATTTCATGATTGCTTTGTGTAGTTCTATGAAGAATGTCATTGGGATTTTAATAGGAATCACGTTAAATCTGTATAATGCTTTTGGTAGTATGGCCATTTTGACTATATTAATTCTGCCTATCTAAGAACATGGGAGATCTTTCCGTCTTTTAAGATCTTCAGTTTCTTTCTTTGATGTTCTGTAGTTTTCATTGTAGAGGTCTTTCACTTGTTTTGTTAGATTGATTCCCAAGTACTTTATTTTTTTGAGGCTATTGTGAATGGGGTAGTTTTCCTAATTTCTCTTGCAGTGGATTCATCACTGATGTTTATGGGTGTTGATTTTACATCCTTACCACTTTGCTGACTTTAACAAATGGTGCTGGGAAAACTGGAAATCCATATGTAGCAAAATGAAATTAAATCCCTCTCACCCTGCAGGAAACTCAACTCAAAGTGGATCAAAGACTTAAGCCCTAGAACAGAGACCTGTATTTAAGACAGTTGCACTCTAAAATGCCATGGAAATCTGATAGTTACAGTTATGTCTCTTCTTCATTCAGTACACACACACACACACACACACACACACACACCTGCTTCTGTGTTAATCACGGATCAATAGGTCCACCTTTTGGTCACTTTTCCTATCTGCAAAAACGGTGTTATTGGTGTGTCCCTGAATGCTCTGTGACCTGGGTTCTCAGGTCCTGGTGTTTATTGTCATAGTCTAGGCTGCATCCGCCTTTTTCCTTCCCCGCGCCTAGGCTGGGTAGGAGGTTGGGGAGCAGACTCCTCGGGGAGATGCTGCTAGCACCCTGACCCAACCGCTTCCAACCCCGCGGGGTGAAGCCTGGTCCGCGCCGCCCAGCTCTTGAGTACAGCTTCCTTAAGACTGCGCAGGCGCCGCCTGGGGTGAGTGCGTGGGGTGGGGTAGGTGGTGTGTGTGTGTTTGTGTGTGTGTGCACACGTGTGCGCGCGCGCGGAGTGGACTGGGCACTGTGGGGTCGTCCAGGTCCAGGGAAGGCTTTGCCGCGGCTGCGGCGGTGTCCTGGGTCGGCAGACTGCGTCCCCAGAAGCCAAGAGAGAAGGGGAAACATTCAGTCCTCTCCCTTGGGTAGGCGTGATGCTGGAGACCGAAAGTGGAAGTATCCAGCGCCCATACGTAAGGAAGCTGTATTGAGGCTTCTGTTAGAGCCCGAAGGGAGCGTCAGCTCTCGGAACTGCAGCAACAACAAAAAGGGTAAAGTTTTTATTCATGTGTCAGGGTTGCAGGAGTGGGCTTTATAGAATCTAAAAATTCTCCCTAATTTTCGGCACATTTTCAAAAGGTGTTTTCATTTGCACACACTCGGGCCTTGGGGCAGGAGCATTTACAGTACTCTTATTGGACTCAAATCATGTATAAACATCCTTTTATATCCGTATGAGTGATTTGTTGCAGCTGCTAAGACAGGACAGGTGCGGGTGGAAGAAAGTATAAATCTTAAGAGTACCAAGTTAAAGGTCCTAGCATTTTGCCTTTAGCAAACTGTTGGGATGTACCAACAGTTCTAATACTGAGAGCTCAGTCCTTGTCCCTGTTGCCAATCCAATAACAAGGAAAAAGTTTTGAGAAAAAGGAAAAAGTTTTATTGATCTGCTAGCAAAGGAGAAACCTGGGACTGCTGTCCCAGAGGTTGGGATTCTCCCTGCTAGGGGTAAAACAGGGCTTTTCAAAGAGGAACAAGGGTCGAGATCCAAATATTAGCAGTAGATAAAATGCGTGTTCAGTGCAGCCCTCGAGAGAGTCATTGCTCCATTTCCCATTTTTACAGTTTATTCATGTTTCCACTTCCCATTTTTACAGTGATATTTTTTCAGGCAGAGGAGGACAGGATAGCTTATTAGGAGGTTGGAACAGTCTTCATCTCCTTTTCTCTGCTTTTAAAAACGGGGAAATGGGAAAGAAGTAAAGGAAAGAAAGACATGTCTGTTTTAAAACAAGCCACCTAAGGTTGGGCAGCAAAGTTTGTTCTCAAAGTGTAAAATGGACTCCTGTTACATTTCCTCACTGTCAATTTCTACCCTTCATTTCTATGGTAGAATGCGTGACAACACCTCCTAGCTGCTTTGTGCTGAAAATGGATGATGAAAACAGGTCCTTAGAATGGAAGTTTTTTGCCTATTATTGTCATTTTTCCTTCTGGGCTGTTACCAGAGGGATGGAGCCGTGTTTCCACCCTTGGTGGGGACCTAAAGGAAGCATACTCATGTAGAGCAGTTAATATTTGTCTGATTTGTTGTACATACTGTTCTAATCTAATTTTTTTCTTTGATTGCTGTGTTTGCCCTTCTCCTCTTGGGGTACTAGGAAGGGCTTCCCGTGTACTATTTTAAGCCTCTTTCTGGGGACTTTCTACAGTCAGAGGAGAACAACTGGTAATACCTTATCCCACTATAAATGAGTCCTTGATGTAATTTAGCCAACATTTCTTTAAGGTCTGATTTATCTTTTCCATTTTTCCTGTAGATCAGGGTCTTCAGGATGGAAGCAGCTTCTATTGGATATCCTATGTTTTGGTCACTTATTGGGTTGGTTTGTAACAGAAGACAGTCATTTGTCAACCTGCACCCAGGAAGTGAATCCATGTCTTGGGGTTAGCTACTTTAGGACAATTTTAGTTATTGCTATAGCTTTTTCTATTCTGGTGGGATAAGCCTCAACCCATCCTGAGAAGATGTCTATTAGTATAAGCAAATACCTGAAGTTTCCCATGGGACATTTGGATTAAATCTCTTTGCCAATCATCAAAAGCCTGTATTTCTTTTTTTTTTTTTTTTTAGATTTTTTTTAATTTGTAGATGGACACAATGTCTTTATTTTATTGCTTTGTATGTGGTGCTGAGGATCGAACCCAGGGCCTCACGCATGCGAGGCAAGCGCTCTACCACTGAGCTACAATCCCAGCCCCAAGCCTGTATTTCTATAGCATTCTGTTTCTTTTACAGTTGGCTGCCTTTCAGATTGTTTTGTGTGCATAGGACATAGTTTTGAGTCATCTGTGAATACTCTATTGGAAGCATGGCCTTTGCATGTGGCGCTTGATGAAATTTAACAAGGCATCCCTCTTGTAGTGAGTTCTTTCTTGTTTTACTAAAGACAAGACTGGCACTTCAGGCAAGAGGATAAGCCCATGGGAATTCTGTCTTCACTTAGTAGTGTTATCCTAGAAGTCAGAACTCCACTCATTTCTCATCTTCATCAGTATAGGGAGGTTTGTATTGGTCTAATTCAAGCTAAAGTATTGAGGGATTAGGTTCTCATAAACTTTTTTTTTTGGTATGGTCCTTTTGGCTACCCTATCAGCATCCTTATTTTCCCTGGCCACATAAGTGTCTGCCTTCTTATGACTGGGAGAGTATGTGATTGCCAGTTCCTCTGGTTTGGCCACAGCCTGCATCCATGTTGATATTTTAAGGGCATGTTTAATGTACTTGTTTTCAGAGGAGAGGAGCCCTCTTTCTTTCCAAAGAGTTACATGTGCATGTACTATCATGAAAATATTTTGAGTTAGCATAAATGTTTATCTTTTTTCCTTTGGACAATCTGAGAGCTCTTATCAGAGCAATCTGGCTTTATGACCTGGTATTTCCAGTGGCAGTTTTGGATTCCTCTACCTGTTTTTTCGTGACCACCCTGTATCTAGTTATCTGTTGGCCATTATTCACAAAGTTGCTCCTGTCAGTGAAAACGTCCCAGTCCATCCAGCTCTTGATAGGCTAGTCCCTGGGACTTGGTGAGGAACTAACACAGTAATGTAGTTTCCTAGAATGAATTTGTCAGCTTTCTAGTAAATCACAAGTGGCAGTCACCCCTGAAGGCAGCCATCTTTTTGCTGTGTGGTCAAGCTGTTTTGACAAACAGGTTGCTGGTCATAGTATGTCTCTTTATGTCTGTAAGAGAACTCCAAGGGCTGCCCCCATGTTTTCTATGCATATTTAGTCCAAATTCCTTTTGTGAGCTGGGCAAGCCCATGGAAGAGGCTGTAATGAGGCTTTGTTTTAACTTTTCAAAGGCAGCTTCACATTCTGAAGTCCAAATTAAAGGCTTTATGTCAGTTTCTTTTAAGACTCATGGAGGGATTTTGCTGGTAGTTAAAAATTAGAGATCCAAATATGTCAGAAACCTGCCATTCTTCAGGAAGGACCCCATGTAACTCCCTCCAGTTCCTGCATTCTCTGACTCTTAAGATAACCTGCTTCTGATCTGGCATCAAACTTTGGGTTCCTTGGCTAATCTGGAGTACCATATTGTTTATAAATTGGACACTTTACAGTGGACGTCTTACATTCACATGAGGCAAGGAAGTTTGATATAGTCATAGTGTTAGAAAGGCCGTGTTCACAGTCAGGGTTGGCTATAAACAGATCACCCACATATTGTGAAAGGATTCTTTGATCTAGCCATAACCCTCACAGGTCTTTTGCTAGACTCTCATTAAATGGAGTGTGAGAGTTTCTAAATATCTGAGGTAGGATAGTCCAGCAATACTGTGTGGTTACTTTGGTTTTGGGGTCCTACCACTAAAAAGCAAATGATAAGTGGGAATTGCTTTCCAGCCGAATGGAGAAGAATGCATCCCTATAAGTCCATCACTAAACCAGTCACCTGACATTACTGTCAACAGGGTGTAGGGACCTTAGAAAAGAAAGTGATGTGAACGTGCAGGTAAATGTTTAGTGTGTAAAAACGTATTCTACAAGCATTCCCAAGTTGACATTAAGTTTACAGGAAGGCATTTTAGAGCTACATGTATAGATCAGAAAGTTGAGAGTTTCCAATATCATTCAAAGCTGGGGCAGAGTAGGAACTATAAAAAATAAATGAATGGATATGAGTGGATGGATGAATGAATCAAAAGTTGGCCAAAGCTTTACAAATATGTGCAGAAGTCCCATATTTGTACATGAAGAAGTTCATCTTATTCATGTGGAGCTACAAACCAGTCATTGTGTGTTGATTTCAGGTAGATACAGATGTGCCATCCCCCAGGTAAATGTGCTCCATGTGCCTCACAGAATGCCACCTGAGGAAGCAGAGGCTTTCTCAGTAGTTGTCACCAGGGCCCATATGTGCCTAGCATTGATTTCTGATTCTGGCTGAGATAAATTCCAGTGACTTGAATTTTCAACAAGCTGCAATTACCGTTCATTCTGCCATATATATATGGGTGCCAGGGATTGAACTCAGGGACACTCGACCACTGAGCCACATCCTCAGCCCTATTTTGTATTTTATTTAGAGACAGGGTCTCACTGAGTTGCTTAGCACCTTGCTATATTGCTGAGGCTGACTTTGAACCCACGATCCTCCTGCTTCCGCCTCTGAAGCTGCCGGAATTACATGCATGCAGCACCACGCTCAGTCCCCCATATATTTTAAGCAACAGATTTTGGGGAATATTAGCTATTAGGCCCCCCCAAATTACAAAATATTAATGAGAGCAAAGTAATTAGTTCTGTGCAATAGATTTGAACTAATAAATACAATCTGTTTAGTTCTGTTATTTTTATTCAAAGAAAACCAACTTTTCTGTTAAAGCCAGTCCTGTTGATAGGTAACAGACAGACATGAGTGGTAGGAACATGAAGTTAAGGGGACAGTTCTACAAAGTAGGCTCAGTACACTAAACCCCACATGCTTTCCTTAAAAACAATTTACCACTGTTCTACTTAAGTCAATAGTATGTGTTATATTCCTCAGCAAACAACCTATTATCTGCAAGGGATATTCCAGCCCCAAAGTTTCCCTTTTGCTGATAAGGAGAACACAAGTTACCCTGAAGGGGACTTCTGTGACCTTTACACAGATCAGATTTCAGAATTCAGGGAGATATAAAAATTAGGAGCAAAAACCCTACACATAAAATCTGTAAGAATAAATTCCAATTAGAACTGGTCAGCACAGGTCAAGGATCTTGAGTTACCTTGGGTCTTCCCATGCATAATGGGGACTTGGAAGTCTAGTGCAGTCCCGCCATCAGTCAAAGTTGCAGTAGAACTGTGCAGGACTCTGGAAACTTCTCTGAGATCACCAATAAAACTGGAGAAAGAAAGGACTTGCCATCCTTCTTTTCTCTGAGTGGATTCACTCTTTTTGAGAGTGTCCCCCTTTTCCCTTTTCTCTCCCTTCTAATAAACTTATGCCTGGTATTCTGAATGACATGTCTGGAGAGCATGATTTGGGGAACTGGTAATCTCAGCTGTCTTGACTCAGCTATGTTTCAGAGCCCTTGCTCTGTATCCCTCTCAGATCTACACTTGAGATTGCCTGTGAACTAGTCTTTCTTATACAACAAGGTTGATCACCATCTGGGTAGAAAGTTTAACTCATATTCCAAAACATCTTTGGAATTTAGGTACATTTTATAGAGCACTTTGAATACGGTCTATAAGAATTAATGTTGTTTCAGCAATTTAATACATACTTAGAGGTACTTTGTAATCTAAATCACAATGACAACTGAAAAGAAAACCTTTTAAAAATTGCTCATCTTACTCAGGTCCTGTATCCATATCTTTACCTTAAATCTGTGTTGAAATGGGGAATGAATAAAAGCGCCTCTTTGCTAGTCCTTATAATGGCACTTGGACTTGCATTGCTCCATCAGGTGACCACCCTCATATGTCTGCCCAACATCCTCATTAGAGAGCCCTTCCCTGATGACCTGTCCTCTTGCTTTTTTTTTTTTTCCCTATCCATTGTACCAGTAGCTGACATTTTTCACATAAAACGTTTAAAAAAGACACATCAAGGGCAAATTCCTGATAACTTTTTCTTCATGCTGTATTTCTTCATACTGAGAGTAAAGGCTGAGAGGCTGGTCCCCCCATCTGAGGGATTCCAAGGAAGCTGAAAGTGGAGATTGTCCACTGCCCAGGTCTGTCCAGCCCAGGCTAACTAAACATGTGTATGTGCATTTCCTGCTTTATCTCACTTTACTGTCTGTTCTCTCTGAAGAATTTTCATCACTCCAGAGAATCTATACATGGAAATGTGAAGCAAAAATTTCCTTTATTTTCCTTCAGAGCTAGCTTTGAATAGGGCCTGCCAATTTCCTTTTGGATGTTTGTGGCCTGTGATTAACAGTGTTACCTAGCTTCAGTGATTACTGGGATATTTCATTTTGTTCCTGCCTGTATCTCCAGTGCCTGCCATGTAATATAAGCCTATTATATACTGAATTGATTTTATAGGTGAGAAACAGCTTTGCAGAGTGTAAGCTAGGTAATCATCTTGAAAGTTTATGTGGCTAGTAAATTTAAGGAAAAGAATCTCAAACCCCATTATACTTTAGATAGGAGGTGTCCACCACAAGCTCATGTGTGAGACAATGTAAGAATAGTTAGGGGGCTCGGGTTGTAGCTCAATGGTAGAGCACTTGCCTGGCACGTGTGAGGCCCTGGGTTCTATCCTCAGCACCACATAAAGATAAATAAATAAACTAAAGGTTAAAAAAAAAAAAAGAATAGGCAGAGGTGAAATGATTAGATCACAAGAATTGATCTAAACAATGAATTGATCCACTTGAATGAATTACCTGGAAAGTAACTGTAGACAGGTAGGGTGTGATTGGAGGAACTACATCACTGGGGTGTTCCTTTGGGGCTTTTATTTTGTCCCTGGTGAACAGAGCTCTCTGCTTCCTGGCTGCCATGTCCTGAGCTGCTTTCCACTGCCTTGTCTTTTCACCGTGATGCTCTGCTTCATCTTGGCCCAGAGCTATGGTATTCGCTGGCCATAGACTGAACCTGAAACTGTGAGCTAAAGAAGTTTTCCTTCCTCTTAAGTTTTTCTTGTTAGGTCTTTTGGTCACAGCAAAACAAAGCTGACTAAAACAAATCCCGTACATTGTCTCATGAGTTAGACAGCATTTTATGGGCATTTTTAGGAAAAGAACATCTGAGTATCCTCTGGAAATCTGTTGACCACATTGTAGATAACATTAAAAAATTCTAGGATGCAACATGCCTGTAAATTGTCTTTGGTCTTAGTTCTCTAAATTATAATTTGACTAAATGTTTTCTAAAGTTTTGGTTTTTCACTATAGATTAAAATTAACTTAGAAAATTTCTTGCAAATTTTGTGGGAATGTAAATTGAAAAATAGAATAGTCTTGGAATTTTATGGTCATTTACATCTATTTAATATGAAGATTTAGATTAAGTTGAAAAATTAAGGGATAGGAAAGAGGTTAGTCATCAACAGATGGTGGTAGGGAGATATTTTGTTTAACTTTTCCTTCTTTTTTAGTAGACATTTAGTTTTTAATTTTTTAACATTTAAATTAAATGTACTTTAACTGATACATAAAAATAAACATTGTACATATTAATGGTACCATATGTGGTTTTAGTATTGTAAAATGTTAAACATGTATATTTCCTCAAATATTTATCATTTCTTTTTGTTGAAAATACTTAAAATCTTTTCTTGTATTATTTTGAAATATACAGTACATATTTGTTATCTACAGTTATTCCACTGAGCAATAGCAAGGAGAGGGTTTTCTTCGGTTATGGCAATTGTCTATATCCTGATGTTGGGACTTGCATGACAATATTTATTTCATCAAACTTTCTTCAAAATAGACTGTATTTTTAGGCCACAAAGCAACTCTTAGCAAATGCAATATATTTAAGATATAATTCCTTACATCTTGTCATAATTATAATGTAATAATTATTATAATGTATCGGGGTTCCTCCAGCCAGGTATCAGTCTCCCCCCTCAGCCAAGGGGGAGGAAGAGATCCTCAGAGACCCCTGATAAGGTCGGACTGAGAAAGGCAAAGCTGCCTGGCCTGAATTCACCACGCACGAGTCGGGGAGTCTCGTCTAAGCAAGAACTATTTATTGAGGGGGGTTCACAGGTTTATATAGGGTAGAGAGTCCAGTGGTGTCCTGTTTCTAAGCTAAGAATGTGAAAGGGGACTGTCCACCTGAAACAGTATAGGGTTACTCAGCTAAGGGTGGCCCAGGAGCAGAGGTCAGCCAATAAGAGTGAGGGGACGTGGCTTTCTCAGGGCAGCGTGGTCAGTCCTGAGCTGGCTGCTCGGCGCCATCTCAAGGCAAGCCCCCACAATAATGTATATAATATAATTTCTTACATCATAATGGAATGAAATTACAAATCAACATGAAAAAAACCTATAAACACATGGAGTTGGACTGTACTCTTTCTAATGATGAATAGGTGGTAGAAGAAATCAAGGGAAATATTTAAAAATCCTTAGACTCAAATGAGAATAGTGATACAACATACTAGAACCTCTGGGACACTAAGAAGACAGTTCTAAGAGGAAAGCTTATAGATATGAGTGCCTACATAAGAAAGTCAGAAAGACTCCAAATGAACAACCTAATGATGAACCTCAAGGCCCTTGAAAAAGAATACATCAATTCTAAAATCAGTAGAAGGAAAGAAACAATTAAGATCAGAGCTGAAATCAATGAACTTGAGAATAAAAAAAATACAAAGAATCAATGAAAGAAAGAGTTGATTCTTTGAAAAGATAAAAAAGATTTATAAGCCCTTACCAAACTAACCAAAAGGAAAATAGAGAAAATCCAAATTAATAAAACTAGAGATGAAAAAGGAGAAATCATTATAGACATCACAGAAATCCAGTGAATCATTAGGGACTATTTTGAAAATTTATATTCCAATAAATTGGAAAACCTAGGTGAAATGTGTACATTTCTGAACAAATACAATCCATAAAAACTGAATCCAGAGGACCTAGAAACCCTAAGCAGACCAATAAATTGTAATGAAATAGAAACTTTAATAAAAATCATTCCAATAAAAATGACAACAAAAAATCCCAGAACCAGGTGGATTCTCAGCTGAATTCTACCAAACCTTCAAAGAAGAACTAATGCCAATACTCTTGAAATTATTCCATGATATAGAATGGATGGAACACTTCAAAATTTGTTCTATGAAGCTATCTCACACTCATACCAAAACCGGATAAGGATACATCAAAGAAAGAAAACCACAGACCAATATCTCTGATGAACTTACATGCAAAAATACTTAATAAAATATTAACAAGTTACATTTAACAATATATTAAGAAGATTGTACATCATGACCAAGTTGGTTTTATTGCAACCTGAAATGCAAGGATGGTTTAATACACACAAATTGACAAATGTAATTCATCATGTAAATAGAATTAAGGACAAAATTCACTTCATCATCTTAATATATATAGAGAAGGCCTTTAACAAAATTTGGCATCCATTCATGATAAAAACATTGAAGGCCTACATCAACATTATAAATACTATATATAAAAATATCCAAACTCAACCTTATAGTAAATGGGGAAAAACTGAAAGCATTTAAAATCTGTTAAAATCTGGAACAAGACAAGGATGTTCACTCTAACCACTCCTATTTAACATAGTGCTAGAAATTCTAGATAGAGCAATTAGGAAAGAGAATGAAATAAAAGGGATAAAAATAGGAAAGGAAGAAGTCAAAATATCACTGTTTGCAGATGATATGATCCTATAACTAGAAGATTAAAAAACTCCACCAAAAGACTGCTAGAGTTAATAAATAAATTAGGCAAAGTAGGAGGTTACAAAATTAACTTACAAATCAACAGCTTTCCTATATTCCAACAATAAATCTACTGAGAAAGAAATCAGGAAAACAATTCTAATCATAGTACTTTCAAAACAAACAAACATACAAACCAACCCTAGGAATGAATCTAATAAAAAAGGTGAAAGTCCTCTACAATAAAAAACACAGAACATTGAAGAAAAGCTCAGAAGATAGAAAGACTTCCCATGTTCATGGATAGGCAGAATTAATATTGTTAAAATGGCCTTACTTCCAAAAGCAATATACACATTCAATGCAGTCTCCATCAAAATACCAATGACTTTCTTCATACAACTAGGAAAAATCATCCTAAAATTCATTTGAAAGAATAAAAGATCCAGAAATTCCAAAGCAATTTTAAGCCAAAAAGCAATAATAGTGGCATCATAATACCTGACTCAAAGTTATACTACAGAGCTATAGTAAGAAAAACTGTATGGTCCTGGTGTAAAACAGATACATAGACCAATGGAACAGAATAGAAGACACAGAGACAAATACACACATATACAGTCATCTTATCCTTCACAAAAGTGACAAAAATGTACATTGGAGAAAAGACAGCCTTTTAAACAAATGGTGCTGGGAAAACTGTTTATCCATATGTAGAATGATGAATCTAGGCCCTTATTTCTTATCTTGCACAAAAATAAACTCAAAATGGATCAAAGACCTAGGAATTAGAACAGAAACTATGCTACTCCTAGAAAAAACTATGCTATTCCTGGGGTCAACACTCCAGCTTTTGGGGACAGACAGCAACTTTCTCAATAGCACACCTAAAGCTCAGGAAAGAATATGCAGAGTTCCTTAATGGGAAGGCATCAATGCACAGCAAAGGAAACAATTAGGAATGTGAAGTGGGAAGCCACAGAATGGGAGAAAATCTTTGCTAACTACTCTTCTGATAGAGGATTAAATCCTCAATATATAAAGAACTCAACCCTTTATACCAAATAAACAAATAACCCAGTTAATAAATGGGCAAATGAATTAAACACACACTATTCAAAAAAAGAAATATGAATGGCTAACAAGTATATAAAAACTGTTTAACATCATTAGTACTTCAGGAAATGCCAATCAAAACTACACTGAGATTTCATCTTATATCAATAGAATGGCAATCATCAATACAAATAATAATGATTAATAGGATGCAGAGAAAAAGGAACACTATTACATTGTTGGTGGGACTGTAAATTAGTACAACCACTATGGAAATCAGTATGGAGGTTCCTCAAAAGACTAAGCATGGAGCCACCATATGACCCAACTATACCACTCCTCAGTATTTACCTTAAAGAATTAAAGTCATCATACTGTTGTGATACATGCATACCCACATTTACAGCAGCGTAATTTGTAATAGCTAAATGGGAACCAGCCGAGGTGTCCATCAAGAGATGAATGAAGAAAATGTGGTTTATATACACAATGGAGTTTTATTCCAGCATAGGGAAAAATGAAATTAGGTCCTTTGCAAGAACACAGATGGAACTAAAACCCATAATAATAAGCAAAATAAGTTAAACTCATATGAGGAAGCTAGAGAGGAAAAAAGAAAAAAAAGGTAGGGGTGGATCTCATGAAATCAAAGGGAGATCTGTAGAAGAAAAGGACCAAGGGGTGGGAGGACCAAGGAGCAAAGAGGTGCTGAGGAGTAATTGTGGCCCAATTATAGTATATTGTTATATTGCTTGCATATATGAATATGTAACAACAAATCCCACCCCTGTGTACAACTATAATGCACCAATAAAAAATGTGGAAAAAAATTAAAAAGAAATGCAGTCTCAACTGTGGGTGTGTCCTATTAGGAGTACACTTTATTCTTTGCCTTGAGAGAGAGCCATTTCTTAGATCTACTGGTGCTAACCCAGAAGTCTAGATCCATTCATTCCTGCGCTTGGTGAGCCAAATGACAGATAACTTGGTCTTGGACAGGAATTGGGTTAGTCTTGCTTCTTCTATAGTTTGGGAGTGTGAAAGGGACAAAAGGAGGGGAAAAAATGTCAGGTTTTGTTTTTGCTTTTTGTTTTTTTGGTACTGGGGATTGAACTCAGGAGTATTCGACCACTGAGCCATGTCCTCAGCCCTATTTTGTGTTTTATGTAGAGACAGGGTCTCACTGAGTTGCTTAGCACCTCGCCATTGCTGAGGCTGGCTTTGAACTCGTGATTCTCCTGTCTCAGCTTCCCAAAGTGCTGGAATTACAGGCAAAAATGTCAGTTTTAAAATAAGTCACCAGTGGCAGAGCAGCGAGGTTTATATTCCAAGCATGACGTGCACCACTGTTACGTTGCCACTTCTCATGTTTTTGTTTACTTTTGTTTTGTTCCAAGGATGATTTGTTTGGATCAGCTGCTCCAATACTGGCACAGAGGAAGTTCTTCATGGATAACTTTGGCTCTTAAAAATAGAACTTAGTTCCATGAACTAAGCATAATGTCTTACTCTAATTATATTTGTCAGGGGCCCTTTGTAAGTTGTTTAATGAAACACCTAGAAATTCATTTATATGCTTAATATTTAGTTTTTGGCTTTAAAGTCTTGAGGTGTTTAAGTATTGGTTTGACTTTGTCATTTTCATACTTAATTTTAAATCTTTCTAGAATTTAAACGTTTTCTCTTAAGGAAATGATTAGGTAAATGTAAATAATTTTGGAGTATACCTTCAATGTTATTCAGATTTCCATTGCTGTGACAAGATACCCAAAAAATTCAGCCTACAGGGGGAAAGGTTCTTTTGGCTCATGGTTTCAGAGGTTTCATTCCATGGTCAGCTAGCTCCATTACTTTTAGGACTGCAATGGGGCAGAAACATCATGGCAGAAGGGCATTGAGAAAGAAAACTGATCACTTCATGGAAGTCAGGAGTGAAAGAGAGTAGAGAAGGAGCTGGGGACAAGATATTACCCGCCCCCCTCCCCAGAATACACCTCTAGTGACCTGCCTCCTTCAGCCAGGCTCCACCTCCAAAAGTTTCCTCCACTAGCACCACAGGCCATCAAACTTTTAAGCACATGACCTTTGAGAAACACTTTATATCCAAACCAACACTTTATATCCAATCTGCCTAGTTGATTGAAGGACCATAACATATACGTTCAGAGACTTTCTCCAGTCACTGATAGCTTATGTCCCGTTTGGTAATAACAATGTCACAAACTTTAAAATTAAAGAAAAAATACAGGGGGTACATGATGATTACATAGGCTGTCCCTGAAACAAAGTTGTGTTGTAATATGCCTTTCAGGCCAGACAAGTCCAACCTGTACCTGTTTTTCCTGCTTTATGTGTTTTGAGTAATTTTCATACTACACACTCTTATTAGGAATTTATTTGACATCTGATTGGAATGCAGGTATTCATAGTGTCTCCTGCCATTTTAGGCTCTAAGGTTGTTCTTATCATAGTGATGTGGGTTGTTCATTAGAAAGGAATCTACCTACTGCGGCCCAGTTTAAGACAGTCTTGCTTTAATTGTATTATTATCAAGTATTTAGAATCTTATTTATGTAGACAGTAACTTACTATCACTTTTTTCTCTACAGAAGGCAAAATCTCTGAAGATGTCTTCCAATAACGACCAGATTGTTATCCCAATGCTACAAAGACACACCAGTGGCCTCCCTGAGATGACCTCTAGTGACGGAGAGACAATTACTCAAGGAGCTGTGTTGAGTTTTCATAACATCTGCTATCGAGTACAAGGGAAGTGTGGCTTCCTGCTCCAACGAAGAACAGTTGAGAAAGAAATACTATCAAATATCAAGTATGTGCATGGACTTTTTAAAAGATCACTTTATTGACCTATCATGAACTTCACAGGCTTTGCCTATAACCAATAAGCTGCTGTGAACATTTGTGTACAAGTCTTTGTAGAGACATGTAGACACATGCTTTCTTTCCTTTTGGATGAACTAGGACTGAAATGATTGGATCGTTTGTTAACTATGTTTAACTTTGAAAGGAACTAACAAATTTTTTGTAAAAAAGATTGTATTATGTTTTTGAGAAACTGAACAATTAATATGTCATTTAGTTTTGAAGTGGGAACTAAAGTGTGGAAAGAAAGGAGCATACCTATAAAACCATCTCACTGTCAGGTATCTTGATTAGATTGCATATGCTAGATATTGGGGTTGTTAGTGTTTTTCTCATTTCTACAGAACAAAGGCTATAATCTCCCTCCACAGTGACTAGAAGTGGATTTGAGTTTGCTCAGATAGCACAACCTATGTGTCTTTTCTGTTTATTTGTTTAGTGGGGGAAAATTGTTATTCCCAGAGCAAGTGAGCAACCTTTTCAGACTCTCCAAGGCAGGGGAAGGTGGTTACAAGAGGCCTTCAATCTGTGTAGCTATAGATGTATATGGAACCAGATATTTGTCCTATTTTCTCAGTGTTTTGTTTTGTTTGTGACTGTGATCTTTTATGTTAGTAGCAGTCAACTTCCTTTAGAGGGCAAGGAAATGATGAGGATTCAATATATTTGCAGGTGGGTGAGAGCAAAATGATAAGGATCTGAATGATGACTGGGCTGAGGCCAGGAGCACTGTGCAGAATTGGAACTCTCTCCATGCTCTACACCAGCCATCATGTCTTCTTGTCTCTTTCTTGTGTTGGTTACATTCTGACTAGGAGAATAAGGAGAAGAATGGTGGATGCAAAACTCATTTTTAGTCACATGAATCAATAGAATTGACTAATGAACTGTTGAGAGCATTTTGTGAAACATAATCAAGAAAATGTTGGTCCTTTAGCTTTTGTGGTGAGAGAGGCAGAAAGTAACAGGAATTGAATATGGGCAGGTTTGAACAGATGTAAAGTGCATATCGTGTGCAAAGCCTAGTTAGCATCTCCATGTACCGTCTCCTCTAATCAAGATTCACATCAAGTGTGTGTGAATGGTGTACTTCTTGGCAAAGGAGGAAATGATCATCTTGTGCTTTCCAAGGCTTAAAAAAGTATAGTCATATCTTGCAATTCTTTCAATTTTTACAGTTAAAAGGACAATAAAGATGGGTATTCATAAATATACCACAGGTTTACAGTCCCTGGAGAAGGGTCATCCATTTTTGTCTGCCATGTTGCCAATCTTTCTGTTGTTTGCTGGGTTCAAATAGGTAGAGCCTCTGGAATCAGGGAAGGGTTATTTTCATGATCTTACCTTTGATTTGTGTTTGATAGCAATGTCACCATTCTAAATGATAACCATATTCCAAAAAAGGTCATGAGAATTTCGATTTTCCTTTGATTTTTTTGCTTTTCCTTTCCTTTTAAAGAAGAAGAAATTATCTGGTCATAAAATTTCAAAAGATTTCCCCACCTTATGAAAAAAGTCTCTTTTGCTTCATTTGGCTCCATACCCATCACTTGGGCTTTCCCTCACCAATGATGACAATCTATCTGAAAAAAAAAATCTATTTCAGTATTCCAGTAGATCTGCACATATCCTACGATCATGAGGGAAACTTATTATACTATTTGGGATATTTTCAGATTAATCATTTATTTTTGAGTGATTTCAGATCTAATCTTTCACCAGATTCCTGACTGCCCACACTGCACTGCATTGGCTCCCATCACTATGTCTCTCTCCCTATCCATTGCCATTAGTTTTTTGGCAATCATTTGAGAGCTAATTAACTAACTAACTCCTTCCTAATTAGTTTGCAGAAACAAGGACTCTTTTATGTATAATCACCAGTTATTTTCTGGCAGCCGCTGAGAGGAAATATAGCCTCAGAATGAAGGCGGGAGTGGTCCTGAGGGCTGCCCATCACCTGCTCCACATCTCGTCTCTCCAGGCTCATACAATCTGGTATTATTTTTCTCCCAACTCCCTCCTGGTGATATTGATCACCTGGCTTTGTTGCTGTCATCTTCACCATAATGCCACCATTTTCCTCTTTGTGTTTTATTAGTGTTATAAGGGCAGATGCTCTAACAATGTTTCAGAATCCTGCTCCTCATTAAGCTGCAACTCACCAGCTTCAGTTCTCACTTATGAGTGCTATCTGGATCAGCAACCACAGTGGTAGTAATTTTATCTTTTATCATCTCATAGTTTTCATTCTAATAAGAGGAAATAGCTTCATTAATGGTCCTTTCTTTCATTTACTGTATTGACTCATGAATTCCTATTTCATTCAACAACATTCAATACTAATGCACAGTTATGGTTATTTATCTTGATACACCTATTATTCCTGGTTTGGTCAGTGAAAAATCTTTCAAGGTGAGTTCCCTTTGTCCATTTTTATTTTGATTTATCCTCCAATTCTTTGAGGCCTGTAATTTCAGCTACTCAGCAAGCTGAGGCAGAAGGAGTACACATTTGTGGCCAACCTGGCAGCTTAGAGATAACATGACTCAAAAGAAAATTTAAAAGTAGCTGGGGATGTAGTTCAGACGTAGAGAGCTTGTCTAGCATGAACAAGACCCTGGGTTCCATCTCAGAAGTTCCAGACTCACCATATAATTACCTTACCAGACCTGGAGTGAGCTGATGTCCATTCCTGTGGAAGATGGTATTCACAAACCAACATCTGGGGTTTTAGAATGCTCATTGCTATTGGTGTGTCATTGCTCCTTGGTCTTCTAAATGGACAGACCTAGGGAATACATGCATGCATGTACACATACACACACATTTATAACATTGTTAAAAAGAACTGCATCTGTGTGCATGTGCACGTGGATCTGGCCAGGAGGGATAAGAGGAGTGGTGGGTGGCAGGTGACTGCTCCCATAGCACTCTGGGAGTTTTCCATATATACTTTTCTATAATTCTCTGTATAGATTAAAAACTATGAGTTCTTATTAGTGTACCAATTCCAATTGAGTGCTTTAGATTCTTTTCACATTTCCATGTTTGTAAACTTGCTCAAAAAACTTGCTCTTGTTATTCTTATTATACTTACTGATTTGTTCAGTCAGTTCTCTTAATCCTAATATATTCATATGCCCAGCCTCTGGCTTTTCCTTTCTCCTCCCACCCCTTTTCCCAGCCTGTGTTCCTGGGTGCTGGTGTTTGATTATACCTCTATTCAGAACTTCCTTCATCTTTCTACTAAGAAAGAAAGCAGAAGGGCAAGTCTAATAGAAATGACTGACAAATTGTTCGAACATCAAATCACAAGTATAAATGTGATGAAATTTTCTTTTTATTCAGAATATACATATTTTCAGTAAATTGTTTCCTACTCCTTTTTATTAATTAACTGAAAAGTGTTTCTTTTTGTGGTACTGGGAATCCAATCCTTGGCCTTGAAGATGCTAGGCAAGTACTATACCACTGAGCTACCTCCCCAACAGTTTGATTTTTTAACAATTTGAGACAAGTTCTCACTTTCTTAGCCAGGTTGGCTTCAAACTTGTGATCCTCTTGACTCATTTTCCTGAATAGCTGGGATTATAGGCATGCTCTGCTATGCCTGGGTTGAATTTGTTTTTTAAATGACTTATTAAAATATAAAGATTATATATAATAATGGGATGGTTTCATATTATTGAGTTTGCTTTTTTATCAAAAAGATTGTTTTGTTGTCTTCAAAGTAACTCCAATTTTACAAAAATGTAGCAATTCATTTGAATTTTGAATGCTTGCTGGGTACATAGCATTGTGCAGATTGCTAGTGATGGATATGACGTCTGTTCTCAGAAATTTTATAATCTAATGGATACACAAAACTGGAGCATTTTCACTATGTTATCCCAGGGTGATAGAAGGATTAAAAGGTACAATGTCCACTTGTAACCCTAAATTGAAAGTTCCAGGATCACGGAGTTTGAGAAAATGGATATGTTGAGTGAGCGTGTGCACAGAGAGCTGGGCTATGCTCCAGGAATGGTACTGACCCACTTTTCCACAAACCAAACCAAACCAAAGAATTAACCACTTTTCACTAAAATGTGATAGATGTGACAGGAATCCTTCTAAGTTGTATTTCATACATTCAGTATTCAGTGTGTTACTTATGGGAATGGACGAAGGGTAAAATGGTGACAGTATGACAAGTTCTTGTGCACAGTCTTTACAGTAGAATAAGGAGAATCAATGTATACCAACACCATAAAGAAATAAACAACAATGAGCCATGACTGACTTTCCTCCCTCCCTTCCTTCCTTCCTTCTCTCCTTCCCTTCTTTCTTTCTGGAGATCAAAGCCAGGGCCTTGTGAATGCTATGCAATCACTTTACCACCAAGCTACATCTTCCGCTCTTTTTATCTAGAGACAGGGTCTTGCTAAGTTTCCTGGGTTGGCCTCAAACATGCTATCCTCCTACCTTATCCTCCCAAGTACTTGGGAGGCATGGGCCTCCACACCCAGCTAGAAATGGCTTTTGAAATGTGAAAGAAGGGTGGAAGGGGTTGCGGATATAGTTCAGTGGGAGAGCACATGCCTAGCATGTGCAAGGCCCTGGGCTGAATCTCTAGTTTCGGGAGGGGGTTGAGGGCAGAGGGTGGGGAGGAGGAGACCAAGGAATTGTGGAACTTATACTAGAACAGAGGTCAGCAAACCCTTTCTGTGAAAGGCCAAATAATAAATTATTTGGAACTTTTTGGGCCATTCAACTGTGTTGAAAATAAACCTATTTTTCTAGCATGGAAACAGATATAGATACTATATAACCCAACAAGCTGGTTCTGTCCCAAACCACTGTTTATGAAGACACAGGTGAGCAGCTGCAGTGTTGCTGTTTCCTTGACTAGAATGTAAACTCTGAGAGGGGTGGAATTTTTTTTTTTGTTTTTCTGCTTATTTTGTTCTCAGCTCTATCCAGTGTCATAGAAGGTGTCTTGTCTGTACATCATAGACAATGCTGTGTTGTGTCATGGAGGTGGTATTAGCCACTGCTCTAAATTGAAACCCTTGCATTTGTGATTGTACATTATTGTTTTCTGTTAATGCTATAATTTAGTGTCAAAGCAAGCAAATTTCTTTGTCTTAACCCATCCAAGTTCAGTTTATGGTGCAATAATTCAGGATCTCTTGGTCTTTATTTGACTAGGTATATAAAAATCTGGAAAACTCCTCTGGCAGTGAAACCTTAGTAATATCAGACTTGTTTCTTGTCATTTCAGCAGCAGAGACAAGGTAGCTATTAATTAAAAAGATGCACCAAGTATTATAGATGAATCCACCTTGAAGTTTACCCAATCATTGGTGTGTTTTCCCATTGGGAGGTGAAAGGCTACTAAAGAATATGTGGGGGGCTGGGGCTGTAGCTCAGTGGTAGAGCGCTTGCCTAACATGTGTGAGGCACTGGGTTCGAGCCTCAGCACCACATGTAAATAATAAATGAATAAAATAAAAATCCATCAACTAAAAAAATTTTTAAAAAAAGAATAAGTGATTTTTCTGTTAAAGTTTGTTCCACAGTTATGGAATTCTCATTGCCTTTGATGTTTCAGTGACAGGTATCTCAGTGAGCAAAGTAAAAAGTGCATTTCACCTTAGCTCCTGGCAGCCATAGTATTATTGTGACAGATCAGGTACCACAGGCAAGTGAATGCTAAGGTCCTCTGGGATGTGAGCACTGTGGGGAAGTTGCACTGGCAAATTCATCATAAATGACAATTGGGTAGTCTAGGATTGACCTCTGTCAGAATCATCATCTGAGAATGAAGTAGCTATTAGCTTTGAACTTACATGTGGAATAAATGCCATTTTCCATGTAGAATACATCTTGACCTCTGTACAATTTTAAAGAGAGACTGGATGTAGACACCAGGATTCTGAATGGGCTAAATGAGGCCTCTGTTTCATCATGCCTGTGTCCCCACAGTGGCCCTGCTGTAATTTTTTTCCTTCTTCCTACTCTGTCTGAATATTCACTACTCTCATGCCTCTGCCTAGTTTGTAGGAAATTTACTTATACCTGAATGTTCTTAAATGACATCTCCTGATAAGTGATGTTCCCCATTCTACACTGAGCATTTTCCCATCAGCTCTTGGACACTTAACAAGGAAGGAACTGATCTATCTTGAGGCTTTTCTTTGGTGTTAAGCACCTGTGATGCTTTCTTATCCTCTGGAGTGTGCCATCCTAGCTTTTCATTGCTACTTAAGATATGTTGGGTTTTGGTCTGATGAAATACTAGTAGTGACATCACTACTACTTAGAGTCTCCAAGTCAGAAAACAAACAGAAAACCCTCCACTTTACAGAGCAGGTGTTGGTTAAGCCTTTGCTGTACATGTCCGATCTGGTCCTATGTGCTAGGGATAACACACAGCTGGACTAGCTTATCTCAAGGACCAGAAAGTCTTATTAGGCCAGCTTCACTTCACCCTTCTTAGTTTAGGACTGACTAGGTAGCAAGTGAGGTGAATGGAAGATACTAATCATTGAACAATTCTCAGTAGCTGTCATGTACTTTCACAGTGTGTTAGGAGGCATTGACTTTACTGGAGAGAATCTGTTACTTATTTCAAGGAACTTTGGATAGTGTTGCTGGAGATGGAACCCATGACCTCCTGCATGCTAACTGCTATCTGTGCAACTGAGCTATATTGCCAGGACAATTTCAAGGAATTTTTTTGGATATATCATTTTCCCAAAGGGATAAGTGATTTATAGAATAAATGAAAGGAATTTAGAGGGACCTAGCCATCTTTCTTATAGGTACTGACTAGTGACTGACATCTTTCATATACTGAACTTCTATTAATCATCGATTCTTTTTTTTTTCTTTGATTTGGTACTTGTTTTCTGTTTACAGTTTCATCAGACTTTCTTGAGTGTATTCAGTGTAAACTGCAAAGTAATAGAGGTTCATTTAAAATAAAACAATAAGTCATTTTTGGTGTGTGCATTTACAGTGGGATCATGAAACCTGGTCTCAATGCCATCATGGGACCCTCAGGTGCAGGCAAATCTTCGTGAGTATAACAAAATATAAGTAAGCTTTTTCTGTGCGATTTTTGTGTGCTTTGAAAAAAATCACTTTATAGCTGGGTATGGTGCTGCATGCCTGTAATCCCAGTGGCTTGGGAGGCTGAGATAGGAGGAATGCGAGATTGCGAGTTCAAAGTCAGCCTCAGCAAAATCGAGGCACTAAGCAACTCACTGAGACCCTGTCTCTAAATAAAATACGAAACAGGGCTGGGGATGTGGCTCAGTGGTCAAGTGCCCCTGAGTTAAATCCCCGGTACCAAAAAAAAAAAACCCAAAACTATAAAGCACTTTATAGAGCAGGTTTTGGTTAGGCCTTTGCTATACATTTCCAATCTGGTCCTATGTGCTGAGGATAACATGCAGCTGGACTAGCTTATCCCAAGGACCAGAGAGTCTTATTAGGCCAGCTTTACTAACACAGCATAAAAGGTGATTGACACAAAGTGGTTGGCCATATTATAAAACAATACGGATGTAAAAGTAGGGGATAATATTAAAAGTGGGGAAATGGAACTGAAGGTTTCATTGAAGACAAATCTTAGAAAAAGGAGCACATTGCCTGGGTTGGATCCTCCAAGGTCAGACATGGAGGGGGTCACTTTGAGATGTCTGTGCTGGATAAGCTAAATTTTTCTTGCATTTTTAGTTTTGGGCTTTTTGTAGTATATAATGAAAAGGAAGGTGAAAATTGTGTGCCTATATAGGTACAGATGAAATTTTAGTTAAACCATGCGCTTCTTGACTAGTCCATTTTCTAATGCACAAAATTTGGATTCAAGGTAACTAAGTGATATGACCTGAGTAGAAAGAAGAAAACTAACTCAGAAAATATCTGTCTTTTTATAGGTTGTTAGATATCTTAGCTGCAAGGAAAGATCCATGTGGATTATCTGGAGAAGTTTTGATAAATGGAGTAAATCAACCTGCCAATTTCAGATGTGATTCAGGTTATGTGGTACGAGTAAGTATTAGTGAGTTTGATTTTTATGTTTCCTCTTTTTCTGGGAAAGAACCTTGGCTTGTCATTTTGTGTACTCCCAGATGAATACATGGCATGCTCATGGAACCATCTTCCTTACAGTAGATCTGCATAGAATCCCATAAGATTTATAGTGGAATTAAATGGAAAGGTAGAGGATCAGCAGTATGACCCTTTTAGGACAGTGATATCATTCTAGCTGTTGTGTCACTTCCCAAAGTGTCTGCTATTGCCCTTTTTGCCCTTCCTTCAAATTTCTGATTCCCCTAGAAGATGCCTTTGGTAAACCATTGTGCAAAACAGTGTGAAAATGTGTGTTCTGAGTCATCATAATTACATGTACTTCATCTGGGTGTGCATTTGTGAATGAAATGATTGCCTTGGGCTCTGTAGCTGTCCATATGTGGAGTGACTGCACAGTTAAGTTCACCATCACCTAGAATGTTACCTTGGGTATGTTACTCCTATGGATTAAGTCACATACATCCAAGTGATGGTCTTAGAAAAGACTCTGTCTCATTCAAATACCATTTGTCTTAAGGATGATGTTGTGGTGCACACCCTGACAGTGAGAGAAAACTTAGAGTTCGCAGCAGCTCTTCGACTTCCAACAACTATGACGAATCGTGAAAAAAATGAGAGGGTTAATGATATTATGGAAGAGTTAGATCTGGATGATGTGGCAAATTGCAAGGTAATGTGGGGGAAAAAAACCTGATCAATCACAGCCAGAAAAAGGATTCTCTATGTGGATAATATGACCCTTAATCGTAAGCGTCCTATAATGTGCGTGGTCAAAAGTGGCTGCTTTCTTTAACAATGAGAAAAGTAACTAGTTGCATGCTGTGGAGGGGGAAATTAAGTGGGGAAACAATCATAAAGATGGTCAAGTCCCAAGAATGAAGTGGGGACCAGTGTGGTGTGTGCACCTCCCATGGCTTTTTCCATGCAGATGTCCCCACCTTCACTGTCAAGTCATGTCTCATTTGATGTCTCTGTATTAACTTTTCTTCTTTTTGTCCTCCCTGTTTTAGCTTTTCTTTTCCCTCCTTTCCTCCAGGTAACTTCTCCCCTCCTAGAGGAAAAGATGACTGGGGGGAGAGGGTTCTACTGGCTGCTGCTTCCAGCTATACTTATAGCTTTTATGTGAAATACATTTTTGTTTGAATAACCCTATACTTGAAATAACATTTTCCACATTTTTTGCTTTGTGACTGAATGAGTTGTCATTACTTTGGCTTTATTTATTGAACTAATGTTGTCTTTCCACTTCGGTAGCTTTTTTCACTCCATTCTTTACCATTAAGCACTCACTGCCTTAAGTTGCTCAACTAGATTTCCAGGAAAAATATACAGAGGCTGCCTGACTTATTGAAATTCATATATCTGATTGAAATAATTTTGATTTTTTACTTTTTTATGTTTTAAACAAAAATGCTGAAAAGATAGTGTGATTACTACAACATGATTGTTGGACAATTCATATAATAGTATGATTACTAAAACAATTCATGTAGATGTCTCAGTTGTTAACATCTCTCATGAGATTATAGCTGCTGTTTCTTACTGAAGTTTGTTATAGAAAGTTATGTGACATTATATCTTTAAATATTTATTAGGAAAAAAGTAAGGACATTTACCTACCTTCACCAATACCATTATCAGCTAACAAAACAAACAATATCTTCATGGCACCTGCAATATCAAGCTCATCTTCATTCACATTTCCTAAGTAACCTCCAACTGTTAAAGTTCAGCCATTGATAGAATCCAATCAAGGGCCATGAGTAGCATTTGAATACTATCTTTTTGGAGACTCTCAATTTCACAATTGTTTCCCAGTTCCTGCCTCTCCTAAACCTTCCTAATCTTCTAGCCATGAACAATGACACTTGTTGAAAATATTGAGCCAGTTGCTGGGTGGAATATCCTATTACATGGATTTATCCTAAAGAATGAATGAGGAATTTCGTGGTGAGTTAGGGAAAGCCTTGTGGTGATTAAAATGAAACAAATATGATAGAAAAGAAAGTGAATTCTCAGGCTCCGAGTTCACCCTCTTCTTGTAAGTGCACCGGGGAACTTTGGTGGATGTAGTGGGGTGAGGGCATTGACAGAAGACTCATCAATTACTAGTGATGCTTCTCCTTTTCCTCTTCTGTCTTTATCTCTGCTTTATACTGCGATTTCACTACGGCAGGGCCATCTGCCTTAGTGTTCTAAGGTACTGTCTTGCAACTAAATATTGGACTTGATAAGAATAGAAGTATTAAAAGCCTGGACTTTCTATCAGGTCTAGCTATATAGAGCTCTGTCCTGAGCCTCAGTTTACTCATCCAGTAAAAGAGAAACCTCCTTTCTCTCAGGGGTCTATTTACTTGCTGTTCAAAATTATGAGGATAATGATATAAAGTTTCTCTAGCAGGGCTGGCCCAGGTTAGTTCAATGAAAGAGAGTGACTTTGGTAGTTTCTGTTGGTAATGATAATAATCTATGTTTTAGGTTAGACCTAGAGAATTAAGAAAAAGGACTAGTATAGCTGTGGAGCTGATCACTAATCCTTCCATCTTGTTCCTGGATGAGCCAACAATTGATTTAAACTCAAGCACTGCAAATCATGTCTTTTTGCTCCTGAAAAGGTAAATGTTATGGGAATTTTTTTTTTTCTATTTTCAATCACTTCTATGTACAGGTGTTCTTAGTGCAGGGGATTCTGAAGTAAATTGTAGGATTTCTTCCTTCTTTGTTAGAGAAAAACAGTCAATTAACAAAGAATTATTAATAAGAAAGATGAAACAAGAGCTTGGGGAAGGAAGGCTAAGGTGGGGGCAGGAAGCTCTTCTAAAGAGCATGATGGTCGGAGGGAGACCACAAACATGTTGTATGTGAGCTGGAGCAGAGGAACGAGGCCTAAAGAATCTACAAAAGAGAGTTCTGGTTGGAGAGAGTGGCCAGTGGCCCCAAGATAGAGTATTCCTGATGTGTGTGGAGCATCAGAAAGACCAGAGACAATAGCTAGTGACTAAGGCGAGTGCAGGTTGTTTTCTGTACTATCCTAACAATACCATAGGATGGGGCTGAGCAACAAAAATCACTTTTCTTTTAGCTCTGGAGTCTGGAATTTGAGATCAAGGGATCCACAGGATTGTTTCTTCCAAGTTCTCTTTCTTTGGCTTGTAGATGGCCATCTTTTCCCTCTGTGTCTCTGTTCTAATCTGTCTTAACTGGACACAGAGAGAGGAGAAGCCACCACTCAATGACCTTGTTTAATCTTAATGACCTCTTTAAAGACACTATCTCTAAATGTAGCCACCTTCTGGGATACAGAGGGTTAAGACTTTCGTGTATGGGTTTTAAGGAAACCACAATTCAACCCATCAATTAGAATATAATATGAGGTAGAGTCGGGTTTGTGGCAAATCATTTTGTCCTTGAAGGGCATTGTAAGACAAATGGCTTTTCCTGTAACTATGGAACATGAGAGCATTTTGAGAGTGGCAGACTAGAGCAGTGCCTATGGGGAAGGTTGTGTATTGGAAAAGGGTGAATGAATGACACTGGGAAGGAGCTGCTGAGGCAGGATGGGGCCTGGACCAGGATGTTCATGGTGAGGTGGTGAGAAGAGCCATCTCAGTTTCCTTTGTGTCTCAAGATCCTTAGCAGAAACAGGCTTTTCTGGTTTTCCTAATTTTTTCCTAGAATCTAGAAGAGTTCCTTAGTCACTCCCTGTCATGTCCTTGCAATTCTTAGTCCATTCTGTGGAGTGACCCCTGGCTAGGACCATCCTTGTCTTCCATGAGCTGATTTCAACCATGAAATCCTGCTGCATTCTCTGAACAATACACCCAGGGATACACATACCTCAGGTGGTATGAATCTCTATCATATTGGTTCCTGCTGGGCTTCTCTGTTGCAAAATTACTATTCGTGTCCATTGTAATTGACTGCTGTTTTTCTGGGAAGTAACTTGGCTATTATGTCTATACTCTATTCCTTATCAAATCTTTTCGCAGCAGTTTTAGCATAAACCAATAATGCCTGCTCTTACAGTAGTTGCCCAACATGCAATTGTTGACATTTTGAGAAAGGAAGAAATTTCTCTCCTTCCTTATTCATTTTCCATTTGACACAACGAGTTAATCTGTTGTTCACTATTTTAATGATCAAATTATTCCTGATTTGGCCAATGGAATCCACTTCAATGTGGCTTAGGGTTTTTTGTATTTGTTTTTTAATATTCCCCTAATCTTCTTCTAGCAATTCTTTACTTCTTGGCCGCTATAATATTCAAGGTTCATCATGTGTATTTCCTGTAAGAGCTGTTTATTCCAGGGGCCCTGGTTCTGTCTGGTGTATATTCAGAAGCTAATATCTGGTTTCTTAGTGTGCTCCCTGTTACCAGAGTGGCATTACTTCTATACCCTTAGTAGACAGAACTAGGAAATACTAGTGTGATGTGTATATATGTGTGTGTGCTGGGGATCCAACCAATGGCTTTGCACATGCTAAGCACCAGCTCTACCAGTAAGCTACACCCTAGCTCATATGTTTATATTTCCAACAAAAAAAAATATAAACATAGATCTGTAAGTAATGCTATTTCTGTTTGAGTATATATATTCAAAACCCCAAGAGTTCTTTGCTAGTCAGGTTTACATAATTGTGGCCAAAATACTCAACAAAATCAACTTAGAGGAGAAAAAGGCTTTTGGGGCTCACTGTTTCAAAGATTCAGTCCATATTTAATTGACTTCATTACTTTGGATATGAGGTGAAGCAGAACACCAGGAAGAAGGACATAGAGGAGGAGTGAGGGTTCATCATGGGCCTGTTCTGCTCTTTCTGTAGTCACTTTAGTTATCTTCCTCATCCAGTATCAGCTTACATTCACACACACACACACACACACACACACACACCACTTAGCCCTTAACACTGAGCTTCTAACTGTACTTTCCCAATGAGATCTTTTTATTTCACACTTGGTACACCTTGTTCTCCCACCATGACTGCTTTTCTCTTTTTAGCTCACCACTCCTGTTGGGCCTTTCAATATTCTACTTATATCATCTTTAGACTGGATTATAAGTCTTCTGTTTTGATCACAAGAAACCTTAGTTACTTCTGTTCCACATTGTATTTATATTATTATTCTTATGTCCTGATTCTCTTTGAGGCAGAACACACTCTTCTAGTGTATACTAGGTGGTTATTAAATGCATAAATTAAAGTGATTCTTCTTGTAAAATATTTCAATAGCAGTTTGTAGCAATGTTTTTGGCCTTTGTTTTCTGTGCACATTATTTATAATTCCTATGAAAAAGTAGTTTAGCCTTTTTTTTTTTTACCATGAAATAGGACCAGAGTTCAAATCTTTATTAGTAACTGTGAGCCCTTGGCCAGTTACTTGAATTTTATTTCATATCTGTAAAAGGGAGGAAATAATAATATTGCAACTGCCTTAAAACAATAGTGTAAAAATTGAAATTAGGTTATCTTTAAAGCATTTAGTACAAATATTATAAGCTGCCAGGGTTTTTAATTATATTGTCAGAGCAGAATGAAAAACAATCCTAAAAAGAGAGAAGATTGAAATGGTAAAAGAATAGGGGCATAGGACCTTTGTTTGAGTATTTAGTACATTATTAGTTCTTAAACATAAGTGTACTTAACAGATTACTTGGATGATTTTTAAAAATATGGGCTCCCTGTACCAACTCTTAGAAATTCCAGTTCAATATCTGAGAAGACATTCCATTAATCTGCATTGTCAGTGAACACTCTATTGGATTCTAAAATACTGATGCACCATTCTTTGGAAGCCCTAGCTTAATAAGAGCATGGAATTTAGGTTCCCCAACTATCATGCAGGTAATATGAGATGAAAAGTTTGTAAGAGAAAATTAAGTTGAGCTATAAGCAAATGCTCTAATGATGGGAATAAATTATTTAACAAGAATCAAATGTTTAATGCTTGTTATTTTTCCTCTTTTTGCTTAGGATGTCTAAGTGTGGACGAACAATCATCTTCTCCATTCATCAGCCCCGCTATTCCATCTTCAAGCTGTTCGACAGCCTCACCTTATTAGCCTCAGGAAAACTAATATACCACGGTCCTGCACAGGAGGCTTTGGGGTACTTCGAATCAGCAGGTGTGGTTGACCTTTTCATGCACTAGATCCTTCATTCATAGACTCCTGGGGAGAGCAGAGGGGTCGACAGGAGCAGTGCTTGATCTCCGTGCAGATGCACCTTGGGTTCCACCACTGTAAGACATTTTCAGTCAGTTTGATGGTAACTTTTTTTTTTTTTTTCTGGTACTGGGGATTGAACTCAGGGGCACTCGACCACTGAGCCACATCCCAGCCCTATTTTGTGTTTTATGTAGAGACAGGGTCTCACTGAGTTGCTTGCTTAGCGCCTCGCTTTTGCTGAGGCTGGCTTTGAACTCAACGATTCTCCTGTCTCAGCCTCCCTAAGTGCTGGGATTAAGGCTTGCGCCACCGTGCCTGGCTTGATGGTAACTTTTGCTTCATTTTGCATCGCTTGTTCATTCTGTTGGTCTCTTTTTGTATTTGAGTGTGCATGCATGTGTTTCTACTGGGCTTTTGTTCTGCTTCATAGTTATGATATTCTTTCCCTGAACGTTCAATGATTAACTGGTTGGACCAACAGATAGTTATTCTGTCAATTGCACATTTATGGTAAGGCACAATATTATTATCTTCTTGACCATGTAACAGATTGTGGTTTTTCAGCTTTCCTCCTGGCAGGTGATCTTGCTATGCCTTCATGAGGGCTCATAGACTTTATTTTATGGTAACATTAGATTGTAGATCTAGACCCTGAATGGGTTTGAGTGACCTAGTAGTCAATAGAATGACTAATCTTAAATCTTGACTTTGATGCGCCAAAGTTTCTGGGCTACCTTGTTGTTTGTGTTTCAGGTTGAATTATATGATTTTTAAAAATGGCTCACACAATCTGCTTCATTTTAGAGATATTTGGTTATGATTATAGATGTGTCTCCATGATCTCATATACAGTTTAAATATTCACTAGCTACTTATCTTAATTTTTATTTAATCTCTGTCATTTAAAAATGATCAACCATACATGGGTCTGGGGAATCCAGAGTAGATTAACTTAAGAGTTAGACCTCAGGTCAGGTTCAGATGATTGTGACACAAGAAGTTGAGGTGAGTTCAAGTGTGCTGTGCTGATCATGTTCTCTCAAGAACGCTGCTCTGAGGATTGGTTGAATATTTAAAATTATTGCAGGCAGGTAGATGATAATCTGGACTTTTGTATTTAGATGGTGGAGAAACACTTGTTGCTGACATGCATCCATTATGGAATTTGGTACTTAAACTCAGAGAGCACAATGGACTTAGGTATTTAATACTATTTTTCTTGAACTTAGTTTTAGATTTATGAAGTTCTGATAAGCATCAGGGCATTTTGAAATCTCTTTTGGTTTCATGATTTATGATAGTTGAAGACTAATGAAGGTGTTCTGAAAGGATAAATTAAGGAAGAAGAGAGCAAGAAGATGAGGGAGAAGTTGTCAGACTCTCTTTCCCTTATGTTCACTTCCCTCACCTTCTGGAAGTGAGTCCTCTTTATTTTCTAAGACCATTGGGTTGTATTCTTAGGTGACTTCTTTCTCAGGTTACTCTGGTGAGCTCTACCAAAACCCTGCAGACTTCTTTCTGTTCATCATCCATGGAAACACCCCTCCTGCAATAGTAAACAGAGAGGAGGAAAAGGAAGGTATGTATAACTCTTAGAATCACAGATATTTGCCTGATCAGTTTGATTAAAGTTTAACAATGTGGTCGGGCTGGGGTTGTAGCACAGTGATAGAGTGCTTGCCTAGCATGTGTGAGGCACTGGGATCGATCCTCAGCACCACATAAAAATAAATAAAATAAAAGTCCATCAACAATTTAAAAAATTTTTTAAAAAAACCAATGTGGTGGCTCATTAAAACATGGCTTCGTGAATTCAGGTTAATGTGGTGGTGTCACACCAGTCAACAGATAGACTTTGTTGTCTATGAGTGCTGTGCATGTTTCTTATTTAATTTATTAATGAATATTTATATGTTACTGTAATTTTTTAAAGTTTATTTATTTATTTTAAATTTTAACCTTTATTTTTATTTATTTATGTATTTTGTATGTGGTGCTGAGGATCGAACCCAGTGCCTCACGTGTGCAAGACAAGCACTGTACCACTGAGCCACAACTCCAGCCCCATGTTTCTGTTAGTTTTAAAGGGAGTTTCCATTAAAAATAAATGCACTCATATTTATAATATTTAAAAAATAAGAATCTTGACACTTATGCATTTTAATGTAGTAATAATCGAAGACCAGATTTTTATGTTAAGAAATATAACTCTGTATGGTAAGAAGTATATTTTAAGAATTAGGGCCCAAGCAGTTAGGAAAATGTCAGTGAATTTGCTGTAGCCATAAGATAATAACAGAAGTCAGGTCAATTATCTAAGTTTATCAATGTGTCAAGTGATAACAATGCTAGTAATTTTCAATATTCAAGCTTTAGAATTAAGATGTTAATCAAGAAACAGAAAACAGAAAAACACTTTAAATTAGTTGTTAAATCTATTAATAATATTTCCCTTTTTTATCCACTTTTATTCCAAAGCCAAGGACACTGAACAACTTTTCCAGAGAGAAAAACCAGTAATAGAAGCATTAGCTGAGTTTTACGCCAACTCATCTTTCTACAGAGGCACAAAAGCTGAATTAGAGCATCTGTCAGGTGGTCAGAATATCAGGAGGTTAGCCTTTAGGGAGATCATCTATGTCACCTCCTTCTTTCATCAATTCGCATGGATTTTCTGGCGTTCATTCAAAAACTTGCTTGGTTTCCCCTCGGTCACTCGTCGTCAGGTAACCTGCAGACTCGTAATTGTGCTGTAAAATACTCATGTGGGAGGAGTTTTGTTCTGATATAATCTGCCTCAGGATTATGTGTATCTTCTACCCATCCTTCCATTTACTTGTCCCGACTTCAGTGGGGATATGGAAATGGTCAATAGGACAAGTAAAAATTAAATTTTTACTATGGAAACTTTTTTAGTGGTTTCTATGACACTCTCAGAATTTTTGTTGTTTAGAAGAGACATCATATATAATCTGAGTAGGAAGAGATTTGGGGGGTGTATCAAGGATTGAACCCAGGGTGGCTTAACCACTGAGCCACATTCCCAACCCTTTTTATTTTTTATTTTGAAACAGAGTCTCTGTAAGTTGCTTAGGGCCTAACTGAGTTGCTGAGGCTGACTTTGAACTTGCAATCTTCCCACTTCAGCCTCCCGAGTTATTGAGATTATAGGTGTGAACCACCATGCTCGGCTAGAAAAAGAATTTTTTAATGTAAGCTAAAAGCAATGTCAGTCACATCTGGGGTATTCTTTTAGTTGTCCACCTTCATTTACTGATTCATTCCACAACTTGCATACAAATCACTTGCTGCATTTTGGGACTCTAATATAGTAGTGAACAAAGTGAGTAAAAATAACAATCTCTGCCTTCATGGAAGTTATTTTCTTATCAGGATAGAGAGATGATATTGAATAAAGAAATAAAATATACAGTATCTCAGATGTCAGCAGGGACTATGCAGAAAGTTTAAAGCAGAGAAGCAGTAGAGAAGGGGAGGGAAAAGGCAGGACATTGATAGAAGAGTGTTGGTTTGCAGTTGAAATCAGGCAATGAGGGATATTTAGTGACATTTAATACACCTGAGGGAGGTCTGGGCTGTACGCTTTCTGAGGGAAGAAACTGTAGGAAAAGTGTTGTTCCTTATAATTGATCCTTCTCATTGAGAGACTCTAATCTTTGTAAAGCAATTGGTATTTCAGAGTGTACTATTATCACTCCTTTTTATTATTCTTAACCCCTGAAACACACAAAACACTAGTTCTCTCAGTTCATTGGTCTGTTATTTATAAAGGAATCAATTTGCTGGTGGATTTTCAGTTATTTTATTATCAGTCATTGAGTTTCTGCTGAGTACTAAAAAATGGAATATTGTTAGCACTAAGGAAATACTACTAACTACTTTACATGTACACTGTAGTCTTCATATTTAAGTCATAACCTTCTGAGCATATCTGAGACCCTACATCCCCATTTGAATCATACTGTCAGTTGCTCCAAATATTTTGATTCCTATGATATTGGCATTTCTGTCACAACACAGGCAATTTTGTGTCTTGTCAACCAAAGGTCAAGTTTTATTCTTAGAAAATAAATTGATGTCATTGGAAACACCTCAGGTGATTTAGATCCATCTACCTGCCCATTTTGGAACAGTGAGCTGTAATGAGTTGATTCATACATTAAGTTTTTCCTACTTGCTTCTAAAAGTGGTTTATAGTGTTTTGTACAAGACACATATATATGGCACTTGTGGGCAGGGTATAATTAGAACATAGCTACTTGGAATAAACCAGGATTGAGTCAGGCTCAGTGTCTGGAGATTGCAGGCTCAAACTATTTGTCTCATTACTGAACTGAGTTCCCCAAAAGGAATTCAGACAATTTTCAGAGAAGTAGCAGTTTCTAGAAGAAGGATTGAACTTTGTAGCTCCCTGAAGTTAGAGGAACAACTCTTGTTCAGGTCTGTAAAAGGTGTAATGTAGTATAGAAGTAGAATTTTTAGTAAAGAGCCAGATGGTAAATCTTTTAGGCTTTTAAAGTATGAAACTACACGTTTATTGCCACAAAGTTTGAGAGATCAGTTCAAGTCTAAAAGTTTGTTCCCCAAGTGACTTCCTCAGGTGTCTCCAACACTCTGCTACCCTGTGTGGCAGTGCCTGGTTGACACTGAAAGGAATCTTAACTTGCAGAATCATCTGCTCTGTTGTCCTATCAGCTCCCAAAATAACAGATGCCTTAATTTTCAATTTAATTTACGAAAGCACATTAATAATATATAATGTTTTGTATAAGCCACCAGTAAAATGGATTCCCTTATAAATAACAGACTAACTAACTGGAAAAACTAGTGTTTTGTGCGTTACAGGGGTTAAGAATAACAAAAAACCTTAAGGAGTGATAATCAACTACCACCACAGAACCAATGGAAAGGACAAAAGAACACTATCTCACGTCAGTTGAGGAAGATAATAGGACAGTGCATAGCCTTATCAACTCTAGTTAATACCTGTGTATAAATAGTATACTCTTTGAAATATCTGTTGCTTTACAAAGATTATAATCTCTCAAAGATTAGTCTCCCAGGGACTCTGGCCAAGCCGTTTAAAGTGTTGCTCTGAAAGGAGAGATTTGATTATGTAGCCACATACCTTGCAATAATCAATGATGTGCAAAAATTTTACTTCTAATTGAAATTGTTTTCTTTTTTTCTTTTTGGTAAGCTGTTTGCCACAGTCATTCTGACAGTGGGTGTAGGTGGCACTTTCCTCGTACTAAAAAATGATTGTACTGAAATTCAGAATAGGTAAGTAAATTTGGGTCTTTATTTGAGAAAATGCTGTTACTTTTTTCAAACTGGTGAACATCCTTTAAGAATTTGAAGCCGGGCACGGTGGCTCAAGCCTGTAATCCCAGCACTTAGGGAGGCTGAGACAGGAGAATCGCGAGTTCAAAGCCAGCCTCAGCAACGGCAAGGGGCTAAGCAACTCAGTGAGACCCTGTCTCTACATAAAACACAAAATAGGTCTGGGGATGTGGCTCAGTGGTCGAGTGCCCCTGAGTTCAATCCCCAGTACCAAAAAAAAAAAA
>CM053408.1:57508648-57523166 GCA_028644305.1 Xerus rutilus
AAGAATTTGAATTTATGGCAAGTAAAAGTTACTGTTTAATTCTGGGTAGTCTGAGTTGGTACATGTAAAACCAAATGGAAGAATAAGCTTTCTTTTTAACAGATGCATTTATGAACAAATGTCCTAGAAAACTATGTACAACTCTGATTTTAGCCTTTTAACCATTCTTTTTAAAATTTTTTTTACTTGTTCTAATTAGTTATACATGACAGTAGAACGCACTTTGACACATCATACATAAATGGAATAGAACTTCTCATTCTTCTGGTTTACATGATGTAGAATCACACCTGTTGTGTAGTTATATATGCACATAGAGTAATAATATGAGATTCATTCTACTATCTTTCATAACCTTATATTCCTTTCCCTCTCTTTACTCCCTTCTGCCTAATGCAAAATAACTTTATTCATCCTTAACCCTCCCCCGACTGCTTATTGTGAATTAGGGGCCACATATCAGAGAAAACATTCAGCCGTTGGTTTTTTTGGGGATTGGCTTATTTCACTTAACATGATAGTCTCCAGCTCCATCCATTTACCAGAAAATGCCATAATTTCATTCTTCGTTAAGGCTGAGTAATATTCCATTGTGTATGCATATACTACATTTTCTTTATCCATTCATCTGTTGAAAGACACTTAGGTTACTTCCATAGTTTAGCTATTGTGAGTTGAGCTACTATAAACATTGATGTGTCTGCATCACTGTAGTATGCTGATTTTAAATTCTTTGGGTATCAACTAAGGAGTGGGATAGCTGGGTCAAATGGTGGTTCTATTCCAAGTTTTCTAAGGAATCTCCATACTGCTTTCCAAATTGGTTGTACCAATTTGCAGTCCCACCAGCAATGTGTGAGTGTATCTTTTCCCTTACGTCCTCGTCAACTTGTATTCTTGATAATTGCCATTCCGACTGGGTGAGATGAAATCTTAGAGTAGTTTTGATTTGTATTTCTCTAACTGCTAGAGATGTTGAACATTTTTTCATATTATTTGTTGATTGACCATATTTCTTCTGTGAAGTGTCTGCTCAGTTTCTTAGCCCAATTATTGATTGTTATTATTATTATTATTATTATTATTATTATTGGTGTCAAGTTTTTTCAGTACTTTATATATCCTGGAGATTAATGCTCTATCTGAGGTGCATGTGGTAAAGATTTTCTCCCATTCTGTAGGCTCTCTCTTCACATTCTTGATTGTTTCCTTTGCTGAGAAGAAGCTTTTTAGTTTGAATCCATCCCAGTTGTTGATTCTTGTGCTTTAGGAACCTCGTTAAGGAAGTCAGTTCCTAAGCTGACATGGTGAAGATTTGGGCCTACTTTTTCTTCTGTAGGCACAGGAGAAATTCTTCTGTTCTAGAGCCTAAGTCCATTTTCAGTTGAATTTTGTGCAGAGTGAGAGACAGGGGTTTAATTTCATTTTGTTGCATATTGATCTCCAATTTTCCCAGCACCATTTGTTCGATAGGCTATCTTTTCTCCAATGAATGTTTTTGATACCTTTATCTAGTATGAGATAACTGTATTTATGTGGGTTTGTCTCTGTCTCATCTATTCTGTATCATCAGTGGCATCAAGTACATTCACATTGTGTAAGTATCACCACCATCCAACTCCAGACTATTTTTTCATCTTCCTGAATGGAATACCCATGAAACAGTAGCTTCCCATACTTACATCTCCTAAGGCCTACCTAATACCATTCTACTTTGTGTTTCTGAATTTGACTACTCTAGGAACCTCATATACATGGAACTCATAATATTTCTCTTTTGATGACTAACTTATTTTCCTTACCATGATGTCCTCAGTGTTCATTCAAAATGTAGCATATGTTGGAATTTAGCTTTTCTGTCTGTACAATAGTTCATTACATGTATATATTACATTTGGTTTACTCATTCATCTGCTGATGAAAATCTAGGTTGCCTCCAGGTTTGAGCTATTGTGAATAATGTAGCTATAAACATGGAAATATCTCTTTGAATCCCTGCTGTCAGTCTTTGAGGTGGATATCCAGAAGTGGAATGGCTAGGTCATATGGTAATTCTGGTAATTTTCTGAGGAATTGCCATGCTGTCTTCCACTGTAGCTGTACCATGTTACATTTTTATCAGCACATAAGGGTTATAGTTTCTCCACATTTCCACCAGATTACTTTATTACTTTGTCTTTTTCTAAATGTTAGAGTCCCACTAGATCTTTGGTAAAAGGCACAAGTCCTTTGTCCATTTTAAAATTGGATTGTTTGTGGATGGTTGTTGAGTTGGAAGTTTTTTATATTTCTGGGTTATTAATCTCTTATTAATCAGGATCACTTTCATTTTCAAATACTTTGAAATCCTGCAGGAAGGTGGCTTTCCTAGTCAAGCATAATTAAAGGCTTTTGGATGGTTGTGTGGTTGACGTCTCTAGTAATGAGCTGAGTGAGTGTTCCCTCTGTTGTCTGCATTTTCTTTCCACATGTCTTGCTTTCATTACTCCACTTTAAAACTGTGTTAGTGTATGGTCTAGGTATGTGATATCCCCCAAAAGCTTCTATGTTAATGCAGGAATGTTCAGAGATTAAAAGATTGACTTATGAGAGCTGTAATCTAATCAGTCCATCCTAGTTTGAATGGCTAAATAGGTGGTAACTGTAGGCAGGTGGGGCTAGAGGAGGTAGGTCAATGAAGAGTGTGCCCTGGAAGACCTGGAAGAGTTTATTATACCTGAATCTCCTTTCCCTTTCTCTCTCTGCTTCTGGCCATGATGAAGTAAGCGGCACTCATTCACCACACCCTTACATCATGATCTTCTGCCTCACTTTGGATCTAGAGCAATGGACTTTGCTGACCATGGACTAAACCTCTGAAACTATGAGTCAAATAAACTTTTCCCTTTATTTTGTTCTCAGTAATGCAAAGCTGAATAACACAAAAATAAATATCAGGAATAGGGATTTTTCTGTGCCTAACTTGCCCATGTAGTTAAGAAGCCTTTGAAAATGGTTTGTGGTAGGAGTTTAGAAAAGTTTGGAGATGCAAGCTGGAGAAGTCTTAAAATATTATAAGCAGCTAAATGAGCTATTATGGTGGAAATTCAGAAGACCAAAATATCAATAGGACATGGATATTAAGGACTGTGTTCATGAGGTTTCAGAGGGAAATGAGGACTCTCTTGGGAATTGAACTAGAGGCCATTCATGTTACATTATGACAAATAAGTTGTCTACGTTTTGCCCATGTCCTCATATTTTCTGTGAGGCTGAATTTAAAGGTAAAGCATGAATTAAACTGGTGGAAGAAATTTCATAACAGTACAGCATTCATTCAGGAAGTGTTGTGGATTACTCTCAGGTTTTGGCCAGGTTTATTATAAGAATAAGGAGCAGAAAATAGAGAAGGAAGATTTTTTTAAACTTGTAGTTTGGTCAGAAAACTGTGTAAAAGTCGGACCAAGAAAACTGTGGTTATTGAAGAGACTATAGCCACTAAAGAGATGCTAAGTACTTACACAGAGATAGGAGGGAAGATAGTTTGAAGATATCTCAGGAATTCATAAGACTACACCAATTATAGGCTCAAGGATGTAGAAGGAAAAATTCCTTTCAGAAGAGATTGTGGGTACACCTTGCTCACATAGTAGAGCTAAAAAGTTATTTCACATTGATCAGGTGCCCAGGCACTCAGAGGCTACTACAGCCATGATCCCAGGGGGGCAACTACTGCACATGCTAGCAGACCTTGACATCATCCATGTACTGCTGGTTCTGCCAGAATGCATGATGCTCTAGTTAAAGGGTCATAGAGCCTTTCAACTGAGATTGCAAAGGAAGGTCTGGGAGACTGGGTGAAGTGTAGGATGGTTGGAATTCCTGAAGACTGCCCCTGAGAGGACAATGAATGAAGCTGTAAAGATGAATGGAATGGAGACCACAGGAGTTAAAAGATGCCAGTAGTGTGGACTATCTGCTGAGAAAAGCTCCTGACTACCAAGAATACCAGGCTAACAGAGAGGCCATGTGTGCTACAACTCTCCAGGCCAAACAGTCAGGGCTGCTCTAGCCTTTTGGAGATCACATCTCAAAACCATTACATCTCTCTCACCATGTATCTTAGATGCTGTAAGTGGAGTTTTGGGAGCTGCTTTTCTGGCTGGGTTTGGGTCTTCTTTTGGTTGCATGCTTTCTTTCTATGCCCATATTCCATTTTGGAATGGGAATATTTACTCTGTGCCATTTTATATTGGATATCTATAATTTTCTTTTGACCTTTACAGGGGCTCACAACTAAGAGTTTTCCTTGAGTCTCAAATGAGATGTTGGACTTTGACTTTAGGGCATTGCTATAACTGATAAAACTATGGGGACTCTTGCAGATGAACTAAATACATTATACATTGTGAGATGGACATGAACTTTTGGGGGCTGAGGGTGTTATGATTGGAATATTAGGTGTCCCACAAAGTTCCTGTGTTAATGTAGGAATATTTGGTGGTGAAATGATTGCATTGTGAGAGTGGTAGCTTAATCAGACATCTTAGTTTGAATGGGCTAACTGGATGGTAACTGTAGGCAGGTGGGGAATGGCTGGAGGAGCTGTGTCACTTGGAAGAGTACATCTTCCCTACTACCCCTTTCCTTTCTTTTCTTCCTAGCTACCATGTTGTGAGCAACACTCCTTCTGCCATGATGTTGCCTCACCTTGTGGTCCAGAGCTATGGACTCAACTGATGGTAGACTGAACGTCTGAAACCATGAGCCAAAATAAACAAAATACACAGTTAGATATCTTTTCATTGCTATGACCAAAACACTCCAAAAGAATAACATAGACAAGGAAAAGTTTATTTTGGCTCACAGTTTCAGAGATTCAGTCCATGGTCAACTGAGTTCATTGCTTTGGGCCCCAGGATGAGACAGAATATTACAGCAGAAAGACAAGGCAGAGGAAAGCTGCTCATCTCATGGCAGCCAGATAGCAAAAAGATATAGATAGATAGATAGATAGATAGATAGATAGATAGATAGATACATAGATAAGCCAGAGACAAAATATAATGCCCAAAGGAAATATCTGAGTAGCCTACTTCCTGTAGCCATGCCCCACCTGCTTACAGTTACCAACCATATTCCTTTCAAATTACTAATCCATCAAATGGATTAATCCACTAATGAAGTTGAATATCCCTGCATTAACCCATGACTTATTGAATATTTTAACCATTTTAGGCTCTATTTATCTTTCTATCATACATTACAATTGACATTTGGCATTTTTGTTTGTTAAATTAAAGGTGATAGTATTGTTATAACCTATGAATTAGCTTAGGCTGCCATAACAAATAATGTAGAATCGGTGACTTAAACAACAGAAGTTTGTTTTATCTCAGTTCCTAAGTCTGCAAATCTGAGCTCAGGGTTCCATTCCAACAGGATCAGGATCCTGGGAGAGTGCTTCCTTTCTTGCAGATGGCTGCCTTAACTCTGCACCTTCTCCTGACAGAGTATGCTGTGATGTTTCTTCCTCTTATAAGTACAGTAGTCTTGGGGTCTCTATTCTCATGACCTCTTCTAACTTTATTACTTCTCAAGTCACCTACTTCTTAATACCTTCATATTGGAGGTTTTTGCTTCAAATCAATTTTAGTGAACACAATTTAGTTCAGAGTAAACTAAGATCTTGAATTTCAAAAAATGCTATAATGTGGAATTATAGGGGTACCCTTGTGGAGATATAGTGACAGGGGAGAGGCCTCATGGAGTCATGTTTACCTCTCAGTTTTAACCAGAACAGTGCTATACTTTTTAAAGAAAGATATAATTAATGTTATGTTGTTTGTGGAATCAGTTCTGTGGGTAGAAATCAGACCTACTAGCATTGACTTGACTGTGGTTCTTCTGTTTCTCTTCTGTCCTGGCAGAACCTGGGGACTCTATGTGCTGACTGTCTTCCAGTGTTTCAGCAGTGTGACTGCTGGGGAGATATTTGAACTTGAGAAGAAACTCTTTAAGTGAGTAGGTCTCTGTTTCCAGATGGTGCATTAACAGCTTTTGGTCACACTGGTCACCTCACAAATATGTCCAAGGATGTGATCCTGGGGAATACCAGTATTTTTCTTTTCTTTTATTATTATTTTTTATTTGTTTAATTGAAAAATATAAATTGCATATACTTATCATGCAAAATGTGAGCTTTCGAAGCATGTGATGAGATTATCAATATTAACTGAGAGAAGGCAGTCAGGACTAGGGTGGAACATCAGGAGTGTGTTGGGCCTGCTATCTAAAGAAAAGGGAGTCTCAGGGTGAGAGTGTGGTCAGCAAGTCCTAATCATTCACAAAAAGGGGCAACAGAGGGGCTGGGATTTTGTTTTCTTTTGTTTTTAGCAAATAACACATCAAGATGACTCTAACAATAAAAGGTTAAAAGGCTTGGTAGAGATTAAGTGGTGGAGTCAGCTGTGAATTGGAGGTGCGGGGGTCAAGCTGAGTGAGAATATAACCAAGAGTAACCTCAGTAGGTAGAGTAGTGGGAAGAGCCAGAGGACCACCATAAGGTAAAGAGAAGACTGGGTTTGTCTCTTGTGTTTTTCGAAGATGGAAGAGATTTTCCCATACTTACATGCCAAGGACAGGAATCATCAGAGAAGGAAAGGTTGAAGACAGTAGAGGAGTTTTAGGATTATGAGAAAAATGAGCCAGAAGACAAAAGATGAAGGCTTAGTAGCTGACAGGGCTGTGTGTTCTAGGAAGAAGTCTTTCTGTTTTTAATATGAAAGTAGCCAAAGTTAAGAGTTTAGGGATATGCTGCTGCATTGATGCCTTGGAGAATAACAATGTCACCTTCTTCACACTCAGAAGTGGGGAGAAGAAAAGCCTTTGGTACACTGAGATTAGCTCTTCAAATGCTGCTTTTCAGGCAAAGCCAGCCACAGAGGAGAAGCAGAGCCTTTGAGGAGAAGGAAGAGATGCAGGCTGTGTCCTTGGAGGGGTGATGTGGGGCCAGAGTGGGTGGCAGCAGGAGGGGTGCTGTCATGAGAGAGGGTCTCAGCAAGACCCTCATGAGGCTGATGCTCCAGGGAGGCTGCATCTGTATGGAGAAGGGCCTCGAGGGTCAACCTGGAGCCCGTATGCGGTTGCAAGGCTAGACCTGGTTGCAGCAGGAGTCTGCGCAGCAGCATCTCATCTGAGATGTGCTTTCTTGGACTAATCTGGAATGTTGATATGTCTTTTTTTTTTCTTTCTGTAGACATGAATATATCAGTGGATACTACACAGTGCCATCTTACTTCTTTGGAAAACTGTTATCTGATTTAATACCCAGAAGGATTTTGCCAACCTGTATATTTACCGTTTTACTATCCTTGATGTTAGGTAAGTAATAAGGCAAAGAGGATGTGTCTTTAGTCTTAGATATGAGGTGATACTAATTTTTAATTTCTCTTTCTCCAAATTACAAACCAAGCCAAAAGATAGGGAAGCATTATACCCTCTCAAATATAGCTGCTAAATGTGAGCATTTTTTTTTCAGGCTTTTCCTAAACAAACTTGTATGTCTGTGTGTGTTTTACTGGGGCTTGAACCCAGGATATAAATGTGCTGGGCAAGTGCTCTGCTACTCCATTATATCACCAGCCACCATTATGGTTTTATTTTAGTTTGAGACAATTTGGTCTTGATTTGTTAGCCAGGCTAGCTTTGAACTTGCGAGCCTTTTGCTTCAGTCTCCAGGGCAGCTGTGTTTTTAGGCATGTGCCCCTGTGAATGACCCAGCCAAACTTTAATACTGTTTATAAAAGTACATTGTATTGAGAAGTTTTGTGTGCCATACATAAACATGAACAGAATTTATAAAACTATATGAGACTTGGAGGAGCTGGGATATTTATTGCCTATCTATCTACATTTCTTCTCTGGATCTCTCTACATATATCTATATATGGAGATAAAATACAGATGGTAATATCTAAAGAGATATATTGAGAGGGATAAATAATCAACATACTCATACATTCTCTCCCTCTCCCCTTCTCTGTTGAGAGAAAGATGATGAGTTCTGCGGTTATGGATTTAATAAAAATACTTGTTTGGTGGGTATAGACAGATGTATTTGTGCATTATCCTCAGGTTTCCCCCCAGTTTTATTACATGAATATTTCCATATCTCTCTCTTGCACACATGAACACACCAAAAATATCTATTTTTGACAACATGCTACAAAGTAATAACCACTACTAGAGCTTAATTAAGCCTTTCATTTTACCAATAAGATGTATGTCATAAAGAATTAGTCACAGAATCTAGGCCCCTAGACCCCTGATTTTTGTTCTTGCAGCTATTCAAAAATCTTCAGACTGTATGATACAGATCATGTTAAGAAACACAACTTAGCCCCATTCTCTATGGCAATGCCATGTGGTGTTTGCGTAGAGGTTCTTAGGTTATAGAGACACCTCCCTTCCCCTAGGTATTGAAACCACTATGAGATTATTAAACCCAATCCCAGTTTTTTCACTAATGCAGTTACAGCAAACAGTGAGAATGTAGATATGTCTGGGAACATGAATATGCTTTGAAAAATTTCCTTAAGATAGTAGACTTTAGCCGGGCGTGGTGGCACACGCCTGTAATCCCAGCACTTTGGGAGGCTGAGACAGGAGAATCGCGAGTTCAAAGCCAGCCTCAGCAACGGTGAGGTGCTAAGCAACTCAGTGAGACCCTGTCTCTACATAAAACACAAAATAGGGCTGGGAATGTGGCTCAGTGGTCAAGTGCCCCTGAGTTCAATCCCCAGTACCAAAAACAAAAACAAAAACAAAAAAAAACAAAAAAAAAAACCAAAAGATAGTAGACTTTGGCCATTTTTGTTGCCTGTCTCTCTCCAGCTCAGCAAGTCAGAAATTGTTCATAATTACACATAAAGGAGCATAGTTGTTACAAGGAAAATTTCTTTTGCAGTAAATGTAAAAAAGAAAACTGTATGATAACTGTACATGGTTACATGGAGGGAAACAATGAAATTGTGACCTATGGTAGTTGGCTAGTAGGTAACTTCATTCTAATATTCGTTTATCAGAGTGTTGTAATGTTATTTGCATAATAAACAAGCCCAAATACAAGGAGACCTAGGCAGCTGGACTGACCTTTTCTTTTCCTTTTAAGGATTGAAACTAGAAGCAGGGGCTCTCTGCACGATGATGTCTATTGTTTTGCTGGTGGCTTATAGCACTAGTTCTATGGCACTTGTCCTAGGAGCAGGCGAGAAAGTGATGGACACAAAGACATTTCTTGTGATTATCTATATTTCTTTTATGCTGGTAAGTGCAAACTGTACTTCTCTGGGTGGGATTTTTTTCCCCTTTGTCCCTCCTTGCTCCTTCACCTGTCCTATAAAACTTGCTTTGAGGATTCTGTACTTCAGACTTGGATGCTCTTAGGATACCATAGACTGAGATAGTGTTTAGAGAATGTACCAGCTTTCCTCTTAACATTTTAGTGGTTACTATAACTTTTAATCATATACTTACTAATGAGCTTTTAAAAATACTTCTTGTTGACATATTATGAACCCTTTAAAATTTTTTTTAGTTGTAGATGGACAAAATACCTTTATTTTATTTATTTATTTTTATGTGGTGCTGAGGATTGAACTCAGTGTCTCATACATGCTTGGCAAGTGAACTACCACTGAGCTACAACTGCAGCCTCACATTATGAACCCATGATAAATTGGAAACCAGAATTGTGATTAGCCAGTTCCCTTATAAAAACAGTTCTATGCTTGACTTTCATGCTAGTGTTAGAGAACTGCCAGCTGTTTAACCAACAGAGGTGGTTTGGTTGGATTCACTACTCTCCAAGGTCAAAGTAAGGCTCCTTAAGAAGTGTAGTAGTGTGTAGCATGGGGAGCTTAACTTGAGGGCCTCTTGTATTTTCAAAAGGAGGGTTTTGAAAATAATGGAAAATTCCCAAACCTACAGTACAAGACCACTTACTTTATGGCTTCCTAAGGATCTCATATATCAATATACTTTTGCTTTTATTTTAATGGTTACTTAATTTTAATCTTACATGCCCCTAAAGTTTGCACTCGCAATGATGAATCAACAGATGAATGGAACTAGCTACCACATTTCCTCCATATGATATCAACTAAACTGGAGATCTTAGATTATTAATACACACATCCTTTCTACTACAGAAGGAAGAGATGTCATTCAGTGATAGATAGTATAAGCTCTTGCCAAAGTATAATTTTTCCATTTCTGAATTTGGCAACTACCAATGTACATCATTGAAAAAGCAGTAAGTGCTATTTATAGTTCCTATACTGTCATCCAGTAAGTAAAATGTCTTTCAATAAATAAAGATGGTTTATTTGATTTATTTGATGTTTTGTTGATTGTTAGGCAAAGGTTTCTATATGGAACTTTAAAACCAGTCATAAAACCACATTTCATTGAGTGATGTGTTATACGCTAAGCACTTGGTTAGGTCAAGTCTAAATATATGCAGATACACCACAACATTGTCCTTGCTCTACATATCCCAGTGCACCTCACATTAGTTAGGACAAGTGCTATGTGAACCTCACAGCTGTCTTTTTTGTGTCTCCCACAGCCCTTCCTAGCATCTCCATTGCAGTACTGTTTTCTAGTAGTTTTAATTGGATTAACCACATTTTCTGATGGACTTCATCACATTATGCTCTCTATCTGTTCTAAGCTTTGAGTTACTTTAAACCTTCATTCGGAACTCCAAATTATTCCTAAAGTCATAGAGAGTGCAAACCCTTGGAAATAACAAATTTCAATATATGGAAGTGGAGAGGGGAATGTGATGCTCAGGGTTGTTCTGGATTTTCCTTGATTTCCAGTTTCATTAGGGGAACGGATAGTGGAGGTATAATTCAATTAGTTAGTACAGTTGGCCCTTCTTGCCCACCAATTTTTGAGAGATTCAACCAACTTGAAATAGAAATTTTTCAAAACAAAAATTATGTCTGTGTTGTATATGTACTTTTTTTTCTTTTCTTGTCATAATATATTTTCCAAGTTTTCATGTTGTATTAGGCACCAAAAGATATATTAAAATGATTTAAAATGTACAGGATGTGCATATTTAAATCGTGAAGAATATACAGCATTACATGTGAATGCCATGGTGTTTTAAAAATATGTGCCATGATCATCTGCAGATTTTTTGAGGCTGTGAGTGGGGGTAGAGTGGTCCTATAACCAATCCCTGTTGGCTACCAAGGGATTGACTGTACTTCCTACTCTTTTTTTTTATTTTTTAATTGTCAATTGACCTTTATTTTATTTATTGATATGCAGTGCTCAGAATCAAACCCAGTGCCTCACACATGCTAGGCAAGTGCTCTACCACTGAACAACAACCCCAGCCCCCTTCCTAATCTTCTATTGTATGCAGTTCTAGAGAAAGTTGAGAATATCCTCTTGATAATTAAGGATCTTCCAAATAAGCGAAATACATAATATGGATGGTAGTTATATTGTTCTTTCTTTAATATCATAAGCTGCTGTAGCTATTGCAAAGGTATACATAAAGGATTAAGATTAGTTTTTAGAAGTAAGTGGAAGAAATTTCAACAAAGAGTTGATCCTAGCAGAAATGTTTAGAAGATTGTAAGGTTCTTGGAAAGAGTCTTGTCTAACATTCCTCCAGAAAACACTGAACCATTCTGACTCTTAGGTTTTGCTTTTTGTAGGTTTTCTTAGGTATGTCACTGAATTTTGGAACCGTAAAGCCTTGGCTGTCATGGCTCCAGTACTTGAGCATTCCTTATTACGGCTATATAGTAAGTTGTCTTCATCTGTTATTGAGTGCGTTCCCAGGCTGGGAACAACCAAAAGAAAGCCTAATCTTTTCATTTCCTCAGCCAGGAGCTATGAATCTCTCCCATCCAGGAACTGTCTTTCAGGAGCAATGCATAAGTATTTCCTGTTAGCCTTGGTTATCGTGGAGTCAGGGAGTTTTCTGGGGTTTCCCCAGTTACACCATTGTTGGAGGAAGATGAAGAATGGGGAGAAAGGTTGAAGGAAAAAGATGGACTCATTAATGAAAAACATTATGTTTTAGTTCAACAAGGAAACAAATGAAGGATGAGCGACTGGAACACATAGCTTGTACTGTAAGGGAAATTAGAAGAGAAATAAAGACCATGGAATACTCAGAGCCATACTGGTTTTAGGAAGTTAGTCCATTTCAGAGAAAGTTATCTGTAACCTAACACAGTGTAACCAAGATTCTAACTCCCAGAATTATAATTGGTTTTGATAAAAACAAACAAGAAAAGACCATTACCATATTTGAACAATGTTCATTGAGCACCATTGTATTATTATAATTATAATGTGTATGGGGTTATAAAATTGGAAGAAAAGAAGGAATGAAGTATGGCATAATATAACCATATATCTCCCTTAATCCCAATATTAAGCTTCTTGATTGCCAGAGAAAATTCTTTAGTTGACATATTGTGACAAAGTTTTGATAGTGAAACTTGGAATTTTTTTTTTTTAGAAGCACTGATAAAGAGTGAACTTGAGATGTAAATGTGATAATTTTTTGGCCACTGGGTTTTGTTTTGTTTTGTTTTCAATTGTAAGGATTGAACTCACGGCTCACACTTTGCTAGGCAAGCACTTTACCACTGAGATACTTTTCCAGTATTTTTTTATTTTCTGTTTTAAAACGGGGTATGACTGAGTTGAGTTGCCTAGTTTGGCCTCAAACTTGCCATCCTCCTGCCTGAGCCTCTCCACTATCTGGGATTACAGGTGTGTATATCTGCACCTTGCTTTTGGAAAATTTTTGAAATTGAAAACTATTTACCTTTTCTTATTCTTCTTGTGCTTTAGGCTTTGCAGCATAATGAATTTTTGGGAAGAAACTTCTGTCCAGGACTTAGTACAACAGAAAGCAGTGGCTGTGCCAGCTATGTGATGTAAGCTTCCATTCAATGTCATAATGAGATTACTTACCACTGCCATGAGATGTAGAAAGTCCCCTGGGCCTAAAGCTGGTTTGAGAATTTTCAAGGTCAACAAATCTTTCTGACCCTGTTTTCTCACTCATAAAGTGAATCATTGTGCACTAGTACATGTGAACATGTTGTATTTGTATTCTACTACAGTCAAAATTGTATTTAAGGTGAAGAAATGTTCATTTGGGGACTTTTGAAGGATTGTTTTGATATTTTGATTATGGGATTGAATTCTTATTTTTTCAGAACATTTGAGTTTGAAATGGGCTGCTCCATGTTTAACAAGGGCTTATAGTCTCTGAACTGAATGGATTATATGGAGCCTGTGACCCCAGCATGTGTACAGCAGTAAGAGCTAAGTCAGGGGTGATAGCATAAATGGAATGAACATTGGCCCCAAGATGCTGGTCCTTCCTTCTGCTCGTGCGAGACATCAGGAAATCACAGGCTGCACAGTTGTATATATGTGTGCCTGTGAGTTTGTGTGTGTGTAAACTGGAATACCCCCTATCAAAGAATGTGTGCTCTCTTAAAGAAAGAACACGTATTTCAGCAATTGAGAAGGAAGTCCCATTTTTGCCTAATGTCATCAAAACAGAAATGCAGGTTATAACAAAATTAGAGGATCTTGGTTTACAATTTTAATAATACTTTCCTTTTCCAAAATGTTAATTGTTTGATTTTGTTACATAAATGAATAAGAGAAAATTTGCATATCAATGCTGGTATGTAAAATCTCTCCTGGATTTTTCAAACAGTATAGCAATAATTCTTGGTAGTGGCACAAATTTCTATTTTGAATGACTGATGGGGAAACTTCTGTGAAAAGGGGTTTTCTTTACCCTGTCAACTCTCTTTTGTGTAATCTGGGTGTGGCATCTTTGTAACACAAGTCAATGCCACAATGCTGATGAGTAGCTGGGAAAAATGGGATCAGATAAGAAGAAGCCACCACAGGCTTCATGCTCACGTAAGGCTCATCTTCACAAGAGGAAGGAGGAGCTCCTCTTACAGCAAAGAGACCCTAGGATTTTTTTATTATTATTATTAGTTTATTTAATTGCATTTCAAGTCATAGTACATATATAGAGCTCAGTTTTTCCATTTCTCTGGTTGCAAACCAGATAAGTCACACCAATTGTGTCTTCATACATGCACCAAGGGTAGTGATGACCATCTCAATCAACCATCTTTACTATACCCATTCCCCTTTCCCGCCTCCCACCTCCCCCATGCCGCGTCCAGAGTTCCTCCATTTCTCTTATGTTTCCCGTTCCCACCTCCCTTATGTATCAGCATCCACTAATCAGAGAGAACATTCGGCATTTGGTTTTTTGGGATTGGCTTACTTCACTCAGCATAATGCTTTCCAGTTCCATCCATTTGCCTGCAAATGCCATAATTTTATTCTCTTTTATTGCTGAATAATATTCCATTGTGTATATGTACCACAGTTTCTTATCCATTCATCTATTGAAGGACATCTGGGTTGCTTCTACAGTTTTGCAATTGTGAATTGT
>CM053408.1:57523666-57551815 GCA_028644305.1 Xerus rutilus
GGCTATTCTGGGTCTCTTATTTTTCCAAATGAATTTCATGATTGCCTTTTTTATTTCTATAAGAAAGGCCTTTGGGATTTTAATTGGGATTGCATTGAATCTGTGTAGTGCTTTGGGTAGTATGGCCATTTTAATAATATTGATTCTGCCTATCCAGGAAGGAGGTTTTTCCATCTTCTAAGATCTTCTTCAATTTCTTTCTTTAGTGTCTTGTAATTTTCATTGTAGAGGTCTTTCACCTCTCTTGTTAGATTGATTCCCAAGTATTTTATTTTTTTGGGCTATTGCGAATGGAGTAGTTTTTCTAATTTCTCTTTCAGAGGATTCATTGCTGATGTATAGAAGTGCATTTGATTTATGTATATTTATTTTATATCCTGCAATTTTCCTGAATTCATTTATCAGTTCTAGAAGTTTTCTGGTGGAACTTTTTGGGTCCTCTAAGTATATAATCATGTCATCTGCAAATAATGATAGTTTGAGTTCTTTTTTCCCTATTCGTATCCCTTTAATTTCCTTCATCTGTCTGATTGCTCTGGCTAGAGTTTCAAGGACTATATTGCATAAGAGTGGTGAGAGGGGGCATCCCTGTCTTGTTCCAGTTTTTAGAGGGAATGCTTCCAATTTTTCTCCATTTAGGATGATGTTGGCCTTGGGCTTAGAATATATTGCTTTAACAATGTTGAGGTATGTTCCTGCTATCTCTAGTTTCTCTAGTGTTTTGAACATGAAGGGATGTTGTATTTTGTCAAATGTTTTCTCTGCGTCAATTGATAAGAATCATGTGATTTTTATTTTTAAGTCTATTGATGTGATGGATTACATGTATTGATTTCCGTATGTTGAACCAACCTTGAATCCCTGGCTAGGATGTTTTTAAAACTGGTGAATTCCATAACATGCAAAAGAATGGCAACAGACAACAACTGCGGCTGAACCTGGTATTTTTAGTGTCAGCTGCTTTTCTAACCTGTGCCAGGACCACTCTGTCCTGCTGTGCTCTAACTGGTACTTAGAGTTTGAGCCTGATTCCTGGCCTTGTTGGTGAGATCCTGTTGCTGAGCATCTGTGATGTTCATTACAGTCTTGGTGCCAGAGCTACTGGACACGGCTCTTGTAGAAATCCCTTGCTCCTCTCTGGTCCTAGTTTTAGAATTCTTAACCTGTGTTTTTTGGATGGCTGTCTTATGGGTCAGCAGAACTTCTTTACTTAGCTTGGTAAGGGGCATAGGCATCATCAGGTAAAGCTGAGGGCTCCCCATTGGGAGTAAGTGAAAAGTTGTTTGATCAGTATTTCCTTTGAAGGGAGTAGCATTATGAATTTAGAAATGAATGTGTTTGATAAGGCTAGAAATTTGGTTTATAGTGTGAATCTGTGAAATTGGCCAAGTTTGTTAAACCTACTTCCACTCCTATTTTAAATATGTGTAATATGTATATACTATTGGATTATGTAGGATTTAACTATGCTCTTAGGTACAAATTGCTCAACATAGTATCCTGCAAAATTGTAAGCACACAATGACTGTTAGCTATTATAGATGAAGTGATAACTCCTCATGATTTGATTAACCTGTAGGTTTCTCTAATAAAGTCATAGTTAATATATTCAATATAATTTGATGTTTGGTAGGAATGTAGTTATACTTTTTTTGTGTTGATTTTCAGATGTACAGGAGAAGAATTCTTGACAACCCAGGGCATCGATCTCTCACCATGGGGCTTGTGGAGTAATCTTCTGGGTTTGGCTTGTATGATAATTTTCTTCCTCACAATTACCTACCTAAAATTGAAATTTCTTAAAAAATATTCTTAAATCTCCCCTTAATTTACTATAAATTATCCTCATAATAAAAGGAGCACCTTGACTTAAGCATCCAGTGAAGTGGTTTTTTTTTTGTTTTGTTTTGGTTTGGTTTTATGGGTGTGTGTATGGTCTTGTGTTCAGTTGCCTTCACAATGTCATTCAGTAACAATGATTTTCAATAGAAAATATTTGCTAAAATCATACATGAAAGACACCAAGCCCAAAACTAATGATTTTTTGCATTATATATTAGTTTATCTGATCAGATAATAACCACAGAAAAGAAATCCAGTCTATTTTATTGACCTAAAAAAAGAGGACTGAAGCTGAGAGTGGTGGCACATGCCTATAATCCCAGTGGCCTAGGAGCCTGAGGCAAGAGGATCACAAGTTCAAAGCCAGCCTCATTAACTTAGCGAGGCCCCAAGCAACTTCATGAAATCCTGTCTCAAAATAAAAAAATAAAAAGGGATGGGGGTATAGTTCAGTGGTTAAGCACCCCTGGGTTCAATCCCCAGGACAGAAAAAGGGAAAAAAAAGAACTGAAACAGGTGGCAAGCTACTAATACCTCTGGTACCAGTTTCCTCATATTCAAAATGAATAGGTTGGTTAGTAGTTTTAATAGTCTATGAGTCTAAGTCTATGATTAGCTATTGTATAATAAATACCATACATGAATGCTGTATTAAGTATGAAATCTAAAATATGTTGGGAAATCAGTGCTATTTCTAAAGTAAAAAAAAGTCATGATGATAGAAAATCATGTCTTTGATGAGCTAATTTAGCTTAGTGGAACTTACTGGTATTTTCTAGAGGAATCGTATAAGCTCAGGAGTCCGCAGGTGGCCAGGGGCCTGGGAATGTGGCTTTTATGGCATTACTGGGACATTCTGCTTTGAAGTCACTTCACTTCCCTGGATGTCTCAGTGGTATATAATCTGGTTACATCCTGAAGAGCTTTGCTAAGACACAGATGTCTGGCTCTGCCTGTTTCACTACAGCAGTATCAATAGAGTTGCCTCCAAGGAGAACTCCCTAGGGCTGGGTTTGGCCATTTCCAAGGTCCTTTTCAGCTCTGAAAATGTTAGACTTATGGTTTAATAACTGTTAGATGTGTCCTTGCACAGGATCCCCCACCTACCTGTAGACCTCATCTATTTCCATATACTCTCTTCACTCTGATCTTCACCAGTAATAGGGGAATATTTACCAGTAAAATGGAAGTATGTTAAAACTTTTCTTTTACTGAAGGGTAATTTAACAAAAAATACAGTTTGGTCAATTAGCATCGTCAAGACACATGTGCAACCCACAGTCCAAGTCAAGAAGTAGAACACAACCAGCACGTGGGAGCCCCGCATGCCCTCTCGCAGTTACTGCTTCTTCCTAGGCTTTTTTTGAAATAACACTTGTGTATTCCTCTCTGTTGATGTTATCAGAACATCACTGGAGTTCAGGTTTGAGTCCTTGTGTGCACAGTTACATACCTAAGTCTCCCTCCCACTTCTTAATAAATTTCTAACCTTTACATAGTTTTTAGATTTATAGAAACATTGCATAGGTATTGTGGAAAGTTCCTATGTGCACTTTGCCCAGATTCCCATAGTGTTGATGTTTTATATATCAAGCTACATTGTTCCAAGGTAAGAAATTAACATTGTGACATTATTGTTGATCAAACGGCACACTCTCTTCAGATCTCACCACTTTTCAACTAATGTTCTTTTATTGTTCTGCAATCAAATTCAGGGGAACACATTGCATGTAGCTCCCTTTGTAAAAGCAAATACTTGCAGGAATTAAGAGAGCTGGTGGATCACTGGAGAACAGATCCATGTGACTGTGATTGCCTTGAATACCCCTTAGCCAGTCTGTAGGTACCCTGCTACATCCTATTGTTACCTCAGTCTGGGGACATAGCTTTGTATTTTTATCTTTGAACTTGTTATAGTCAGCTTTTTTGCTGATGTGACCAAAGCACCTGACCAGCACAATTGTAGAGGAGAAAAAGTTCATTAGGAGCTCACAGTTTCAGAGGACTTAGTCCATAGAAGCTGGCTCCATTCCTCAGGGCTCAAGGTGAAGCAGAACATCATGGTGGGAGAGTGTGGCAGAGGCAAGCAGCTCACACCATGATCAGAGAGCAGAGAGTGAGGTCTCTGCTTGCCAGATACAAATATATACCCCAAAGCCACGCCCCAATTCCCACCTCCTCCAGCCACACCCTACCACTTCAGTCACCACTCAGTTAATCCCTACCAGGAGATTAATTCATTGATTGGATTAAGACTCTCACAACCCAATAATTTCTCCTCTGAACCTTCTTGCATTGTCTTACATGTGAGCTTCTGGGGAAAACTTTGGATCCAAACCATAATAACTTTCAGGAACATTTTGTTTCTTATGACACAAATGATAATATTGCACCTGTTTTTCCTGGTTATTATATGAATATCAATGTTGATCAAATATTCCTGGTTTTGGTTCCAGCCTTTTAATATGTACTCATGCCTCCCTCACAGTTCCCTATGTTCACACTTCCTTAGTCCATGAAGAGAAACATATTTCTATACTTATTCACAAAATACAACTAACAGAACAACCAAAATTATTTACACTTACTTTTTAAATTAAGAATTGTGTATTTAGTTCTTTGCCCATTAAATTACTTTTTAAATTAATAAGAATTCAAATATATGCTTTTATAGTTATTCTCTTTGTATTGTAATTATCATTTTATATATTTTTGTTGTGGTAAGAAAATTGTAACAAAAAATTAATTGTCTTCATTTTTAAATTAAGGAATATTTTTAAAAATGTAATTTATTTTTCATAAGGTAAAAAGCAAAATGTTGTTTCTTAACAATTAAGAATTCTTTTTTCATAAAAGCTTTATTATCATACATAGAAGTTGAGTTCATTTGGACAAAAACCATATATGCATGGAATTTGATTAACTCCATTTCAGTCTCCATCCCCCACGCCCACCGCTATTTCCCTCCCCTCCATCCCCCACCCTCCACCTATTCTCCTTCCTTTACTGATCTTCTTTTGTCTCATTTACTTATTTTTTTAATATTTATTTTTTAGTTGTAGATGGACACAATATCTTTATTTTTTTTTCTATGTGGTGCTGAGGATCGAACCCAGTGCCTCATGCATGCTAGGCGAGCACTCTACCACTGAGCCATAACCCCAGTCCCTTACTTATTTTTGATTGGTGCTTTCTATATATACATAAAGGTGAAATTCCTTGTGGTATATTTACGTATGTACATAATGTGGTTATGTTGTGTTGAATCTGCCTTTCCTCCTCTTTTCTGGCCTTCCTCCTTCCTTCTCCATCTCCTACTCCACAGATCTTCCCTATATCTTCCTGATGTTCCATTTCTCCCACAACCTTCTTTCCCTTATTTTTTTCTAACTTCCAGATAAGACAGAAAATAATTGATCCTTGATTTTCTGAGTCTTGCTTATTTCAATTGGCATAATGTTCTCCATTTCCATCCACTTACTGGCAAATACCATAATTTCATTCTTCTTTATGCATGAGAAAAACTCCATTGTGTGTGTGTGTATGTGTATGTATATATACATATACATATACATATATATATACACATATATATATAATATTTTCTAAACCCATTAATCAATTGCTGGGCATCTAAGCTAATTCCATAAATTGACTATTATGAATTGTGCTGCTATCCACATTGAAGTGGCTCTATTGCTTTAATATACTGATTTGAGTTCTTTTGTATAAATACCAAGGAGGGAAATAGATGGTTCTGTTCCTACTCCTTTTTAAAAAATTTTTTTAGTTGTAGATGGACACAATACCTTTATTTTATTTTATTTGTTTTCATGTGATGCTGAGGATCGAACCCAGTGCCTCACACGTGTGAGGGCAAGTGCTCTACCACTGAGCCACAACCCCAGCCCTGTTCCTACTCTTTTGAGGAATCTCCATACTGCTTTCCAAAATAATTGTACTAATTTTCAGTCCCACTGACAATGTATCAGTGTACCTTTTCCCTCCAAACTTGTCAGTATTTATGATTATTTATGTTGTTGACAATTGCATTTCTGACCCAAGTGAGATTAAATCTTAGTGTAGTTTTGATTTCCCTGAGTGCTATAGATATTGAACATTTTTTCATGTATTTGTTGGCTATTTGTGTTTCTTCTTTTGAGAATTGTGTATTTAGTTCTTTGCTCATTTATTAATTGGGTTATTTGTTTGACATTAAGCTTTGTTTATTTGTTCTTTTTAGTTATATATGACAGTAGAATGTATTTTGACATATCATATATACATGGAGTATAAATTCTCATTTTTGTGGTTGTACATGATGTGGAGTTACACTGTTCTTGTATTCATATATGAACAGAGGAAAGTTGTGTCTAATTCATTCTACTGTCTTTCCCGTTCCCGTCCCCTTGCCCTTCATGTCACTTCACACTGTCCAATCTGATGAACCTCTCCTTCTCCCTTTCCCTCACACCCTGCCTATTGTGACTCAGCATCTGCATATAAGAGAAAATATTCCCCCCTTGGTTTTTTGGGGATTGGCGTACATCACTTAGCATGATAGTCTCCAGTTCTATCCATTTACAGGCAAATGCCATAATTTCATTCTTCTGTATGGCTGAGTAATATTCCATTGTGTATATGTACCACATTTTCTTTATCCATTCATCTGTTGAAAGACACCTAGGTTGGTTCCATAGCTTAGCTATTGTGAATTGTGCTGCTATAAATATTGATGTGGCTATATCACTATAATGTACTGATTTTAAGCCTTTGGAGTATATGCTAAGGAGTGGGATACCTGGTTCAACTGGTGGTTCCATTCCAGGTTTTCTGAGGAATTTCCATACTGCTTTCCAGAGTGGTTTCACCAATTTGTAGTCCTACCTGCAATGTATGAGTAAATCTTTTTCCCCACATCCTAACCATTTATTGTTACTTGAATTCTTGATAATTGCCATTCTGACTGAAGTGAGATGAAATTTCAGTTTAGTTTTAGTTTGCATTTCTCTAACTGCTAGTGATGTTGAACATTTTTTCATATGTTTGTTGAATGATTGTATATCTTCTGTGAAGTGTTTAGTTCCTTAGCTCATTTATTGATTGTGTTATTTGTTTTTTGGGTGTTAAGGTTTTTGAGTTCTTTATATATCCTGGAGATTAATGCTCTATCTGAGGTGCAGGTGGCAAAGATCTTCCATTCTGTAGGCTCTCTCTTCATTGCTATGAAGAAGATTTTTAGTTTGAATCCATCCCACTTATTGATTCTTGATTTTACTTCTTGTACTTTAGGAGTCTTGTTGAGGAATTTGATTTATAAGTTGACATGATGGAGATTTGGGCAGACTTTTCTTTCTAGTAGGTGCGGGGTCTCTGGTCTAATGCCTAGGTCCTTGATCCACTTTGAGTTCAGTTTGGTTCAGAGTAAGAGACAGGGGTTTAATTTCCTTTTGCTACATATGGATTTCCAGTTTTCCCAGCACCATTTGTTGAAGAGGCTGTCTTTTCTCCAATGTATGTTTATGGTGCCTTTGTCTAGAATGAGATAACTGTACTCACTGTACTCATGTGGGTTTGTCTCTGTGTCTTCTATTCTGTACCATTGGTCTACATGTCTATTTTGGTGCCAGTATCATGCTGTTTTTGTTACTGTAGCTCTGTAGTATAATTTAAGGTCTGGCATTGTGATGCCTCCTGCTTCACTTTTCCTACTAAGGATTGTTTTGGCTACTCTGGGCCTCTTATTTCCTCTTGAATTTCATGACTGTTTTTTCTATTTCTCTGAAGAATGTCATTGGGATTTAATTGGAATTGCATGTAATCTGCATAACAGTTTTGGTAGTATGGTCAATATGACAATATTAATTCTGCCTGTCCAAGAACATGGGAGATCTTTCTATCTTCTAAGGTCTTCTTCAATTTCTTTCTTTAGTGTCTTGTAGTTTTCATTATAGAGATCTTTCATCTCTTTTGTTAGATTGATTCCCAAGTTTTTTTTTTTTTTGAGGCTATTGTGAATGGGATAGTTTTCCTAATTTCTCTCTCAGCTTATTCATCATTGTGTATAGGAATGCAACTGATTTGTGGGTGTTAATTTTATATCCTACTTTACTGCATTCATTTATGAGTTCTAGAAACTTTCTGGTGGAATTTTTTGGGTCTTTTAAATATAGAATCAAGTTGTTATATGTTAATCCCCTATCAGGAGAAACTGGCAAAGAATTTCTACTATGTGGTAGGCTTTTTCTTTCACATTCTTAATTATTTCCTTTCCTGTGAAGAAACTTTTTAATGTGATGACATCTCACTTATTGATTCTTAGTTTTATTTCTTTCACTTTAGGGGACTTGTTGAAGAAGTCAGTGCCAGTACCTATATGATGGAGTGTTGAAACTCTGATTTCTTCTAACAGTTGCAAGGTTTCTGGCCTAGTTCCTAAGTTTTTGATCCATTTTGATTTGAGTTTTGTGCAGGGTAAGATAGGGTCTAGTCTCATTCTTCTACATATGGATGTTCAGTTTCTCAGCACTGTTTGTTAAAAAAGACTGTCCTTTCTTCAACATGTATTTTTGGCATCTTTTCTTTTTCATTACTCAACTGTAGACATTTTTATTCTTATTTTTGTATGTATTTGTTTTCACAGTGCTTTGAATGGAACCCAGGTGTTTGTACATGCCAAGCAAGCACTTTACCACTGAGCTACACCCCCATCCCTAAAGAAAGACATTTTTTAATTGAAATAATATTGATGAGTAACATTTAAGATAAAGTCCTAATGCCCTAACACTTATTTTTGGCATCTTTGTCAAGTATCAGGTACAAGTATGTGAGTTGGTCTCTATGTCTTCTATTCCATTGGTCTTCACATGTACTTTGATACCAATAGCATGCTATTTTTGTTACTGTAGCTCTGTAGTATAATTTCAGATCAGGTATTGTGATGCCTCCTGAATCACTGTTCTTGCTCTGGATTGCTTTGGCTATTCTTGGTCTCTTATTCTTCCAAGTTAATGTAAGTTATTTTTTTTCTAGTTCTGTGAAGAATATAATTGGTATTTTGATGGGGGATTGCAGGGAATGTGTATATTTCTTTTGGTAGTATGGCCATTTTGACAATATTAGTTCTGCTTATCCAAGAACCTGAGAGGTCTTTCTATCTTCTAAGGTTTTCTACTTCTTTCTTAAGTGTTATACAAATTTCATTGTAAATGTGTTTTTTTGGTAGCTTTGGAAATATCAGATGGCTATAAGTATGTGAATTTGTCTTCTATTGGTCTTTGCACCTATTTGATGCAAATACTATGTTGTTTTTGTTACTATATCTATGTATTATTATTTGAGATCAGAACTTAAGAATTCTTATAAGTTTTTGTTTTCATTTTCTTAGACATCAGATTTAATATATGAAGGAGAGAACCAGTTAATTTGGTTTAAAGCACAAGAAACCCAGCTGGGCGTGGTGGCTCACGCTTGTAATCCCAGCACTTTGGGAGGCTGAGACAGGAGAATCACGAGTTCTAAGCCAGCCTCAGCAATGGTGAGGCACTAAGCAACTCAGTGAGACCCTGTCTCTACATAAAAACACAAAATAGGCTGGGGATGTGGCTCAGTGGTCTAGTGCCCCTGAGTTCAATCTCCAGTACAAAAAACAAAACAACAACAACAACAAAAAAAAAACACACAAGAAACCATAGGAATAAATAAATTCTAGTTTTTATTTATATTCGAGTTACTTTTGTCAGGCTGTCAACCAAAACTGCAAGAAAGTCTGCTATGAAAGTCTCCTTTGTCTGTTGTGGGAGGAAGGAAAAAAGAGGAAAAAGTAGGAAATTTGAAAAGAGATGTTAACAGAAGGGCACAAACCTTTTTCCCTCTCTTTGAAGCCATCCTCCATCAATTTCAGGTTTAAATTTTATTACATTTATAGCACCTATATACATTTAGAAAGTAGTATAACTCATTTATGAGATATCTTTGGCCTACTCCAGTGCTTACTCAATGGACTTTAGAATAGAATTGTCAAGTTGGCAGAGATGGAGCTATTGATGGGTCCTATGACAGCTGGGGCTGTCACCAAAGCTGGTGTACTAATGTATTGTCTGTAGCAGGGGCTGACACTGAGCTATCAGTATGTTCTTGACCTTTCTGGAGACCAAACCATCTGGCGACTTGGTGGCAAGATGATAATATGCAATAACTGAATGTCCCTGATATCTGTGGGGACAATATCATGGGCTACAGGTTCCCACAGAGACATTAACTTTGCAGAAATATTTTTTAATATTGTATATAGATGCCTTTGCCCTCATGGTAAAGTACTTTTGATAAAGGCCAGTATAATCCACAGAGCCTAAAATATCTACTATCATCCCTTTGTATGATCTTGTAGACCCATACATTAAACCAACAGGGTCTGTTCTCAAAAGGTGGAATACTCAGGTCTATGAACCAAGCAATAGTGATCTCTCTATGTATAATTTCAGTTAACTCATTTGTAGAATTTATGCTTTTTGTCTCTGCAACTTTAGGTTCTGCTGTATTAGAGGTCTTGAATCCTAAAGAGTAGGGGACAGGGGTGCCTGGAAGTATAGGAAAGGGACTAAGTGAGTTCTAATACCTTGGGAATCAGCTGTGTGTAGGAAAGCACAAATGGTCATTAAAGGGAAAGGAGTCAAGGTTTGATAGCTAGGAGTCTTGGTGATGAAGCATATAGCTCTGGTCATCTTTATAATTGCTAGAGATTGGAAAATCTCAGTGCTTTTTCTGAAAGATTCCAGAATTGGGCTGAAGTTGGACAGACTTAGATTCTTTCCAAATCATAATATTCTAGGATCTAAATCACTTTGTCCCACTAAGCCTTTTTTATCCCTACTTTGCTATTGACCTGGATCTTGGGCACTCTCATTTATTTAGCTGCAGACAAGGGTTTGTGGCCTATCTCCAGAAGAGGATATAAAGACACTTGCCAGAAATGCGAGGTTGTGTGCCCTCAGTACACACCTGACCATATTTATTAGGATAATGTTGGTCTTGAACACTGAAAACTCATTAAAAGTTGCCCTGGTTTCTAGTTCTAGTCAGGTATTTTTCCTATGCCCAGAAATCTGAGAAGCTTTTCCCTCTCTGGCTCTTGACAAATCTAGGTAATAATCAGATCAACTATAAGTTTTAGTTACTCCCCAGTGGCTACTCCCATTGGAACGCTTTCACTTTTATAGATGTAACTTATTAAAAAACAAAAACAAGAATAGATAAAGTCATTGGAATACCTGTGGCAATTACAAACACACTCCATTCTTGGTAAGATAAAGTATATAATAGATTATTCCTATTGAGATGAGAAACATGCTTTCCATCACATTTCATAAATGTTTCCTTGTCGAATTCTATCAGTTTTCAGTCCTGTTTTTGAATAAACATCCTGAAACTAACTGAGGTCAATTTATTCCCAAAGCTTTTGATGGCAGAGTTCAGAACCCACACCAGAGCTGCCTGTCCACAGAGCCTGTGCCATCAGCCTGAGTTCCCCCGGCTGCCTTCCCTGGTTACTGTCTATACTCAGGGACTACATGATTTGAGCGCCACAGTGAAAATAGCAGCTGAAAGTGAAAAAGTCTTCCTGGTGCCCCACTGTTTGGCCTCCCCTTCCATATAAAATGAACCCAATGTCTATCTTGGAGGTGTTCTGTGAGGGAGAGATGAGATAATGCATGTATGAACAGGGGCCAGCACAGAGAAGTGACTCAGTAAACTTCTCTTATCAATGATATCAGATGAAGTAAAATATTGGAAATGATAACCCAATTAACAGCATGATTATGGGCTGGGGTTGTGGCTCAGTGGTAGAGCGCTTGCCTCGCATGCATGAGGCACTCGGTTCAATCCTCAGCACCACATAAAATAAATAAATAAAAATATTGTGTCCATCTACAACTAAAAGAATATTTTTTAAAAAGAGCATGCTTATGCTATTCAGGAATGAGAAAAAGACTCACAAGAAAGGATAATCACTCTCACAATCTTCAACAAATATCTTCCATGATTTTTCAATTCCTTTCCTCTTCATTTCCTGATTTTTACTAATTTTGTACCTTATAGGGCCTCATATTAAATAAAGTAGAAAATGTGCATAGAAGTCTGTAAATACACCCTAGAGGTAGAAAAGAGTTTGGTTACTCTAAAGCTATTTCCTCCCTTGTACATTAACAAATGTGTGTTCTGGGTGACTCAGTTTTCCAGTAAAGAGTCTAGATGACCTGACAGAATGAGCTCAGCAGAGCTTAGAAGGCAGCTCTGCCACAGTGACAGAGGCAGTGACCCCAACAGACCCACCCTGAGACAGCCTGGAAGGGTGGCCCGGGTCTTTATAGTAATTACAATAATTCTAAAAGTATTCTTTTTTTCTTTTTCTTTTTGGTACTGGGGATTGAACTTAGGGGTACTCAACCACTGAGCCACATGCCCAGCTCTATTTTTTGTGTATGTTTTATTTAAAGACAAGGTCTCACTGAGTTGCTTAGCGCCTCATCATTGCTGAGGCTGGCTTTGAACTTGCGATTCTCCTGTCTCAGCCTCCCAAAGTGCTGGGATTACAGGTGTGCGCCAATGCGCCCAGCAGTATTCTTACTTAATACACAAGTAATTGAAGGTATGGGTACCCATGAGCACAAAAGTCTAAATATGCACATGTATTAATATAAACTTTAAAATTATAAACATGCATTTGAGAAGGATGGGCTTTAAGTCAGACAGAAATCTGCCTCATCAGCTCATACTTTAAATACTTACACTTTGTAGGGAGGTTCTCTAAAACACTAAAAATAGAATTACTGAATGAGCCAATAATCTCACTACCAGGCATATATACAAAGAAAATGAAATCAGAATATTAAAGAGAACTCTGCACTCTTATGCCTATTGTAGCATTATTTATAGTAGCCAAGATATGGAACCAACCAGTGTCCATCAACTGATGCATGGATAAAGAAAACATACGTATTTGACAAGTTCTATCAGTTGGACACCAACCCTTTAACACATGAGCTTTGTGAGGACATTTAAGATCCAAACCATAACAGTAGGTAAAAGGAAATCAGGCTTTGACTCTTGGTCATGCTCCTTACTGCCCGTGTCACATAGGCAGGTGGTTTAAACATTATGATCTTCAGTTTTCTCCTCTGTAAGATGGGATAATTAACTAAACCAGAGGATTTTCTGGTGCATAAACAAAAAGAACTAAAATTCGTATGGTACAAGACACCCCCAAACACGCATGAATGTCCATTAATAGTGCTGTTTCTTCCTTAACTGGGCTGCCACAACATATCTACTACAAATTTCAGCACTTTATCAGGTATGATCTTATGTTGGAATCTAATGATCATGGTTGTCATATGGTGTAATTCCTATAAGTAGCTGATAAAAAGCTGCAAGGAGAAGAAATATATTTTACATTTCTTTTAACCATAATGCTGAAAACTCAGCAGATTATTAATATTTACTTGATTCTATAAAAATATTCAGGCATCAAAAAATGCATACTATATGATGTATTTAATTGTTTTGGTGTTCAACATCTCTAGCAATTAGAAAAGTACAAATTAAAACAACACTGATATTTCATCTCACTCCAGTCAAAATGACAATTATCAAGAAAATAAGTAACGATAAATGTTGGTGAGGATGTGAGGAAAAATGTACACTCAAACATTATTGGTGGGACTGCAAATTGGTGCAACCACCATTTGATCCAGCTATCCCACTCCTTGGTATATATCCAAAGGACTTAAAATCAGCATACTACAGTGACACAGCCACATCAATGTTTATAACAATTCACAATAGCTAAGCTATGGAGCCAAACTAGGTGGCCTTCAACAGATGAATGGATAAAGAAAATGTGGTATATACACACAATGGAATATTACTCAGTCATAAAGGAGAATGAAATTATAGCATTTGCCTGTAAATGGATAGAACTGGAGACTATCTTGCTAAGTGAAATAAGCCAATCCCCAAAACTAAAGCTTGAATATTCTCACTGATATGTGGAAGATAACTCACAATAAGGGGGAGGGGAAGAATAGAAGTTCCATATATTAGACAAAGGGAATGAAGGGAAGGTAGGGAGAACAGGAAAAGGAAAAACAGGGAATAAATCTGACATAATTTTCCTGTGTATGTATATGAATATACCACAGTGAATCTCATCAAAGTGTACATACACAAAAATGAGGTCCTAATTAGAATAAGATATATTCCATTATTGTATAATCATATCAAAGTGGATTCTACAGTCATGTATAACTTAAAAAAACCAATAAAAATTATTTTGTGATTAAATGCTAATTATTAAATTTCTCTTTCACATGGTCCTCTGTCCCTTTCAAATATATGGATACTTTTCAAAGCATATGAGCAGGTAGGTAATAGTCATCTAAACTTATGTGTTTAGAAGGTTCCTTGCAAGCAAATAATTAAGCAATAAATAAACACAATACACACAACATGTTTAATGTATCGGGAGAGGTAAGAATTATCTTCTTTTCCCCTAGTTAGCTTCTCTCACCTATCATCCATCATATGACCCAAAGAAGTTAGGACAAAAACAGTCTTCTTCAACAGTTAATTAACCGGCCACCTCTCAAACTATACAGTATTTGAGTTCAAGGATTTGAATTCTAACTCACTCACATTCATTGAACCTGCACTGGTCAGAAAGATGAACAAGAGGTGAGCTCTCCCATGAAGAAAGAAATGCATAGTTTCTCCAAGTGATACTGGAAACTTGGCCCTGATTCAGTAATGAGAAAAAGTTTAGATAAAAAGGAAAAACAAGTTTTATTGCTTTGCTGGCATAACAGAAAGGCAATGCAGTTGTGTCACACAGGCTGCCATTCTAATTGCTAAGGGGAACAGAGGGCTTTAAAAGGGGGAATACAAGGCCTGTTTTACAGACATTATCAGTAGATGTAATAAATATTCAGCTTTATCTTCCAAGCTGTTTTCTCATTTTCAGGTCTGGAGTTTCTTTGTTCAGATGGGCAGTAAAAGGAAGGAAAGATAACAGCTTAGGAGAGGAAGAATGTAAATCTTGTTTTCTATGCAGTTTGGGAAGGAAAGAGGGAGAAAAAGAAAGGAAAAGAAAGTCTGTTAACAAATAAGCTGTCAGTATGCCATTAGTAAGGTTTACATTCAGAACATAAAGTGGAGCCCTGAAATGTGAAAGGGACCCCTGTTAAACACAGGGAGTATGCTGCCTTCCCAGCTCCCACCAAAGGTGGGGTACAGGTACAGCGTACAAAGGTACAACAGAGTGAATTGTTGGGACATGGCTGACATGAAAGGCTAAGGAGTAAAGGCTCACAAACCCAACTAAGTGATTATGCTGAATGCTTCCAATTATTGTGAATTAGAATGCACTTTTGAGTTAAAATTTTTCGCTTTTAAATATGGCGTTGTTATATATAAATACAAAAGTACTTTAGCCATTGATTTAAAAAAAATATTTTCCTACTGTGCTTAAGACCCAATAGTGACTTTTGGTTTTGAAATTCTTTGGATCAGTTTGGCTTCCATGTCTTCACTCAAAGTGAAGCAACAGCTTCTTTGGGTGTGCATCACCACCTGCTGCACGGTCAGAAACAATACTTATGGAACTAGAGACTGTCCCAGATGTCTTTAAGTGACAGTTCTGTTACAGAGTAGAGATGTCCCTGGAGAAGGATCTGAGGAATTCCCAGAGGAGAGGCAGAACTCAACTCAGGACCAGCAGTGTTCTTGGCATATGTGTCCGAAAAGCATTTCAGCATGAGCCAACCGGAGGCAGACTGGAGGTGGGTCCAGGGTGAGCTGTACAATTTGCCACTTTTCCCTGCTCTGGGTGTTTCCCACATTTTACAAGAGCATGGGCCAAGGAAATGTTGCTCAAGATCTGCACCTGTGTTTTCTCTATCTCAATGGCTTGTGGACATTTCCTATAAGATTCAATATTTTCCTCTCTTTATCCTAAATCCCTAGCTCAGTTCTACATATTCCAGTAGACAGTTACTCCATGAGTCCATGTAGGCCGCAGCTCAGCCTAGATTTGGAGTCAGATGATTTGAATCAGTTTCATCTTTGCTCTAATTGCCTATGTGTTTCAAGACTATGGGTCTTGTTTTCTTGGTATCTTGGCTAGCTATTAACTCTCCTGAGCTTGAATTCTATTTTCTATAAAATTAGCATAATAATATTTAGGGCTTTTGAGGTGGGGTACTGGGGATTGAACTCAGGGCCATTTGACCACTGAGCCACATCCCCGGCCCTATTTTGCATTTTATTTAGAGATAGGGTTTCACTGAGTTGCTTAGCGCCTCGCTATTTAGGGCTTTTATGAAGCCCAGCTAAAGAAATGTAAGTGAAGACATGCACGTTGTAAAACGCAATGAAAAACGGACTGTTAAATCAGTCGTACACACGCTGTGCTGTCCCTCCCTGTTTCAATCATGTATCCATCCCCCTCCCCCTTTTTCCTCTGTAAAAACAGGAAGTTTTTGTGTTGTCCCTGTGCGCTCTGCGACATTCTTCTCCAAGACCCAGGCTCTCAGGCCAGCTTATCGCAGGCAGGCCATGTAACCCCTTCTGATTCCCTTAACACGCCAATGAAAGAAGCCAGCCCTCGAGGGAGGGGCCTCCGTCCGCGCGAGGCCCTGCAGCCTGTGGTGAAGCCGCCTCTTCGCTGCTCTACCCTCAGCCGGCAGCCCGGAGCTTCCCCAGGCGCCGCCGGCGGTGAGTGTTTGGCCCCAGGACAGCGGCGCGGTGGGATACTCTCCCTAGCGGCTCTGCCGCGGATGCGGGCGGTGTCCTGGGTGTGCACAAACCGCATCCCCGAGCGCGGGAGGGCAGAGAGGCACTCCGTCCTCTTCCCTGAGGTAGGCATGAGGCCGGAGACTTTTGTCGGTAGAATCGGAAGCTAATCAATTAAGCGCTGATGCACGGAGAGGCTGTATTGAGGTTTCTGCTGGAGCCAGAAAGGAGAAACAGCTCTGACCAAGAGTATCAGCCTGGCTGTTGGAACAAGGAAAGAGGCCAGTTTTTAATCACGTGTAGGGGTTGCAGGAATGGCTCTGTGGATTCTAGGAATTTTCACTGGCTTCTGGCACATTTCAAAAGGATGTTTTCTTGTGCAGTGCAAACAGGCCTTGAGCAAAGAGCATTTGCAGTCCTATTGGACCCAGATCCAGTATAAACAATCTTGCTTGTGGTTAAAATGAGCTGCGGCAGCTATAAAGAGAACATAGATGGGGGTAGAGGAAAGCACAACTCATCCTGAACAAGTTAAAGGACCTGGGAGTTTGCCTTTAGCTTTTTGCAAGGAGTCCCCAACAGTTTAATTCTTCATTCTTTTATGTAATTATCTTTAGAGTTATTATAGATAAGGCATGAAGGCATCAGCTTTAATGCTTTTTGCGGTGGGGGGGCGGGGGAGAGGGTTGATGGTGATGGTGTTGCATACTAAGGACTGAACCAAGGACCTCCTCCTGTATGCTAGGCAAGTACTCTACCACTGAACTACACTCCCAGCCCTGCCTATGTTTTTTGATATCCACAAGATGATTTGAAAAGGCTAGGGGTTAGCAGAGAACACATCCGGTATTTTTAGTAGCTGACAGGCTCAGTTAAGATTCTTAGAGTATATCTCCTTTTTTTGCGGGGGCTGGGAGTTGCTGAATATCTCATGTCCCCTTCAGATCTTCTATTCCCATACTTTTAAGGGGTGCTGTTTTCCAAAGAAGTCCCTGATAGTGTCAGGGAGACTCAGGGAGAAGGCCTGGAAAGGAGCCAGGGGTGTTTGGGGAAAGCTCTTTAGGAATTGCACAGCACAGATGATTGACATCGTGGTCAGGAGGAAGTTAATTGTCGGAGCTGTTTGGAAGGTCCAGGTGACTCCTGCCAATGTATATGTCAAGGACTGTATTGTTAGTGATCTGCCTTTGAGCATGTGTCTTGAGACCACAGCCCTTGGTCATCTAAACTGCATTTAAGGCCAGTGAGTAAATTTGTGTGGCAGGAAAGGTGGGTGCATATTGTATGAACATTTTGTTAGAAAAGAGTACACTACTAAATGCAATGACTTGATTTTGTATTTCTGGAGTCCTAGGCCAGAGGCCATACTCCAGGGGTCCCAACAAAGCATAGTCTTGCCCCAAATGGAAAGAGTAATGGCAGAAAGCAGGAAAGGAACTTAATCAGTAGAGTTACACTTGGAAGACACAGGGGACTAACATTTCCAGCCCTGTCTTTGGGGGTAATGACATGAGCTTGTGGATTATATAGACATGGGGAACCATAATCAAACTGTCTTGGTCAAACTGTGGTCAGATCAATCATTATCTCAGGATTGGTCAGACTGGCCTTGTCTGAGATAAGAAAGTTGCTGTTGCCCAGGGGTAATTTCCACTCATCACAGGAATTTTATTAATCAGATTTGTTGTTACTGGAATCCAATGTGACTGATCTACAGCAAAGAACACGGAGGCAAAATGGAGGCAGAGATGCAAAGCTTTTTATCCTGCTTTTAGTAGCCCGTTGGTCACTTGCAGGCACAAGTGAAGAGTTTTAAATTCTTATTACATTTGTAGCCACTGGCAGTTTCATTTGAAGGCGAGTATGAAGTACAAACTGACAATTCAGAATATTTTCAGAAAACAATCTGGTGGTACAAATGATTCCAGTTCTGGTAGGATGTTATGGGCAGGTTCATTAAGGTAAACCTGGTAATTATCTCCAGTATATGAAGATAAACAATTGATATGGTCTGGATAAAAACTTACTGTGTATGGATGGAGTTACTACAAGTAAAGAAGAAGTTTGTTAACAATAATATTTTAGAGTTATTGACTTTTAAAATAAGAAATATATTCTGTTTCTTATCATACTCAGGACATAGCAATTGTCTACAACCCTGGGTGGAATGCTAAAGAGATAGCGAGCTCCGTTTTGTAATTTTTCTGTAAATAATCAATTTTCATAATTAACTTTAAAAATTAACTGCATGTTACAACATATATTAAACATAATATTGAGAAAGTTCAAATACAAAGAAAATATAAGAACAAAAATTAGATTATGAGTCTCACCAGTTAAGAAAAAAAATATATCTAGATATCTATAATGTTTTCTCATTTCATTTGCTTTCTTAATAATTTAAATGTAAAGCTCACTCCTTTTTCAGAAAGAAAATAACAAATGTTTATTGCGATCTTGTTCCAGGCCCTGGGCATGTATGACAAAATCATAAATGCATAGAATTTGATTTACTCTATTTAAGTCCCTGGTTCCTTCCCCATTTCCTGACTCTCCTCTCATCTTTTTTCCTCTACTCTATTGGTATTCCTTTTACTCATGTATTTAGTTATTTTTGATTGGTACATCAGAGGTGGAAAGATGTAAAGTGGAATTCACTGTGGTATATTTATAGCATAATTTTGTCAAATTCATTCTGCATTTCTTCCCCTTTCCTGTCTGTCCTTCCTTCCCCTCAATCTCCTTACATAAATCTCTCATATATTTTCATGATATTCAATCCCCTCCTTTTCCCTCAATTGTGGTGAATGCCATAATTTCATTCTTCTTTATGGCTGACTAATATTCCATTGTGTATATACACCACATTTTCTTAATCTATTCATCTGTTGATGGGCATCTGGGCTGTTTCCATAACTTGACTATTGTGAATTGTGCTACTATAAATATTGCTGTGACTGTATTACTATAGTATTCTGATTTTAGTTCTTTTGAATAAATACCAATGAGTGGGATGGCTGAGTCATATGGTGATTTCATTCCTAGTTTTTTGAGGACTCTCCATAGTGCTTTCCAGAGTGGTTGTACTAAGTTGCGGTTCTACCAACAATGTGTGTGATTGTACCTTTCCCCTGCACATCCTTGCCAGCATTTACTATTATTTGAATTTTTGATAATTGCTTTTATGATGGAGTGAGATGAAATCTTAGTGTGGTTTTAATTTTCATTTTCCTGATTGCTAGATATTTTTGGACAAGGTCTATTTAGTTCTTTTGCAGATTTATTGGTTGGGTTATTGGGTTTTTCGGTGTTAAGTGTTTTGAATTTTTTATGTATTTTAGATGTCAATCCCCTATCAGATGAGTAGCCGGCAAATATTTTCTTCCACTCTGTAGGCTTTCTCTTCATACTTAGCTTCATTTCCTCTGTTGTGCAGAAGCTTTTTAGTTTAATGGCATTCCACTTACTGATTCTTGGTTTTATTTCTTGAGTTCTAGGTGTCTTGTTAAGGAAGTTGGTGCCAGCACCTGTATGATAAAGTGTTGACCCTATGTTTTCTTTTAGCAATCACAAAGTTTCTGGTCTAATTCCCCAATCTTTGATTCATTTGATTTGACTTTCAGGGTAAGAGAAAGGGATCTATTTTCATTCTTCTACATATGGATATCCAGTTCTCCCATTTGTTAAAACAGCTGTCTTTTTTCCCCACATATAGTTCTGGCACCTTTGTGAAGTCTCAGATACCTATAAGTAAGTAGGTTTATTAGTGTCTTCTATTCTATTCCATTGGTCTTCATGTTGACGTGATGCCCATAACATGTGGTTTTTGCTACTATAGCTCTGTAGTATGATCTAAGATCAGCTATTATGATGCCTCCTGTATCACTTCTCTCGCTCAGCATTGCTTTGGCTATTGTGGGTCTCTTATTCTTTCAAATGAATTTTAGGACTATTTTTTTCTAGTTCTGTGAAGAATATCAATGGTATTTTGATGGGGATTACATTGAATCTTTAGAATCTTTTGGTAACATGGCCATTTTAACAATATTGATTCTGCTTATCCAAAAATACAGGTAGTCTTTTTATTTTCTAAAGTCTTCAACTTTTTTCTTCAGTGTTCTATGATTTTCACTGTAGAGATTTTTCACCTCTTTGGTTAGATTAATTCCCAAGTATTTTATTTTTTCAGGTTATTGTGAATGGCATAAATGTCTTAATTTCTTTCTCAGCATAATCAGTGTTGTAGCATCAAAAAATCTGGATATGTGAATGTTGTTCTTATATTCTACTACCTTGCTGAATTCATTATTAGCTTTAGAAATCTTCTGGTGGAGAGTTTTTGGGTCTTCCTGATATAGGATCATGTCACCAACAAGCAAATAATTTGACTTCTTTTCCTATTAGTATTCCTTTAATGTCCCTCTCTTGCCTGATTGCTTTGACTAGAGTTTCAAGGGTTATAGGGAATAAACTTATAGGATTTGTGGCAGTGGACATCCTTGTCTTGTTCCTGATTTTAGAGGAAATGTTCAATATGACATTAGCTTTGGGTTTGCCATATAGCCTTAATATTGCCATGGTAGGTGCCTTCTATCCCTAGGTTCCCCAGGGTTTTTAACATGAATGTTTACTGAATTTTATCAGAGGCCTTTTCTGCATCTGTTAAGATGATCATATGATTCTTGTCCTAAATTTTATGTAAGTGGTGAATTAGGTTTACTAATTTGTGTACGATGAACCAGCCTTGTACCCCTGGGATGAAACCCATTTGATCATGGTGTACTATCTTCTTGATACATTTCTGTTTGTAGTTTGTTAATATTTTATTACAGATTTTTGCCTCTATATTCATCAGGGATATTGGTCTGTAGTTTTCTTTTTTTTAAGTTTTTTCTTTGTTCTTTTTAGTTGTACATGACACTAAGAGTGTATTTTGAAATATATATACATAGAGTGCAACTTCCCTTTCTTGTGGTTGTACATGATGTGGAGTTACACTGTTCATGTATTCATATATGAACATAGGAAAGTTACGTCCAATTCATTCTACTGTCTTTCCTGTTCTCACTCCCTCATGTCCCCTCCCTCCCTTCATTCCCCTTTGTCTAATCCAATAGACTTCTATCCCTCCTTATTGTGTATTAGCATCCGCATATCAGAGAGAACATTCGGCCTATGGTTTTTTGGGATTGGATTATTTTGCTTAGCATGATAGTCTCCAGTTCCATCCAGTTACAGGCAAATGCCACAATTTAGTTTCTCTTTATGACTGAGTAATATTCCACTGTGTATATATACAACATTTTCTTTCTCCATTCATCTGTTGAAGGGCACCTAGGTTGGTTCCATAGATTACGTATTGTGAATTGAGCTGCTTTAAACAGTGAAGTGGCCATGTCACTATAGTATACTGATTTTAAGTCCTTTGGGTATATGCCAAGGAGTGGGATAACTGGGTCAAATGGTGTTTCAATTCCAAGTTTTCTGAGGAATCTCCATACTGCTTTCCAGAGTGGTTGCACCAATTGGCAGTCCCACCTGCAATGAATGAGTAAACCTTTTTCCCCACATCCTTGCCAACATTTATTGTTCTTTGTGTTTTTGATAATTGCCATTCTGATTGGAGTGACATGAAATTTCAGTATAGTTTTAATTTGCATTTCTCTAGTTACTGGCTATGTTCCAATGTATTTTCATATGTTTGTTGACTGATCATATTTCTTCTGTGAGGTGCCCATTCAGTTCCTTTGCTCATTTATTGATTGAGTTATTTGTTTTTTTGGGCTGTAAGTTTTTTGAGTTCTTTATATATCCTGGAGATTAATGCTCTATCTGAGGTGCAGGTGTCAAAGATTTTCTCCCATTCTGTAGGCTCTCTCTTCACATTCTTTACTGCTTTCTTTGCTGTGAAGAAGCTTTTCAGTGTCATGTATTGAGTCTTGATTTTACTTCTTGTACTTTAGGAGGCTTGTTGAGGAATTTGGTTCCTAAGCTGACATGATGAAGATTTAGCTCTACTTTTTCTTCTTGGAGGTGCAGGGTCTCTGGTCTAATGCCTAGGTCCTTGATTTACTTTGAATTGAGTTTGGCGCAGGGTAAGAGAGAGTGGTTTAATTTCAGTTTTCTCCATTTGGATTTCCAGTTTTCCTAGCACCATTTGTTGAAGAGGCTATCTTTTCTCCAGTGTATGTTTATGGCACCCTTTGTCTGATATGAGATAACTGTACTTATGTGGGTTTGTCTCTGGGTCTTCTGTTCTATACCATTGGTCTACATATCTGTTTTGGTGCTAACATCATGCTGGTTTTGTTCCCATAGCTCAGTAGTATAACTTAAGGTCTGGCATTGTGATTCTTCCTGCTTCACTTTTCCCACTAAGGATTGCTTTGTATATTCTGGGCGTCTTATCTTTCCAAATGAATTTCATGACTGTTTTTTCCATTTCTCTGAAGAATGTCATTGGAATTTGAATGGGAAATGCATTGAATCTGTAGAGCATTTTTGGATGATGATCATCAAGGCAGTTATTTCATTTCTCTATACTGATTTCTAAGTTTCTGGAAGTGGTTAACAAGTGCAGGGCCAGAATCAGCCAGAAAGAGATGATGACACACAGAGGCCACTTCCCCTTGGGAGTTCACTCTGAGGCTGTCACCAGCCTCTGCTTTCAGTTTTCCTCTCCTGAAATCTTAGTTCTCACAGCTGTAATTTAGAGCAGTGTGTCTGGAAACTAGTGAGGGAGGACCACTGGACTGTCTTGGCTCTGTGGCAGGCCCTTGATCTATAACAGCAAGACAATTCAGTTAACTCTGTAATATGTTAAGAAAATAATCATGGTTTAATGGAATACAACTATTTCTCATGAAATTCACATTGCTTTGAAAAATAAGTTATTTAAATCTAATACTCATTATTTTAAGTCTTATTATTAATAGGTAAGGCATACATCAAACCTAAAAAAACTTTCAAGGTAAAATTTTAACTTAAAAAGTTTTAAAACTTGTTAATGTTCAAATCCTTACATAATTAAAAATGGAGTAATAAAAGACATTTGAAATAATACAGATCCTGAAGGGAAAAAATGTGATGGCATTTATTAAAAAGATATATCTATATTTACTAGCAAAATAAATAATCCTTTTTTTGAAACTCGTTCCACAGCATTTAACTGATGCATACTAGACTTCTGACATGAGACACAAGTTAAGATCCATTTGACAGTTTTTAGGGCCATCTTAAGGTAATGAAGCATCTGCACTTTGACATCAACTTAGGACAGAAATATTTTAAATAATTGAATAATTATTTTCTGTATTGGTGACTCTCCTGCTTCTTAAGCACTGTAATTCTCTTGTGGCTTTGTTCATTATTAATATACTGGGAACGTGAGGACCAGGGAGTTAACTGTGTGGTGTCAGAGGCCATCATGAACTGTGGGATGCAATTCTAACAGTGTCAGGGTCCAGTGGCTTTCACAGTGTGTCTATTTGTAGACTTTTCATTTTAAGTGAATTCTCTTTCTGAAGGGTACGTGTAGCTGGCTTGGGAAGCAGCGGCAGAGTAGTTAAGTGGGTGAAAGATTGAATAAGCTTTCGTATGTGAGAAGCACTTGGAATAGGACCTAGCACAGTAGCTTCCAAAGTGTAATCCATTATGATGAGGATTATTATTGTTGCTGCTGTTATTACCGTTATCATATGCAATATATGTCCAGGTTCTTTTTCTAAGATTCCTTAAGTGTCCTTTCACTCACAGATGTATAACATTTTTTCATACATAATATTAGGGAGACATGATTTAATAATAACTCAAGATACATAATTCACAAAGGCCAAATGAATTTTTGTGAGTGAGGCAAGAGGAAGAGTAATTGTCATGAGGAAGGCTAATGGAAGAGTGAAGGCTCATAGGTAACCCATCACTTACTGAGATTTCAGAGGTTAATTTCTATGGCAGAATGGTGGGAAGTATGGACATAGAATAATAAATGGCACAGCTATGCCAATCAAAACTCAGGCATGTAACCGGCATGATGTTGCATGGTTAAATGTATATCAAGACTTAGCAAAGGATCTTCTGTTATTGCTAAAAGAAGATATACTAGTGAAAGTAATTTTTACACTGAGACTTCTGGACAGAACTGATTAAGATGATGGTTAATTAAGTGATTCAGATACGGGAAAAGAAACTGAACAAGTACTAGAAGTTAAAATAGTAGGCTTGACATACAAAAGGGACCATAATCTTGAGTATAGAATTCTGCCTTATAATATCTTGTACCTTAAACAAAGGACTCTGATTTCAATTTAATTCTCTGGAATGAATCTGTAGCTCTTAGAACTTTAGTTATAAAGCTTAACAAAAGCATGGTAAAAGAACATTATACCTGTATTGATGAGGCTAAAAGCCACATTATATATTTTAATTTAATTTTAATATATATAACAGTTAGAATAAAAGTAAATATAATTCGTCTTGTCCTTTATACTTAATAAGATATTGTGAACTGCATTAGTTTGCTCTGTCACTGAAGACATTTTTAAGATATTACTTCTTGCCACAATTTGACATGTGCAGGAAAACATAATTCTTACTAGCAGTTAAATATCATCAGCAAAATCCTAATTAAATACCTTACTTCCCCATATTATCATATGACATGCCAAAGCCCAATAAGGATTATTGAGTTGTTTTCTTGATTAGTGTTGTTAATTGAGGGCTTACTATAGATGCCTCTTCCATCTGTGTCTGAAAGTTTTCATCTCCAAATTAGAAAAAAAGTTGTGACACAAGTGGATGTAATAGGAACTGTTGGATTCTCTTTTTAGATATATCAAGATCCACACTGCTCAGGACAGCAGATTATAATTAGTATGCTTTTAGAATAGAGTAGGAAATGTGGTGGTGTTCTCCAGCCTACTGCAATGATCACAACATCCAGACAATTCCAGAAATTTCTGAAAAAGTGAAGTTTGTGAATGTGAATTTCTAATATCTCTTGCACCACACAGTAAAGTCTAAAGAAACAAAATGTAATCTCACAGGCTGCAAGGAAGAAATCCTAAGTGATGATGTAATGAATTAGTTTTACAGACTGCAACTGCCAAGAGAGAACCACACTGCCTGTTGCTGGAAATCCAGTCAATCACCTGAATTGCAACAAGAGCAATTAAAACAGCTACACATGGAAATAGCCAGCAAAGGTATCTTTTACATCCTTACAGTGTACATATAATAAAACTGTTTTCACAGCTAACTGCTAGCAGTGGCTAATCATTGTTATCATGGGCAATGCCTTCATTGTAGAATCGTGCTCTGTAAGAGGATCCAGACTTCCCAAAGGCCTTTATCCCAAAGAATTCCTTCCTCCTCAGCATTTCCTCTAGTCTTCTAGTATTTGTACTACTCAGAATGCTATATAGATTTTTCATATGGAATTTTAGTCAACAAGTCTAAGACCTCTATTAGATGCAAATTATTTTTCTAGGCAACACAAGAAATATAAAACATTATACAGGTATCACATGGATAAATTTAAATGATTCACTGACACTGTACCATCTTTCCATCAAACTAGGAATAGAATCTCTAGCTTCATAATTAGAGTTTTAAAAGTCCCTGGTCAGCTATTAGGTGTCATTTTATCTTCTGGTATACAAGGGGAGGCCACCCTAGAACCCGAGCTTCCAGGACCCACGTGAGTTTCAGCAATGACCAAGTCAAGGCGGGGATCATGGCAATGAGAATTCCTTGTTAAATTTCCTGTTTTTTCCTTCCTATTTGACATACTGGAGCGTAGCTGTGAGAACTAAGATTTCAGGAGAGCAAAACTGAAAGCAGAGTCTGGTGATAGCCACAGCGTGAACTCCCAAGGGAAGGAAGTGGCCTCTGTGTGTCATCATCTCTCTCTGGCTATTTCTGGCCCTGCACTTGTTAACCACTTCCACTTCCAAAAACTTGAAAATAAGTATAGAGAAGTGAAATAACTGCCTTGATGATAGTCATCCTAAAAAAGTCTTAAATGTGAGTTGCTTGCCTATCGTTATCCTCTTCGGATCCTCACCAGAATCATTAGCAAAAGCTCAATAATAACTGCAGTAGACTGTCATTCATTTCCTGTAATAATTACTACATGATAATTTTTATTACTACATGAGAATTACTACATGAGAATTTTTCAGCAAAAGTTGTTAAACAGAAGGACTGGGAACATACTAATGGTCATTAAAGCATACTGGAGCTTAACCTCAAAAGTGATGGCAAAATACAGATGTTAGGAGACCATATCACTCTTTGTGGAAATATATGTTCAGGTGATTCATTTGTACTATGTTTGGGTGTTGCTGACATGATATCCAAAGTGAACTCCATCTGATCCTCCTTGCCTTACTTTATATTTTTGTTCCTTTTTTCTTTTTTAAATAGCACCTCTCATCAAAAATCTATATTGTTAGCCGGGCGCGGTGGCGCACACCTGTAATCCCAGCACTTAGGGAGGCTGAGGCAGGAGGATCGCGAGTTCAAAGCCAGCCTCAGCAAAGGCGAGGTGCTAAGCAACTCAGTGAGACTCTGTCTCCACATAAAACACAAAATTGGGCTGGGGATGTGGCTCAGTGGTCGAGGGCCCCTGAGTTCAATCTCCAGTACCAAAAAAAAAAAATCTATATTGTTTATTTAGCTCATTTTATTAAATGCAAGCTTTACAAAGACAAGGTGTTTGTTTTATTCACTGATGTATCCCAAAGCCTAGGAGAGTGCCTTGGCACACAGTATATGTCACTGTGGAGCTGGTGCCTGGGTATCCATCTGTTACAGTTCCTCATTATTGCACTTGATTTCTAATAGCTTGGGAATTGTCTTAGTGTGGGAAACACAGGGAAAGGTGTCAATGTTTGATAGCTGGGGTCTCGGTGACAGAATATATAGCCCAAAAGCAATATATGCTCAGCCAAAGGCCAACATCATCCTAAACAGAGAAAAATTGGAAGCATTCCCTCTAAAAACGGGAACAAGACAAGGATGCCCTCTCTCACCACTCTTATGCAATATAGTCCTTGAAACTCTAGCCAGAGCAATTAGACAGACGGAGGAAATTAAAGGGATACGAATAGGAAAAGAAGAACTCAAACTATCATTATTTGCAGACGATATGATCCTATACTTAGAGGATCCAAAAAGTTCTACCAGAAAACTTCTAGAAGTGATAAATGAATTCAGCAAAGTTGCAGGATATAAAATAAATATCCATAAATCAAATGCATTTCTATACATCAGCAGTGAGTCCTCTGAAAAAGAATTCATAAAAACCACTCCATTCACAATAGCCTCCAAAAAAATAAAATACTTGGGAATCAATCTAACAAGAGAGGTGAAAGACCTCTACAACGAAAATTACAAGACACTAAAGAAAGAAATCGAAGAAGATCTTAGAAGATGGAAAGACCTCCCATGTTCCTGGATAGGAAGAATCAATATTATTAAAATGGCCATACTACCCAAAGCTTTATACAGATTCAATGC
>CM053408.1:57552315-57576444 GCA_028644305.1 Xerus rutilus
AGGCTTATAATTATCTATAATTATCTATGGCAGGGGAACGGAGGACCTTCTGGTTTCCATTTTCCAGATTCTTTCCTACTTTGATAAGGTCGCCTGTATTTTTAGTCCTGTAACTCCTGGATTTTCTCTAATGCACATGTCTAATATTCTCCCTATAAGTTACTGCTCTTCATTGTCCTTCAGCCTGTCCTCCTGCTTATGACTGTCTAACTTACCTTATATTCCAGAGCCCTTCTGCAATGATGTGGGTGCCTACAGCACTTCAGTGAACTGACTTCCTTTCAGAATTTAAAATCCAGCTTTTACATTCCTTTTCCTTTCTATAAGTGGAAGCAACCATCTGACAGTGACTTGAGGTCTCTAATTCCTTGTCAGTATTGTAATGTCTTGGCATTAACATCAATAGATAGTTAAAACCATTTTATCCCATCATCCCAGATGTGTAACATCTACAAAAACTTAAGTATAGCTGGGTGCAGTGGCACATGCCTGTGATCCCAGCAACTCAGGAGGCTGAGGCAGGAGGATTGCAAGGTCAAAGCCAGCCTCAGCAAAAGTGAGGCACTTAGCAACTTAGTGAGACCCTGTCTAAATAAAAACCAAAATAGAGCTGGAGATGTGGCTCAGTGGTAGAGTGCCCCTCAGTTCAACCCCCCTCAACCTTCCCCCCCAAAACCCCTTAAGTATAGCATGTAACATATAATTATATAATATAGTCAAACAGTGATAATAAGAATATAATTATAATAGTTGTTAATTTTAGTTAACATAATTATAAGCAAAAATAACCAACACAGTTTTCAGCACCATTATGAAAATACATGTAACCAGGATGGAAGCAGACCTCAAAGGGATCAGCAAGCTTTCCTTTATTCATCAGCAGAGTCAATCTGGCAGGCACTGAAAGGGCTCATTTTCTGGGTATGACAATGGCCCTCGGTTACAGTAGTCTGAGTTTTATAGTTTACAATGAGGATGAATTAATCATTGGAGACGGAGCCAGGATGTCTTGGTTTGGACAATCAGGAATGAAGTTGTAAAAAGCCCACAACTCATTGTCACTGGGAGAAGCTCAGAACTCAGTGTTCACTGATTCCTGGCTTTCTGTCCCTATAAATTGTAATGCTTCTGTAGGAGAGGTGGAGGCAGATTAACTGTCTTCCCAGTTTGAAACTGCATCTCTCTAAGGAAGATAGGCAGAACCCTGGCAAGGAAATAAGTACTTGCTTAGCAATATGAGTTGCAAACTTAATACGGTCACAGGGAGAGAAACCCTTTACACATGCCTCTAACATCGTTACTATACTTACATGTTTTAGACCACTGTCTTGTAGGGATGGGTGAACGTATTTGGGAACTCTAGTTCACTCGTTGCTTTTTATTAGTGGAAAACCTAACAAAAGTCTCATTTCCATCTTAAATGAGATGGAAACAGACTTTCCACTTAAGACCTATTTAAAATCAAGTATTGTGTTGTTACATGATTCTAATACATCTTGGGACAAAGTGAGAAATGTCCTCGGTAATTGAACATTACATGGAGGTGACAGTTGGAGAAGTGACTGCTGGTGTTGGAATTTGCACATTTTGGTTTCTGAAGACCTGGGAAGATGGCTTACAGTGTTTTTAAAGTAAAGGTGTAAAGTTCATATGGTACCTGTTCCTTCTCTTTCACTGTTTCAGAAGAATAGAATTTTGGCTAATCATTGCCATTCACTGTGTTCTAATAGCAAAAAGCTATTCGCCTTTAATATCTTAGATGCTAATCTTTAAATGGTTTCTTTCCTTTCTAGTTTCCAAGATGAATAGGTTGTTGTCAGTGTGAAGTTTTGGTTGTAAAAACAATTATTCATAGACTGCTTTTGTTTTTGTCAGTTTTGTCATGATGTGCCTGCAGGTGGTTTTTTGTTTAAACTGCTTCAAGGCTCTACAGGTTGTTCAATCTGTTGCTTAATTCCTTCATCAGTTTTGGAAAATACTGACATATCACTGGTATATCTTTAAATATTGATTCTAATCCATTTTTCCTCTTCTCTCAGATTTCCCCTTCCATCTATGCCAGAACATTTTCAGCATGTTCCATTTGTTGTTTGTTTATTGTTTTGGTAACAGGGTAGGGGTACTTAACCACTGAGCCACATCCCCAGCCCTTTATTATTATTATTATATTTATTTTGGTACTAGGGATTGAACTTAGGGGCGCTCGACCACTGAGCCACATCCCCAGCCCTATTTTGTGTTTTATTTAGAGACAGTGCCTCACTGAGATGCTTAGCGCCTGGCCGTTGCTGAGCCTGGCTTTGAGCTCGTGATCCTCCTGCATTAGCCTCCCGAACTGCTGAGATTACAGGTGTATGCCACCACACCAGGCCTGAAACAAGGTCTTGCTAAATTTTTAGGTCCTTACTAAATTGCTGAGGCTGCCCTTGAACTTGCAATCCTCCTGTTTCAGCCTTCTGAGCTGCTGGGATTACAGGCGTGTGCCACCGTGCCTGGCTTCGTGTTCCATTTTTCTTTTGCTCTTTTATGTAGTACTCTTTCTTTTCAGTCAGGAAATTGTTTTGAAAAGTAACAGTTTTCCATCATTTCTAATTTTCTTCCTGGATATTTTCTATATACCAGTCTTCTGATTCTGGAATTGTCTTTCCTAATCTAATGTGTTTAAATTGCCGTTAAATTCATCCCCCATCCCCACCCCAAGTGCTGGAGATGAAACCCATGGTTTTGAGCATGCGTTTTACAACTCCGGAGCTACACCTCCAGTCTCCTTATTTGTCTTTTAAGAAGTAGGGTCTTGCTATTTTTCCCAGGCTGTCCTCAAACTCATTATCATTGTGCTTCACCTTTTTGTGTATCTGGGACCCTAGCTATACACCACCAGCTTTAATTCTTAAATTTGATTTTTAAAGTTTCTTATTCTTCAGCAATCATCTATTTTAAAATTTATTTTATTAAATACATTCATCAGCTATTTTAGAGTCAATGTTTGATAACTCCAGTCTGAATTACCTATTACTTCTGTGTTCTCATTTTAGGCATTTTAGGTCTTGTTTTCTTGCATGCCTGGTAATTCTTTATTGATAATTTGGTTGATGCTATCACCTTTGAGAGTGTTTTTAACATTCTTCTTGCAAAGTCCGAGTAGATCCGAGAGCAGAGGCTGGCCTATTTTGGTTTCCCTGTATTACTAGGACATCTGGGATCTCAAAATGCAGGAGTTTTCAGGGTTCCTTATTTTTGCCAGCTCACAACTTTAAATTTTGTCTCCCTGTCTGGTAGTCTGATGAAATATTTCAAATAATAGTGGTTTCAGGAAGACCCTGCTAGCAGTTTCCTTTTGCCTGCTGGTCCTGTGTTGCCCCATGCATGTGTAGTCTGTGTGTTCAAGTATCTGGTGAGGGAAGGGCAGGTGTCGGATTTGCTCCAGTGCTTTTCCCTCTTTTCTGGGATTTTGGTTCCTCAAGTCCCAGCTGCTTTGCTTGCTCTCATCAGAGAATACTTTACCTGGCCTCTTTTGTTTGTTCTACTTTTCTGGTTGTTCTTAGGAAGATGATTTTTTGGAGCTGCTAGTCCACCATAAGCAGAGAGAAAGTTCTTCATGGATGACTTTGGTTTTTAAAAATGAAAACTAGGTTCATTGCAGTTAATATTTTAAACCTCTTTTATTAGCTCAGCTCACCTTAAAGTCTTACTCTAATTAAATCTGTTTCAGGAGTCTTTTGTAAATTGTTTAGTGAAACATTTACAAACAATGTGCAGTTTTTGCTTTAAAGCCTTGAGCTGTTTAACTATCGGTTTGATTTACTTAATCATTTTTATACTTAATTTTAAACCTTCCTAAAATTTAAATATGTTTGTCCACTAAGAAAATGATTGATTTATTGCAAACAATTTGTTTTAGTCAACTTTCCATCACTGTTACAAAATACTTGCAACTTAAAGGAGGAAAGGTTTATTATGACTCAGAGTTTCAGAGATTTCAGTCCATGGCCAGCTCACTCCATTGCTTTCAAACCTATTGAAAGGCATAAACTATTGAACCCATGATGCAAAGAAAAGACCACTGACTCCAATTTTAAATAAAATTAAGGAAGCTTATTTTGTGTACACCAGAGAGCTGATCAGCGACTGCCTCGCCCAAAAGCAGGGCCACGGGACAGTGCCTGGTCTAAGAGCATGGAGGTTTTTTTTTTTTTTTTTTTGGTACCAGGGATTAAACTCAGGGGCACTGTACCACTGAGCCACATCCCCAGCCCTATTTTGTGTTTTATGTAGAGACAGGCTCTCACTGAGTTGCTCAGCACCTCGCCACTGCTGAGGCTGGCTTTGAACTCACAATTCTTCTGTCTCAGCCTCCCTAAGTGCTGGGATTACAGGCTTGCGCCACTGCGCCCAGCTATATGGAGGTTTTTATAATACAAAAAGTTACAAAGGTGAGTGTCTTGGGAATTTACAGCTGACAGGGTCTTGGCAAACATAATACAAGGGCAGATAGCAGATTAATGATCTACATGGCTTAACATCTCTAGGTAGAGAGTAAACTCAGATTCCAAGTGAGTAAAACAGAAATGAACTTTCTATGACCTTGTGATGAGATGGCTCCCAATCTTAAGATGGAATTAGGCTGGATTCATCATAAACATCATATTGGAAGGACATGGATGAAAAGTTTTTAGTTCCTGGAAGCCAGGAAACAAAGAAAGAGTAGGGAAGGAACCAGGGCCAAGGTATATTCTTTCATAGTGCACCTCCAGTGGTCCACCTCCTCCAGTCAGGTCCAATCTTCAAAAGTTTTTAACTCCCAATGGCATCATAGGCCAGTGATTACACCTTTAGCACATGGTCTGTATGGGACATAGTATATCCAAAGTGTAGTACCTTCTTAGCTGATTAAAGGTAATAGCAATCAGAGATGTAAAGTCTGGAACTATAAATTCAGAGAAATTTTTCCTGTCCCTGACTGTTTAGTTAAGCTCCTTTTGGTAATAACTATCTTATAAACTCTAAAATAAAATAAGCAAGTAAATAAACAAATAATGTTATAAATTCTGAAATAGAATCAATCATTCAATTAAAAAGGGGGCATGAGTAATGTATGATAATGTAGGAAGTTCCAGAACTTAAGTTGTATTGTTACATGGGTTTTCAAGCCAGAAAAGACTAACCTTATCTGTCTTTTTCCTGTTTTATGAGTTTTGAGTAATTTTCATGCTTTTCACTATTTATTAGGAATTTATTTCACATCTAACTAGAAAGCAAGTATTCAAAGTTGTCTTTCCTCCCATTATAGATTCTAAGGTTGTTCTTATGGTCATGTGGGCTATTCATTGGAAAGGAATCTACTCACTGCAGTGCAGTTTAAAATAGACTTCTGTTATCTAAGTGGGTTCAGTGGTACATGCCTATAATTATAACTCCTTGCAGGACAGAGGCATTACATGTTCAAGGTCAGCCTCAACAACTTATAAGATTTACCTCAAAATAAAAAAAGCACTTTAAATGTGCTGGGCATGTAGCTAAATGGTAAAGCACCTGTGAGTTCAATTCCTAATAACAAAAACAAAACAGCAGAAAAGTAGTAATATGTAGTATTTTGTAGTGTTTGCAATCTCATTTATCTGGAATGTCAGCTTACTATTGCTTTTCCCTCTACAAAAAGGCAGAAACGCAGATGTCTTCCAGTCATTACCAGGATTTTATTCCAGAGTCACAAACAAATGCCTAATTCTTCCCTAGGATGGCATCCGTGGACCCAAAGCCATTTACCGAAGAGACTGTGTTAAGTATTCATGAAATCTGCTATCAAGTAAAAGTGAAGAGTGGCTTTCTACTTCGCCGCAGAACATTTGAGAGAGAAGTATTAACAAATATCAAGTATGTTCATGAACTTTTCAAATACTGTTTCACTGAATGAACTTCACAGATTTTACCAGTCACCAATAAGCTGCTGTGAACATTTGTGTTCAAGTCTTCGTAAAGATGTATCAATTCTTTCATTTCTTTTGACTAAACTTGGCCTGAAATGATTGGATCACTTAAGTATATGTTTAAATTTGAAAGCAACTGGCAAACTATAAAAATGGTCTTACCATGTGTTTGAGCAATTGTTCTGTCAATTAGTTTTTGTGAAGTAGAAAATAGATGAGGAGAGAAAGGAGAATTCCTATAGAAGCTATTCACTACCATTACTAGTTAGAAAACTTTGCAAGTTAGCAAAACAACTAACTTACCTCCACAATACATGACAACAATCATAATAGCACCATACTCAAACTGTCATATTTTTAAAATTTTAGCACATTTGTGTCAATAAAACATATTTAACTAGAGTTATAAGCCAAAAGAGACTTAGAACAAATGAGGATTTGAATAAATTTTAACTTTTTGTAGGGCCTAATTTTCTTTTAAGAAATTAAAAATGTATTAAAATCTGCAGAAAAGATAAGACATTATTTTTATAAAATATAAGATCTTTCTTCTTTAAGTCAGTTCTTTTGTAGACTTTGCTAAGAGTGGTTAAGTCATTACCAGACTGCTAGATTTCCATGGGTTCAATCCTCGGTACTAAAAACAAAACAACAGCAGGCAAACAAACAAACAAACAAAAACATCCTCCACATAGCCACACCCACTATCATGTCTACTTCTTGTCTCTTTTTTGTTTTGGTTATAAAATCCTGACCAGGAGAATAAGGAGAGGAATGGTGGGTGAAGTTTTAATCTTTTGCTGCATGATTCAATGGAATAAACTCATGAAAAGCTGATAAGCTTTTTGTGAAACATAATCAATCAGATGTTGGTACCTTCAGATTTTGTGCTCCAAGGGGTAGATGGTAGCATGATTTGGATATATGTAGATGGAACAGATGTAAAGTGCCTACTGTGTGAAGGTACATTTACCTTGCTTAACTGCTTAAGTTAGTAGATACTGACTTCATACACTGTCTCCTCTGTTCAAAGCTCAAATTATGTTTGTGGCTGAATGGTGGGCATCTCAGCAAAGAATTGGTCATCATCTTATGCTTTCCAAGGCTTTTAAAAGTGCAGCCAAATGTTATGATTCTTTTGATTTTTACAGTTCAAAGGACAGCAAGGATTAGTATTAATAAATACATTTCTGGTTTAGGGATATACAAAGCAAAGTGGCTGCAGTGTTTCTTTTTTATTTATTTTTATTTGTTCTTTTTAGATATACAGGACAGTAGAGTCTATTTTGACATATTATATATACATGGAGTATAACTTCCCATTCTTGTGGTTGGTTGTACATGATGTAGAGTTTCACTGGTCATGTATTCATATATGACCATAGGAAAGTTATGTCCAGTTCATTCTACTGTCTTTCCTATTCCCATTCCTTCTCCCTTACCTTCATTTCCCTTTGTCTAATCCAACGAACTTATATAACCTTCTTACTGTGTGTTAGCACCCACATATCAAAGAGAACATTCAACCTTTGATTTTTTGGGACAGGCTTATTTCACTTAGTATGATAGTCTCCAGTTCCATCCATTTACAGGCAAATGCCATCATCTCATTCTTCTTTATTTATGGCTAAGTAATATTCCATTGTATAATATATATATGACATTTTATTTATCCACTCATCTGCTGAAGGGCAATTAATTAGGTTGGTTCCATAGCTTAGCTATAAACGTGGATGTTGCTGCATCACTGTAGTATGCTGATTTTAAGTCCTTTGGGTACCTACCAAGGAGTGAGATAACTGGGTCAAATGGTATTTCCATTTCAAGTTTTCTGAGGAATCTCCATGCTGTTCTTCATAGTGGTTGCACCAATTTGCAGTGTCACCACCAATGTGTGAGTTGTGGTGTTTCTAACTTTTCTCCTATATTCTGCCTCTGGAATAGGAGAAGGGTCCCTCTCATTATCTTATTTTGATTTGTGCTTAATAGAACCTATAACACTATATTCCAAAAAGGTTTTCAGAATCTTGACTGGGATATGGCTCCGTGGTTAAGTGCCCTGGGTTCAATCCCTGATACCAAACAGACAAACAAAAACTCTCTGACTACTCGTTAATACACCAGTTTCAATGTAGCATCTTGCATTCTTTCCACATTTCCATGTTTGTAAAATCTTGTCAAAAGGTGCAAAACTTGATCTAGACTTTTTTTTTTTGTACTGGAGATTGAACTCAGGGGCACTTGACCACTGAGCCACATCCCCAGCCCTATTTTGTGTTTTATGTAGAGACAGGGTCTCACGGAGTTGCTTAGCGCCTCACCAGCCATTTCTGAGGCTGGCTTTGAACTCGCGATTCTCCTGTCTCAGCCTCCCTAAGTGCTGGATCTAGTTATTTTTAATATATTTATTGATTTGTGCAGTCGGTTTTCTTATTCCCTAACATAAGCATCCTCCCAGCCTATTTCCTGTCTTCCTCCTATCACCATCCTAGCCTGTGCTGGTGGTTGCTGCCCTCTACTCAGAACTTCCATCTTCTTTCTACTTAGAAAGGAAGGGGAAGGCAAGTGTAATAGAAATAACCAACACATTTTTTAAACAAAATCACAAGTAGAAATATAACTAAGTTTTCTTTTCAGTCAGAATATACCTATATTCAGTAAGGTATTTCCTACATATTTATTAATTGAATTTATTATTATTATTATTACTATTACTATTATTGATACTGGAGGTCAAACCCAGCACTTTGAAGATGCCAAGTGCTATGCAACTGGGCTACATCCCTAGTCCTTGTATGTGTGTTACGTATGTGTGGTTTTTTTTTTTTTAACTTTCTCCCCACGTTGCCCAGGCTAGTCTCAAATTGTGATTCTGCTGTCTCAGCCTCTGAGTAGCTGGGATTATAGATTTTGGGCACCACACCTGGCTTGAATTTATTTCATTTTAAAATTTTTATTATTTTAATAATTTTTTTAATTAGAGCTTTATAGTTGTACATAGCAGTTGGATTCCACCTTTTCCTCTCCTTGAATTTATTTTTTAACTGACACATAAAAATGGAAAAAAGAATTGTATATATCATTTGGGTTGTTTTCTACTCCTTGAGTTGTTTTTGATCAAATATTTTTTCTTGTTCAAAGTAAACCCTATATACAAAAATATGATTCATTTATTCAACAAATGGTGAATGCCGACTAGGTGCTATAGCTTTGTGCAAAGTGACCAGTTACACAGATATATGTTCTCAGTTCCCTGTAATGTTATAGTCTAATGGAGTTATAAAACTAGAGCACTTTCACTCTATCTTTTTGGTTGTGATGGAAGTATTAGAAGATGCAATGTCAGTGCCCAACCCTAAATTGTAGGTGAGCAAACTCTTCCCGTGAAGGGTCAGAGTGTAAATATTGTCAACATGATGTGCCATACATCTCTGTTGGAACTAAACTCTGTAGCATGAAAGCTTTATAGGCACAACATAGCCCAGACAGAACAGGTGGCCACTGCTGACCCCTGGACTACAATGTGAACTCCAGGAAGGCTGAGTGTTCATTTTTTCATGTTTATCTGTTTCTGTGTTCTTTCCTCTATCCAGTATCCTAGAAAAGTGTCTTATATGTACACAGTACATTTTTAATAACTGTGTTGAATGGTTGGATGTTGAATTAGCCACTGCCCCACATTGGAACTCTTGCACTTATGATCAGACATTATTGCTGTCTTCTATAATGCTAAGGTTCAGTGTCAAAGCAAGCCAAACTTGGTGACCTGTAAAATTCTTTGTCTTAACACATTCATGATAATTTTGTGGTTGAACAATTCAGGATTGCATGGTCTTTATTTGACTTAGTATTGAAAAACATGGAAAAGTTCTCTGGTAGTGAACTCTTCATAAATAATAAGCTTTATCCTGGTCATTTCAGAAGATAGTAGGTAGCTGTTACTCAAGAAGATACATCAAGTACTTTATAGAAATGGATCCTGAAAGTTTATCTAGTCATTACTGTATTTTACTTTGGGAGGGGAAAGGTCACAAAAACAACAAGGGATTTTTCTGTTACAGCTTGCTCCAGGTTTATGGAGCATTGCCTTTGTTTGATGCTTCAGTGAGAAGTTCTTCAGTTAACAAAGGGAAGTGTCTTTCACCTCTGCCCCAAGCAGCCCCAGTATAATTGTGACAGATCAGGTGCCACAGGCAGTGAATTCCAAGGTCCTTCTGGATATGAACACTGTGGGGCAGTTGTACTGGGAAGTTCATCCCTCATGACAGCTGATAGAGGATCGACTTCTGTGCATTCACTATCTGAGAAAGAATAGCTGTCAGCTTTGATCTTGCCTTTGGAATAGATACTGTTTTCTCTGTGAAATACATGTTGACCTGCTTCCAAATTCTTAAGAGGAACTGGGGACACCAGGGTTCTGAACAGGCTAAGTAAGGCCTCCGTTTTTACCTGTTTGGGTACCTGTGGTGGCCATGCTGTAATTTGTTTTCCTCCTTCCTTCTCTATCTGAATATTCAGCACTTGCACACACCCACTTAACTTTTTTTGAAAATATTGGTGTCTATTCTGTGCATCCTTAAAGGATGTTTCCAGCTGGAGTGATGGCTCCCCATTCTAAACTGACCATTTTCTAGGTTTCTTACTGGACACTTAAGAAGGAAGGATATGATCTATCTTGAGGGTGTGCATATTTTATTTTATTTTCTTCTCTTTTCTTTTCTTTTTCCTTCCCTCCCTCCCCTCCTTCCTTCTTTATTTCTTTTTCTAATTGGTAAGACATTGTCTTCCAGTTAAGAAAAGAGAGAATCTACTCTCCAGATACAAAATATATACCCCAATGAATCACTTCCTCCAACCACACCTCACCTGTCTCCAGTTACCACTCAGTTAATCCCATTAGGACTTAATTTACTGATTATGTTGAGGCTATAACCCAGTCATTTCTCTTCCAAACCTTCTTGCATTCTCTCACATGTGGGGGACACCATATCTAAATCATAACAAAAACATTTCTCAGAAACTGTTATGAAATTTCTACTGTGTTAAGAGGAATAAGTACAAAGGAGAAGCTTAATGAGAAACTGTTAATTATATCAAGGAACTTTTGTTATTGTTCCTGGTAATAGAACCCAGTGCCTCCAGCATGGTAAGTGCTGGCTTTTCCACTAAGCTCTACCCCAAGGTTCTAGCAACCTTGAATCTTGGATGTGTCATTTTCCAAAACTGGTAAGTGGTTTAGAGAATAAGTAAAAAGAATTTAAAGGAATATGAGCCATCTTTCTTAGAAATTTGGACTAGTGATCCTTTTTATATTAGACTTGTATTAATCAACAGTTCATTTTTTATTTTTAAAAGTTGGTGTTTGTTTTCTGTCTGCAATTTCATCAGCCTTCCTTGAATGTATTCAGTGCAGACCTTATATTAATAGAACTTTATTTAAAATGGAACAATAAGTCATTATGCTTTTATGTTTACAGTGGGATCATGAAACCAGGCCTTAATGCTATCATGGAATGCACAGGTGGAGGCAAATCTTTGTGAGTATAACAGAAAGTATAAGTCAGACTTTGTAGATTTGTTGTGCTTTTAAAAATCACTTTGGTGGAAGCAGGTATTTATTGAACCTTTGCTGTTGTGTCCAGTCTATTCCTAGGTGCTGGGGATAACGTGCAGTTGGGCTAGCTTATGGCTTTATTTCAAGGACCAAGAAGTCATATTAGATCAGCTTTGCTAAGCGTGATAATGTGTTGACATGCAGCTGTTACCATATTATGAGCTAATGAGGAGGAAAGAGAAAGGAATGATATTAAAAATGGTGATGGAGTAGAAGGAATAATTGAAGACATGAGTTTAAAGAAAGGAGTATGCATTGGATCCATCAAGGTCAGATAGCCAAGATGGTCATTGGGAAGGTCTTTGATGGATTAGCCAATGTTACCTTGCTTTTACGTTTTGGAGCTTTCTTTTAGCATATAATGTAAAGGAAGGTGAAAATGTAAATATATGTAAATACATATACATATATAATGTGCATATGTATATATATATGTATTTGTATATATACACATACAGAGAGAGTGAGAAAAAGAGACATTTTCTACTCAGCCATACAGAATAAATTATGTCATTTGCTAGTAAATGGATGGACCTGGAGAACATCATGCTAAGTGAACTAAGCTAGACTCCAAATATCAAGAGTTGAATGTATTCTCTCATGCAGAAGCTAGAGAGGAAAAAAGGAATGGAAAAAAGGGATGTCACAAAAATAGAAAGGAGATCAGTAGCAATGGGGGAACAGAGTTGAGAGAAGGGAAAAGACTGGGGAAGAAGTGGGGAATGAAATTGACTGGATGATGCTGAGTATGTATGAATATATCACAATGCATCCCAATTTTGTATATAAATATCATGTGCCAATTAAAAATAAATAAATAGAAGCAAAATGAATAGAGTAGAGGGCAGAGATCAGGGAGTAGGAGGGAGGAAGGGAAAAGGGAAGTATTGAGGATTGAAATGGAACAAACTATGTTATATGCATTTATGAATATGTCAAAATGAACCCCACTATTATATATACCTATAATGCATTAATACAATTTTTCAATGTGATGTATGTATATATACTCATATATATTTGTACAATTTTAGTTAAACCATAGATTTTTTTGACTAGCTCACTTTCTACCTGGAGCAAAATTTGGATTCAGAATGGCTGAGAGAGATGGCCTATATTAGGGGGAAAACACAACATGTATGTCTTTTTATAGATTTCTGGATGTCTTAGCTGCAAGGAGAGATCCAAGTGGATTATCTGGAGATATTTTGATCAATGGAGCACCTCGACCCGCCGATTTCAAATGTAATTCTGGTTTTGTGGTCCAAGTAAGTACAAGTGAGTCTGCCTTCTGGGTTTCTCCTACTTCTACATGGGAAATGTGTTGGCTTATAGTTTTGTCTGCTACCAGTTGAATGTATGTGTTCAAAGAACTGACTTTCTTTATACCAGCTTTTCACAATATCCCCTTAGATTGAAGGTGGAATAAAATGGAAAGGTGGAGAGGACTTGTAGGAGGTGGTATCAATTCTACTTTTTGTATCATTTCCATAAGGGTCTGCTGTCATCCTTTTGGCCCTTCTTTCATCTCTTTCCTTCCCTTTGAAGTTGCCTTTATCAAATCTTCATACAAAGCAGTCTGGAAGTGCCTAGATGTCATCATAATCACTTGTGCTCCACCCTGCTGATGGGGGATGAAAACGCCTCCCTCTGGTTCTGCAGCTGTCTGCATGTGAATCACTGAAATTTGTAGAGTTGAAAGTTTGCCATTAGCTAGAACTTTACCTTGCTTATGTTATTTTTATGGATTAAGTTAAATACACTAGAGTGATGGTCTTAGAAAAGACTCAGTGTGTTTCATTGAAATCCCATTTCCCTACAGGACGATATTGTGCTGGGCAACCTGACAGTGAGAGAAAACTTACAGTTCTCGGCGGCCCTTAGGCTTCCAGCAACTATGACAAAACATGAAAGAGATAAACTGATTAACAAGGTCATTGATGAGTTAGATCTGGATGAAGTGGCTGATTCCAAGGTAACATGAAAATACTTGACAGAATCAGACAGGAAAGAGGACCTCCCTGTGTGGACAATGTGACCTTAATCAGAAGTTTCCTAGAGCGTGTGAGGTCAAAAGTGTCTGCTTTCTGTAATGACGAGAAAAATGATTGGTTTTTACAATATAATTACAAGTACTGTTCACCTAGATTTCTCAGTTGTTAACATCTTCTCCCATAATTAGTGCAGCTATTTTTTTACTGAAGTATTTTACATAACGTTATATGATATTTCATCTTTGAGTACCTACTAGGCATCTAGGAAAAAATAAGGACATTTAAAAGATAAGGACATTTGCCTACTTTACCACAATATAATTATCAACTAACAAAATTAACAATATTTTATATCATTAGCTATGTCAAGCCATTCTTCATATACATTTCCCAAATCCTCTCCAAAGGCTTTTTAGAGTTTAGTTATCAATAGACTCAGTCAAAGACTGTGAGTAGCATTTGAATACTATCTCTTTGGAGACTCTTAATTTCAATATTATTTCCTACTTTCTGCATCCCCAAACCTTCCTGATCCCCTCACCAGACACATGAGCATGTACTGGTTTCAAAAATTGAGTCAGTTGCTTTGTGGAATATTCCATCTTCTCAATATGTCTGAAAGAATGAATTTGGAATTTGCAGTGAGTCAGGTTGTAGACTGTACCATTGTCAAAGCATTATGGTGATTGGAAAGGTACTAATATGGTATATTAGAAGGTGAACTTGCCTGTCTTGAGTGCATCCTGTTCTTGTAAGTCTACTTGGGGACTTTGGGTGGAAATAGTAAGGTGACTGTGTTGATAGAAGACAAATAATTTACTGTAGATCCATTTCCTTTTCTCCCCCTATCTTTTGTCCTGTTTTAGAATATAATTTTACTGTTAGGGTCATATCTTTTTATTATTCTAACTTACTATCTTAAAACTAAACCTTTTATTTGGTGAGTAACATACAGAACTATTAAAAATGTGGGCGTCCAGCCAGGGAGTAGCTCTGCCCTGAGCCTCAGTTTACTCATCTGGTACAAGAGAAACTTCCTCCTTCTCCCAGGTTCATTTACTTCCTATTTCATAGTGAGGATAGTGAGATAAAGTTCTCTAGCAAGACCAGCACAGCTTAGTTCATTAAATGATAATGATCATTGTCATTCTTGTTGATAATGCAATAATTTGTGTTTTAGATTGGATCTGGAGAAGAAAGAAAAAAGACCAGTATAGCAATGGGGCTGATCACTAATCCTTCTATCTTGTTCCTGGATGAGCCCACAACTGATTTAGACTCGAGGGCAGCAAATGCTCTCTTTTTGCTCTTGAAAAAGTAAGTGCTATAGGAAATATTGTTCTTTCATTAATTTAATATCTGGTCACTTCTATGTACCGTGTATTCTTGGTGAGGGAGATTCAAAAGTGAACAATATAACTATTTCCTTCTTTCTTGGAAACAATGAACAGAAAATGGTTTAAAAAAAAAAGTTGAAACAAGAGCATATGAAGGATGGCCATGGTGGTGGTGGGGAGCTGTTTTAAATAGCCAGAAGGTCAGGGGAGATCACAGACTTGACACATGAGTTGGGAGTAAGTAAATGAGTCCAGCTATATCTGCAGAAGAGAGTTCTAGTTGGAAGGAGCAGCCAGTGGACCTGAGGTAGAGCATGCCTGATGTGTGTGAAGCATCAGAGAGGCCAGAGGGACAGAACCCAGTGACTAAGGGGAGTGGAGGTTGGTTTCTGCACTGTCATAACAATACCACAGGCTGGGGACTGAGCAACAGAAATTACATTTCTTACAGCTCAGGAGGCCAAAGTTGAGAGCAAGGTGTCTTCAGGGTTGTTTTCTGTGAGGCCTCTTTCACTGGCTTGTAGATGGCCATATATGTCTGTGTCTTAATGTCCTCCTAACTGGATACCAGTGAGATGAGGACTATCTATAACCTCATTTAATCTTACTGACCTCTTTGAAGACTCTATCTACAAAGGAGCCACATTCTATGGTATTGCGGGTTAGGACTTCAACACATGAATTTTGGGGAGGTCACATAATTAGAATACAATGTGAGGTACAGTTTAGTTAGAATGTAATGTGAGGTAGAGTTGGGCTTGTGGCAGACTGCATAAACCTCATAGGCCACTGTAAAAATTATGGCATTTCCTGTGACTAGGGGATTTGAGAGCACTTTGAGAGTGTCAGAGCAGACCAATGGCTGTGCAGTCAGTCCAGAGTACAATAATCACATTTTCATCACTGTCTAATCTGAGGACTCCAATCAAATGTCACCAGCTCTCCTGCTATCTCTGTGTTCTTTCTGCCTCAGAATCTTTTGCAAAAACATGTACTTTCTAGCTGTTATGGTTTTTTTTTCTTTCTATTCTGGAAAAGTTCTTCAGTTTTTCCCTGTCATGCTTGGACATTCTTAATACATTCCATAGGGTGATCCTAGGTTGGATCCATCCCTGTGTTCCATGAGCAAACTCAGACCATGAAATTCTGCTGTGTACTTTTCTGCATAATACTTTGGGGACTGCAGTTACCACGAGTGATACGGAGACTGATCATCTGATCATATTTGTGTCTGTTGGGCTTCTTTGCTGAGAAGTTACTATTTGTGCCCTTAAGAGTTGATTAGTATTTTGTTGAGTAAGAAGTTTGGCTATTATTCCAATATTCTGTTCCTCATCAAATCTTCTCCCTCTGGCATTAGCATACACCAATAACTCCTGCTCTTGTGGTAGCTGTGTAACTTACACTAGTTGGTATTCTATGGAAGGAAGAGATTTCTGTCCTTCTCTATTCACTTTTCATTTTGTGCAAGGGGTTATAATCTGTTATTGACTGTTTTAATAATCAAATTAACCCTGATTTGGCCAGTGGAAGCCACATCAATTTGACTTGTTTTTCTCTTCACATCCTCCTAGTCAATCTTCTCACACTTCTTACTTCACGGTTACTATGATGTTCTAGGCTCATCTTGTACATTTCCTGTGGGAGCTGTTTCTTCCAAGAACCCTGGTTCCTTAGGATGTAGTTGATATTTAGATATCATGATCTGGTTGCTCAGTGTTCTTGCTGCTATTGGAGTAGCATTGCTTCTAGATCCTAAGTATATAGACCTAGGAAGCATACACATATGAATGTACATGTGTATGTATAAATAAAATATAGAATATATTGATTACAAATACATTTTACACATATGATATATATGTATATACATATACAGTTTTTTTTTCCTTGCTGGAGATCCAACTCTATGGTTCTTAAATGCTAAGAACTTATTCTTTCACTGAACTGCAGCTCCAGCCACAGTATGTATATATTTTTTCAATAAAGACACATGTAGATATTGGTGTTTATATATTCAAAAGTTCATGAATTCACAATAATATTTCTAATTCCAATTTAACACCTCCATGTTATTTTGAATCTTTGCCATTTCCTTCTATGCAAGTGACTTCAGAGAGTGAGAGGTCTTGGCTCCCATCTTCTCAATATATTCACTTACTTACTCAAACAAAAATTGCATTTGTTTAATGCAATCAGTCTCCAGTACTCTGGTCACCCTCATTGTTCACCACCTCTGCAAACCTCTCTGCTTCCTATTTTAAAGTGTCAGACACACCACCTTCACGGCCTATCCTCTCTATCACTATGCTTCCTCTGAAGCTCATATCTCTATAAGCAAGTCTCTAAGCTAGGAGAGAAGATGCAGGAAGATGGGAAGATGTTACAGTTGCCCTGTTTTGCTTATGAATAAGGAACCCTTGCTACTTCTTATACACATTGTATTGAAATCATTAATCATATGGTTTGATTCTCTTTGAGGCAGAACACCTTAGGGCATCCTGATAGCATACACTAGTTACTTAATCAAATGTGTAAATAGAAGTGATTTTTGTCATAAAATATTTTTAATAACAAGATTGCCCTTTTCCCACACATACGAGAAAATTAGACTTGCAGGCAGGGTACTCTTCCTTGGAAATCTGGCTGAAGTAGAAATTTCTAAACTAAGGGTCTCCCCACAAACAACTTACCCTATCATCCTAAAGTTTAGAGTTGATAGAACCATTTATATACTCTGACCTTACCAACTGGCTTTTCATTTAGTCATATCCCTGTCCCATTAATCATGAGAAGATAGCTTCAAATTACCAAGCATTTTGTTTTTAATTTTAAAATTTTAAAAAACTTTTTTATTTGTTCCATTTAGATAAAAATGACAGTAGAGTGTATTTTGACATAGTATACATACATGGAGTATAACTTAGGATCCCATTCTTGTGGTTGTACATGATGTGGAGTTAACACTGGTTTTGTATTCATATATGAGCATAGGAAAGTTATGTCTGTTTCATTCTACTGTTCTTTCCTATTCCTATCTCCCCTCCCTTTCCTTTATTCCCTTTTGTCTAATCCAGTGAAATTCTAATCTTCCCTCCCCACTTTCCCTTATTGTGTGTTAGCATCCACATATTAGATAGAACATTTGGCCTTTGTTTTTTGGAGATTGGCTTATTTCACTTAGTGTGATAGTCTCTAGTTCCATCCATTTACTGGCAAATACTATGCTATCATTCTTCTTTATGGCTGAGTAATATTACATTGTGTATATATACCACATTTTCTTTATCCGTTCATCTGTTGAAGGGCACCTAAGTTGGTTCCATAGCTTAGCTATTGTGAATTAAGCTGCTATAAACATTGATGTGACTGTGTCACTGTAGTACATTGATTTTATCTTTTTATTTATTTATTTAATATTTTTTCAGTTGTCAATGGACTTTATTTGTTTATATGCAGTACTGAGAATTGAACCCAATGACTGACACATGCTAGGCAAGCGCTCTACCACTGAGCCACAACACCAGCCCCAGTACATTGATTTTAAATCCTTTCGGTATAAAAGGTTGTTAACAATGGAAATAGACACAAAAGCAAATAAAAGGTGACAAAAACAACATATATGTACACATATACATTTTTTTTTAAATATTTATTTTTTGGTTGTAGGTGGACAGAATTTTTTTTTTACATATACATATATTTTTAATAATAATTTTTAACAGTGATTTTGGCCATTTCTTTTAACCATAAATAATAACTCCTATGAAATTGTAGTTTAGTACTGTTTCTGCCGTGGAATTAAAACAGAGTTTACATCGAGCATTGCTCTTTAGTAACATTGACTCCTTGGCCAGTTACTTGATCTTATTTAAATGACATCTATAAATAGAAGGAGATAGTAATATGGGAACTGTGATATAACAACGTGAAAATTGAAAGAAAGTAGTAAGCATTTATTAATGTCAACTGTATTATCAGGGCATAAAGATGAAAACAATCCTAAAGAGCCAGAGATTTAAATGATCAATAAGAACTAGGCATATGACCATTGTTTTAATATGTATTACACTCGAATGTACTTACAGATATACCTGGCCTACTTGTTAAAAATATGGACACTCTGAACTCACCTCAAGAGATTCTAATTCAACATCTAGGAAGACTGTCCAAGAAGCTACATCATCAACGAACTTTCTAGTGGATTCTAGACTGTTGATGCATCATCTTTAAGAAGCCCTAGTGTTTTTTGGTGGTGCTGGGGATTGAACCCAGAGCCTGTGCGTGTGAAGCAGGCACTCTACTCAACCAAGCTATATCCCGAGCCCTAACCCTAGTGTTTTTAATGAAAGCATTTAGTTTAGTTTCCCCAAGTGTCATGTAGATAACATGAGATGAGAAGTTTATAAGAGAAAACTCAAATTAAACTTTGGACAAACATTTTATCAAGAAGTGCAATATTCAGATATATAATGACTATTTTCCTTCTTTCAACTTAGGATTTCTGAGCAGGGACGAACAATCATCTTCTCTTTTCATGAGCCTCAGCATTCCATCTTCAAGCTGTTTGATAGCCTCACCATATTGGCCTCGGGAAAGCTAATGTACCATGGTCCTGCACAGAAGGCTTTGGAGTACTTTGAATCAGCAGGTGTGGTTGACCTTTTCAGGCACTAGATCCTTCATTCATAGACTCCTGGTGGAGAAGAGTTGGGTGGACAGGAGCGCTGCTTGATCTCTGCATACACTAACTAGATGCCACCGCTCTAAAACATTTTTGGTCACTTTGGGAGGCTGAGACAGGAGAATCGTGAGTTCAAAGCCAGTCTCAGCAACGACAAGGTGCTAAGCAACTCATTGAGACCCTGTCTTTGAATAAAACAGAAAGAATAGGGCTGGGATGTGGCTCAGTGGTCCAGTACCTAAGTTCAAACCTTGGTACCAAAAAAAAAAAAAAATTTTGGTCAGTTTATGTCAGGAGTTTTCTTCATTTTTCAGTGCTTCCTGGTTGTTGAGGTTTCTTTCCTTCTCTTCTCCTATTTGAGTATGCATGTGTTTGTTTGAGTGTTTCTCATGGGCCTATGTCTGGTTCCTAGTTTTGATGACCTTTCCCTGAGAGTTCCCTGAATTAAATTATTGGACTCACAACCAACTATTCAGTTGAACATTTTTGGAAAAGCTCAGTGTCATTCATTTTCTTCTAGACCATGTAACAGATAGTGATCTTGTTCTACTTTTATGAGGGCTCATGGAGGGCTACTTTATTTTCTAATAACATTAGGTTGCCTTGAATGGGCGTGAATTATTATTAGCCACTGGAAGGGCTGGTCCTAAGTCTGGCCTGGGTGGGCAAACATTCCAGGGCTCCCAGGTTCTATTTCAGATTGAATTGCATGATTTTTTTTAAATGTCTTTTTTTTTTTTAGTCGTAGATGAATACAATATCTTTCTTTATTTATTTTTATGTGGTGTTGAGGCTCGAACCCAGTGCCTCACGCATGCAAAGCAAGCACTCTGCCACTGAGCCACAACCCCAGCCTGAATTGTGTGATCTTTTTAATGGCTCATGCAATCTACTTCATTTTAGAGACATTTAGAAATTATTATAGATATTTCTTCATGACCCCAAATACAGTTTTAAACATTCATTAGCTATCTTAATTTTTTAAATTAATCTCAACCATTTAAAATTAAGCATGTATAGGTTTGGAAAGTCCAAAGGAGATGAACTTGACAGTCAGATCTCAGGCCAGGTTCAGATGATTGTGCCATAAGAAGTTGAAGTGAGAGTTTAGATGTGCTGTGCTGGTCATGCTCTCTAGAATTCAATTCTGGGAATTTATTACCTATTTTGGATTATGGCAGCATGACATGATAATGATAATCTGGACCTCTGAATTTAATAGGTGAAGAAGCAATCTTGCTGACATTCCAGCATTTGCTTCATGCACTCAGAAAACACAGTGAACCCATGTATTTTTTTCCCTTGTATCTAGATTTAAGAAATACTAATAAGCATCAGTTGATCTTGATAAAAAGGACCATTATATTATGTTCTAAAAAGTCCAAGATTGGTTACACATAAAAAAAAAAATCACACACATATGTATATATTATATATATGTATTATATATATATATGTGTGTGTGTTCAATGTATTTGTCATCCCTATTCCACTTGGGATATAGAAGCAGTCCACAAAGGACAATTAATTTTCACATGTAGAGAGGTTTTTTTTTTTTTATTTTTGGTACTGGAGATTGAACTCAGGGGCACTCGACCACTGAGCCACATCCCCAGCCCTATTTTGTGTTTTATGTAGAGACAGGGTCTCATTGGGTTGCTTAGCTCCTCGCCATTGCCGAGGCTGGCTTTGAACTCACGATTCTCCTGTCTCAGCCTCCCAAAGTGCTGGGATTACAGGCGTGTGCCACTGTGCCCAGCTTAGAAAGTTTTTTTTTCAGTGATTTCTTGGAATATGTAACTCAGAATTTTTTTAAGAGGACAAACTATAAGAGATCATCTCAGTAAGAAATTTATTTTTTTCAATAAATGGAAAATCAACACAACATAATCCACGCTTACACACACACATAGGGTTGGGAGACAAAGCACTGTTGAAATATTGTGTGAATGAATAAGAAAAATGTATCAATTAGTGAGGCAAGAAGAAAGCAAGAATATGGCAGAGGAAATGTTAGATTCTGTCTTCCCTAGCCTCGCTTCCCTCACTCTTTGGAAGTGAGTCCTTTTTACTTTTCAAAGCCATCAGGTTGAGTTTTTTGGTTGCTTTTCTTCATAGGTTACCTTTGTGAGACCCACAACGACCCTTTAGACTTTTTCTTGGACATCATCAATGGAGACGCTCCTGCGACAGTAAGGAATGAGGAAGCCTGTGAAGGTACGTGAATGTCTTAGATTCATGGGTTTTTGCCTGGTTGATTTGCCTGAAGTTCAGCAATGTGGTGGCTCATTAAAACATGACTTTCTGAATTCCTGTTCATATGGTATTGTGATACCAGTTAACAGATAGACTTTCTTGTCCATCAGTGCTAGGGGTGTTTTTTATTGAATTTATGAATGACCACTTATGTGCTACTCTCAGTTATAAAAGGAATTTTCATTAAAAAGTAAATATGATCATTTTTGTTGTTTTTTAGAAAAGGAAATTGGCACTACATAGTTTTACACATAATAGAAAACAAGGACCAAATTTTTTTAAATTAAGACTTATAATTCTGTAGGATAAGGAGCTTATTTTAAGGATTAGTGTTCACATATTTAGGAAAAGGTCTTTGAGTTTGCAATAGCCATAAGATCCAGGCAGAAGTCATGTTAATTCTCTGTGTTTTTCTGGTGTGTAAAGCAACAACAATGCTAGTAATTTTTCTATGCTTAAGCTTTAAAATTTAGATGTCATTCATGAAAAGGATCACAGAAAAATGGCTTCAATTATTTGTCATCTATTAATAATGTTTCTCTTATTTTTGTACTTTTATTCCAAAGCCAATGAGACTGAACAACTGTTACTGAGAACACAGCCAGTGATCGAAGGATTAGCTCAGTTTTATACCAAATCCCCCTTCTGCAGAGAAACAAAAACTGAATTAGAGCAACTTTCACGTGGCCAGCATAACAGGATCTTGGCCATCAAGAAGATCACCTATGTCACCACCTTTTGCCATCAGTTCAGATGGATTTTCTGGCGCTCGTTCAGAAACTTGATGGGTCATCCCCAGACCTGGATAGTTCAGGTAATCATACAGATAACCCTTATAAGTTTACTGGGAAATATTCATGTGGGTGCAATTTGGTTCTGATATAGTCTACTTCAAGATAATGTGTGTCTTCTACCCAGCCTTCCATCTATTTGTTATCCCTACTCCATTTGGGATATAGAAGCAGTCCCTAAAGCACAAGTAAGTTTTCCCATATAGAGAGGTTCTTTTTCAGTGATTTCTTGGAATATATAACTCAGAATTTTTTGAATAAGACAAGTTGTTAGGGATCATCTCAGTAAGAAAATTATTTTTTCAGTAAATGGAAAATAAAGGCAACATAATCCATATTTGTGTCCACTTTTATTCATTGATTCATTCCACAACTTGAATGCAAGATCTTGTGTTGTTATTTTAGGGACTCTAATATGGTAGTGAACAAAGTGAGTAAATCACAGTCTCTGCTCTCATGGAATTTATTTTCTTATGAAGGCAGAGAGATGATAATCAAATAAAGAAATAAAATATACAGCATGTTAGATTGCAGAAGGAACTATACAAAAAGTTAAGGCAAAATAGGGATAGAGAAGAGGAAGAGAGTGGGCAAAAGACAGGGAAAAGAGAGTTGGTTTGCATTTGAAATTAGGTGATGAGGGCAAGCTATACATCTGACAGTACTTTGAATACATCTGAAAGTACTTTGGTCTGTCCACTCTCTGAGGGAAGGGCCTGCGTGCAAAATGTGTTCCTTGTAAGCCGGGCGTGGTGACACAAGCCTGTAATCCCAGCACTTAGGGAGGCTGAGACAGGAGAATTGCAAGTTCAAAGCCAGCCTCAGCAATGGCGAGGCGCTAAGCAACTCAGTGAGACCCTGTCTCTACATAAAACACAAAATAGGGCTGGGGATGTGGCTCAGTGATCAAGTGTCCCTGAGTTCAATCTCCAGTACCAAAAAATAAAGAATGTATTCCTTGTAATTGACCCTCCTCACTGAGACATTCTAATCTTTTGGAAAGCACTAGATATCTTGAAAATTTTTCAGTTTATGTACAGGTAATAACCACACTTAGCAAGCATATTCACTGTCACATTAACTCTTTTAACTAAGATGTGATAATGTTCTTTTCTCCTTTTGACTGGCTTTTGGTCATTGTTGATTATTATTCATTAAAGTTTTTTTCTTTTTTGCTATTCTTAATTCCTGTGTCATAAAAAACAGTTCATCAGTCCATCATTTATAAGGAAATCAATTTAGCTGGTTGTTTTGGGGTTGTTATTTTTATTATCAGTCGTTGAGTTTAAGTTGAGTACTGAAAGATAGCCTGTTGTAGACGCTACCAAACTGACTTCTTAACATGAGAACCAGGTTTTCATATTTAAGTATTGTCACCTTCCTGAGAGCCTGCATTCCTATTTCAGCCTCACTGCCAGTTGTGTCAAATGTTTCTCAACTTTTTATTTGTCATTCTGTCAGATCATGGCCACTTTTGTGTTGTATCAATCAAGGGTAACACTTTATACTCTGAGAATAGATTTGAT
>CM053408.1:57576944-57592014 GCA_028644305.1 Xerus rutilus
CAGCCTACTTGCCTCATCAGCAAACTCAGTCCCACAAAAGGAATTCCAGCAGTGTTCAGAGAAGTAGCCATCTCTCGAATAAGGGTAGAACCTTGACGCTCCTGGAGTTTAAGAGAACAACTCATGTAAAGTTTGTGAACACTGAAGTGTTAGTGTAGGCAAACCCTTTTCAGTAAAGGGCCAGATGGTAAATATTTTAGGCTTTGTAGGCCACATATGGTGGTCAGTCCTGCCATTTTTGCATGAAAGCAGCCATAGCTCATACGCAAGCAGATGAATATGGCTGGGTTCTCATGAAACTGTATTCATGATACTGAAGTTTGAATTTTGTATAAATTACATAGTGCAAGATATATTACATTTTCCCCCAACTATGAAAAATGGGGTAAAAACCATGCTTAGCTCATTGACTTAAAAAAATTGGTGTTTGGCCCCATTTGGCCTGTGGGCCATAGTTTACTAACTCTTGGCATAGGGTTTTAACTGTTGTAAGATTTTTATTTCTCTAAGTTTTTGATCATTGAGTTGTTAAAATATTTATGACTTCCTACTGATGAATCTTCTATCTCTTGACTTCAGCTGTACTTTGGTTTGAACTGGATATATAAATGACTCAGACTTGATCTCTAACCAGAGGCTGTATTTGGAAGACATTGGAAAAATGGATGATCTGAATAAGATTTATTGTTCAATTAATATGTCAAACCTTTCCTGATCAAACCAACTTGGAAGATTTGTCATTAATCTCTTGGAAAGTCTTTGTTTTCTATAACCATATTAAACATTTGACTGTGGATTCATTTTGTTAGATATTGCACAAATTTCTCTCAGAACACATCTTGAAAAATTCTAGTTAAACACATATGAACAAAAACAGAATATTTGGAGAATTTCTTTTTCCAATCCTTCTGTTCAAAACTGAGGCTGTAGGCCACATGCACAAAGCTCAGTCATTTTCTCCATTGTGCAATTTTATTTTGCCTGGTGTCTTTCCTTTTCTTCTTGCAAGAAAGAATAGCACAGGTACACTTTGGAAAACACAATACGATCATAGGATTCACTGATTTGCTAGTATGTTAGAAAACCGACTGAAAATAAAGAACTTTAAACCTATAGCAAGTATCCTAATGATGTGTTAGTATAAGATACCAAGTGTGAATGAAAAAGAAACAAAGAATGCAGAGCTTCTGGATAGTAAGATTGAATATAAGTTATCCTGAGTGAAGTATAGACTGCCATGTACCTGTGCGTCCTGCATATTGGCAGATCCATCAGCATATATTTTGGAAGCTTGACCTGCTGACATGAAGTGAGTATATTCTGAGGGTAGTGAAGACGTGCCAGCAGTATGAATTTTCCTCTAAATTTCTGTCTTATGTTTAAGGACATCTCCTGAGTAGACATTTTTAAGAATATTATTTCCAGACTGTAGTCTTCACAAGCCAGCCTTTTCAGATTATGATTTAGTTGTTCTATTTTGGCTTGCTTCATGCCTGAAATGTTTTTCACAAATCACTTCATGTGTGAATACAGTTGTAAAAAAAATTTTGAACTTTGGAGTTTTCTAGATATGTGGTATGGTATTTTGTTTTGTCTAGACTTCCATTTCCTTTGTTTTTATATTTAACTCATGATTCATTATATGTAGAATTCCTCAAATAGAACATGATCATGTGACCCTTCACCTTTTGTTGATTGAAGCATCCCTAAGAGAATTTTTATCCCCCAAACAAAAGTGATGTTAGCCCAATAACCTTGGGAGTTGTCCACAGACAGAGTAGGTGGGGATAGTGAGGAATTATTGGCTCAGGTGGATGTGTTGACCGTAGGCTTTACTGGCTGAGGCTGAAGGAGAAGCAGACAGAGGAGATGGTAATTAGGAAGCGCTTGGGTGTCCAGCTGGCTAAGTGCTTTGGTGACAGTGACAGTGCAATTTCCCATGCAGGCCAGGGCTCGCCAGAGATTGAATAGGAGGGAGCTAACTTACAACTAGTTTTTATCATGAAAAATACCATTGTCAAAATTTGTGTATATATGCTTTTAAAATGTTATTCATTCATTTTGTGGTGCTGTGGTCAAACCCAGTGTCTGGCCCATGCTAGGCTAACGTTCTTCTGCTAACCCACATACCCAGCCCTGAAATTTCATTTATTTTTAATAAGAATGTAAAGTCATCCTGTTTTTACTTGAACCTCTTGAAGGATGAAACTATGCATGAGTACTGGCACAAAAGTTGAGAGTTCCATTCAAGTCTGAACTCTTGGATGTTACTACTTGGATGTTACTTTGTGCCCCAAGTGACTTTCTGCATCACTCTGCCATACAGTGTAGCATTTGTGGGTCTAGTACCAGAGCTGGAGCTTGGACTGGTGAACAGTTCTTGGTGAATAGTGAGAGGAATTTTAGCTTGCCCGGTAATCTGCTCTGTTGTCCCCCAAACATTTTCAATTTAGTTTGGAAGATAGTCTAGTAACATACATGATTTTATATTCTCCCAGGGACTCTGACTATGTAATTTAAAGTGTTTATCTCCATTAATAGTCCATTGAATATATACTGATTATATAGCCATATATCATATCATAAATAAATGACGTGGAAAGCTTGGTGTGGTGGTACAAGCCTGTAATCCCAGCAACTTCAAGGCTGAGGCAGGAGGATTGCAAGTTCAAAGCCAGCCTCAGAAACAGTGATGCTCTAAGCAACTCAATGAGACCCTGTCTCTAAATAAAATACAAAATAGGGCTGGGGATGTGGCTCAGTGGTCGATCGCCCCTGAGTTCAATCCCTGGTACCAAAATAAATAAATTAATTAATTAATTAATGTGGAAAATTTTTTACAATTCTCTTTTCATTTTTCTTTTGGAAAAGATAATCATCATATTGATACTGGGACTAATAATAGGTGGCACTTTCCTTGCACTAAAAAATGATTGCACTCAAATCCAGAACAGGTAAGTAATTTTAAATACTGTTACTTTATTTGAGCTTATAAAGAACCAGTATGAATTTGGATTTATAATAACTATGAGATAAATGTCATTGTTTTATTGGGAGTGGAATGAGCACATTGCAAACTGAATGGAAGAATTAATTTTTTTTAAAATCAAAGATACATAAGTAGTGGTGAATAATATACAATGTAAATTTTGACCTTTTAACCACTTTTAAGTGTACAGTTTAGTGGTATCAGTTACATTCACATTGTGCAGCTATCACCAATATCCAGATCAAGAACATTTTTTTCATCTTCTCAAATGGAATCATCATACCCGTTAAAGAGTAACTCTCCATATCCACCCATCTCAACTCGTGGGCAACTCCCTTATAATTCTGTCTCTGAATCTGACCACTCTAGGATCATACACATGGACTTATACAGTATTAGTCCTTTGGTGCCTTATTTTCCTTAACATTATGGCTTTAATAATCATCTGAATTGCAGCATATGTTGGAATTTATTTCCATTTAAAGGCTGAATAATAGTCCATTGAATATATACTATTATTCCTCTGTTTATAATATTTATTATTCTTCTGTTTCCAAAAATGTGAGTTGTTTCCACCATTAAGTCATTAATAATGCTGCTATGGGTATACACATATTTGTCTAAATTCCTGATTTCAACACTTTGATGTAGGTACCTAGCTTTGTTGGATCAAATGATAATTTTAACTTTTTCAGGAACTGCTATGTTGTCTCTCACTGCAGTTTCAACATTTTACATTTTTACCAACAGCACATAGGGTTCCAATTTCTCCACCTCCCCACCAGAACATGTTATTTTTTTTTCTTTAAATAATAGATGCCCACTGGATCTTTGGAGAAACGTCTATTTAAGTTCTTTGCTAATTTTCAAATTGGATTATTTGGGGAGTTTATTGTTGCTATAGTTGAATTGTTTTTTATATTCCTGGATTATGAATCTCTTATCAGATACATGATTTGCAAATATTTTCTTCAGTTCTGTAGGCTGTCTTTTCACTGTATTGATAGTGCCTTTGATGCATAAATGTTTTTGATTTTGATGTAGTCTAGTTAGCCTATTTTTTCTTTTGCTGTTTGTGAGCCAGTTTCCTTAATGTGTTTTGACTAGTTTGACTTGAGAATTGTACTCATTTCTGCCTAGCTGTGCTAGGGAAGAAGGAAAACACCCACAGATGTGACAGGAGGTATAGAGTTTATTGAGAAATACTTGTGGGGGAGGTCCAGTAGCAGTGGGCTTGTGTACCTCTGCTACACTTAGTGCCTCTGGTAGTTCACCAGAAAGTAGTACCTCTTACCTGTCTCCACACTGTCCTGTGGTGTCTGCCTGATGAGCAGTTCACTCTCCACTGTGCTCTGGTCTGCATCAGTTACTGCAGGGAGGCAGTTTTGATAGGTGAGGTTATGGAAGCAATGACATTGTCAGCATTAACTTACTTTCCTCCTGTGTTACTGTTGTTCCCCGCGGGTTGTTTTGTTTACTCAGCTCCTGTGTTCTCACCAGAGAAGATTTCAAGTAATATACAACCATAGTAAAAGTTTAACACATTTTACTTAGAAACAAAGCACCCCCAAGGAAGGTGATAAGTTTTCTCAGAGACGATGAGTTTTCTCAACCACTTGATTTTATTTGTTTATGTATTAAGCTCAGTTTTATTGGAGCGAGTGGGAAAGTTGTTACAAAGTCCCACCCACATATCACCCCTCAGCTCTGCTTTACAGACTATAGATCTCTAAACCTGTATTGGGCATGCTTTTATTTATGGACATTTAAGTGAAGCCTGAGGGAAGGGGGAGGCTATAATCACAATGATATTATAATTCTGTGCTAACAACCGAAGTACAACTCTCAGTCATCCTGTCCTGGCTGACAGGTTTCATTTGGAACTTGTTTTACAGAACTTTTGGTTGGTGGAATCTTGTCTTAATCATCCTGCTTTTCTATGTCTGGGAACTCGAGTCTGTGTAAAAGTCTCATTTCCCCCCAACCACACCGGATCAGGGAATAACTGACTGGTCTTGGGTAAATTTCTTCTTAAAGAAAACATGTGAGGAGTCAGCATTTAGGCTCAACATAGGGAATTAACCTCTTAGCTGCTTATCCCTACCACTCACGTCTATCTAGCACCTGTCACTTGCAAGAGCAGCATCCTGAGGAATAGCTGTCTAGGAACAAGTGCAAGAAAGTAACTTTCAACAGGTAACACTAGCTTTCCCTAGTTCCCAGCATAGGTGAGAGACAGCCAGGGCACTTCAAGATAATATATATCTGGAAATTTTGGCCCAGACATTTCTCATTGTTCCTCTCACTTGGCTAGGTTTTTTGGAATAAAAAGGGGCATTAAGGGTGTAGTGTTTTATTGCCCTCCTTTTTCTTTAAGGATGATACAGGAGTATAGGATAGGTGGGTAGGATTTGGGATTTCCTATTACATGGATAGCACTTAGGTTAGAGCAGTGATTGTTGCCTATGGAAGTGACTTTATAATGTGCCCTTAAAAATCTCATTTCTTGATGAGACTTTTTAATGGCTGTTTCCGAACATAAGTGCCCAGCAAAATGTCACATACCTGAAAAACCACTATAATATACAATCACAAAGGCATCATTATGGAGACAGAAGTGGGGAGAGACCTCATGGGGGTCACACGTTCCTGTCTATTTTAAACTGTATTTTTTAAAAATCTATTTCATGTTATATCATTACAGATATAAAAAGTTCTGTGAGTAGAAAACTTCCCTAATTGTATTGAATTAACTGTAGTGCTTTGGTTCCTCTTCTGCAGAGCCTGGTCACTCTATGTGCTGACTGTCTTCCAATGTGTCACGAGTGTTTCAGCCAGGGAGATCTTCCTGATGGAGAAGAATCTTTTTATGTGAGTAGGTTTCTACTCTGTGAAGTAGCATCAGACCCTCTGGTCAAACTGATAACATTCAGAATTGAGCCAAGGATATAATCTGGGAGATTACTAGTATTGTTTTATTTCTAGTGCATTTAATTGACAAATATAAGTTGTATATACATGTAAAGTGCAACATGAGCTTTCAGAGTCTGTATAGAGATTGCTGATATTAACTGTGAAGAAGCACTCAGGGATAGAGTGGAAAATCAAGAGGATGCGGAGTCTGCTACTAAGGGAAAACAGTTTCAGGATTAGATGTGGTCAGTAAATTCCAGTGTTAGAGAGAAAATAAAGGGACTGAAATTATCTTTTTGTTTTTAGCAAATAATAGGTCATGATACCACTCAAGGGAAAAGTTTAAGAAACTTGGTAGAGATTAAATGGTGGGATCATCTGCAAATTAGAGATGGGAAGTAAAACTGACAAAGAATTTAACAAAACACAGCCCTTAGTGGGTGAACGAGTAGAAATGGCCAGAGGGCAGACTTATAGTAAAGAGCTGGCTTGTTTTGTTTCTTATGTTTTCAAAGATGGAAGCGATTTTCCCATACTTACATGCCAAGGACAGGAATCATCAGAGGGAGGAATGAAGGCACTGGTGGAAGTTTGGAATTATGGGAGATCTCAGGAAGAAGAAAGATGAGGATTTGGTAGCTGGTGGGGTTGCACATTTGAGATGTGATCATTGGAGGAAAAAGCCTTTTTTTCTTTTGTAACATAAGAGTACCAGAAGTAAAAGGAGTTTAAGGCTGTGCACCTACATTAAGGCCTTGGAAATTATCAGTGTCACATTCTTCACACTAAGAAGTGGGGAGAAGAAAAGTCTGTGTTACCACTGGGATTAGCCCCTTGAGTGCTGCTCTTCAGGCAGAGCCAGCCTCAGAGGAGAAGCAGTCTCTGAGGAAAGTGAGGGGATGCAGACTGTATCTGTGGAGGGGTGATGTGGGCAGAGTGGGTGGCAGCAAGAGGGGTGCTGTCATGAGAAGGGGTCCCAGCAAGAGCCTTGTGGGGCTGATACCCCCAGGGAGGCTACACCTGAGGTGGAGAAGGGTGAGGAAGGGTCAGCCTGGAGCCTGTGGGCAGCTGCAATGTTAGACCTAGTGGCAACAGGAGCCTGCACAGCAGCAGCTCATCTGGGCTGTGCCTTCTTGGACTAATCTGGGATGTGTGGTATGTGTTTTTGTTCTGTAGACTTGAGTACATCAGTGGATACTACAGAGTGTCATCTTACTTCCTTGGAAAACTGTTATTTGAGTTCCTACTCAGGCGATTTTTTCCAAGTTTTTTATTTACTCTCGTACTATACTTGATGTTAGGTAAGTAACAAGACAAAGAGAATATGTCTTTAGTCTTAGATATGAGGTGATGCTGATTTCTAATTTCTCTTTGTAAGCATGTCCATGGTTCTCCAAACTACAAACCAAGCCAAAAGCTATTGAAGCAGTGTATCCTCTCTAATATAGCTGCTAAATGTGTGCATTGCTCAGGCTTTCTAAACAAGCTTTTGTGGGAGGGGAGAGGGCGTACTAAGGATTGAACCTAGGGTATAAGCATTCTAGGCAAGTGCTGGACCATTTTTATTTTTATTTTAATATGAGGCATTTTAATCTTGATAAGTTGTCCAGGCTAGCCTTGAACTTGTGAGCCTGTTGCCTTATCTCCCAAGTAGCCGTGTTTTCAGGCATGCGCCTCCTTTGAGCAGTCCAACAAACTTTAAAACTGTTTTTAAATCTACATTTTATAAGAAATGCTGTGTGTCAACATAATTATGAAGGGAATTTATAAAACTATTTGAGTCTATGCTAGAGAAACTGGAACATTTATTGCCTATCTGTCTATATTTCTTCTCTTCATCTCTACATATATCTCTATGTGGAGATAAAATATAGGTAGGTAGGTAATATCTCTAGAATCTATAGAGATATATTGAGAGGGATAATCGACATATACACACATTCTCTCTCCCTATCTCCTTCTGTGGTGAAAGAAAGATGGTGACTTTTAAAGTAGATTGATTTAATAAAAATAGTTGTTTGGTAGATATAGAAAGATATGTTTGTGCATTATGCTCAGGTTTCCTCCCAGTTTCACTGCATGAATATTTCCATATATCTCACACACACACATATATACACATAAACACACCAGAAATGTCTATTTTTGACAACCCACAGGAGTAAGAACCACTAATAGGGCTCAGATCTTCCATTTTACAAATAAAAGTTGTGTCAAATAATTTGTCATGAAATCTAGACCCTTAGAATCCTCTTTGGTGTTCTTGAAGCTGTTTCATAATCTTCGGACTATACGGCCCAGAGTATTAGCTCATTATCATATATGAGGTAGTTATTTAACCTAATTCATTCTCTATCACAGATCCATGTGATCATTTGTCTAGGGAAGTCTTCGATTATTGAGAAACTCTCCATTTCCCAAGACATTAAATCAACTTGTGGAATCCTCACCCCAGTTTCTTTACCAATGCAGTTGCAGCCAATAGTGAACAATGTGGAGATGCCTGGGTGCATGAATAAGCTGTTGAGTCTCCTTAGACAATAGAATTGTAGCCCTTTATGTTGCCTGTATCTCTCCATCTTAGCAACTCAGATATTGTTCATAATTATATGTAAAGGGGAGTAGGTGTTACATGGAAAGGTCCTTCATCAGTAAATGTATGAAAGAAAACTGTGATAACTTTGTGCAGTTGCAAGGAGGGAAAAATGAAATTGTGAACCATGATAGTTGGGTCATTGTTATCTTTTTTCATTTTGATATTCGTTGATTGGAAAATTACAGTGTTCTTTGCATGTTGAACAGTCTGAAATACAAGATGACCTAGACAGCTGCACTGATCCCTTCTTTTCTTTCTGAGGGCTGAAACAGGGGATAATAGCTTTCCTCATCACAATGATTACGACTTTAATGGTGGCTTATTCCACCACTGCCATGATCCTGGCTATAGGAACACATGAGAATGCAGCATCTGGAAAAACACTTCTGGTGACCATATATTTTGTGTTTATGCTGGTGAGTAGGAACTGTGCTTCTGTGAGAGGGAATTTTTCTCCTTGTTTCTTCATGCACATTCACCTTGATAAAGTGGAACTTCATAATCCAGAGGAACTGTCATTGGCCCATTCCCTCATAAGAAAAGACAAGTTATCTGGTATTAGAGACGTTGGTATTAGAGAATTGCCAGCTGTTTACCCACAGCAAAAATGGTTTGGTTGGATTCACCACTCTCCAAGTTCAGAGTGAAGCTTCATGAGTGTGCAGCATGGGGAGTCTAACTTGAGTTTTGAAAAGAGTGGAAAATTTCCAAACCTATACATTATGCTTGGGTTTCTCCCCAGTTTCATTTCATGAATATTTCCATATCTCTTTCTCACATACACACATAAAAACACTAGAAATATCTATTTTTGGCAACACTCCAGAGTAGGAACCACAGATAAAGCTTAAATCTATAGGTCACTTATTTCTGGCTTCCTGATGATCTCTTATATCAACAGTCTTCTGCTCATATTTTGTTTTCAGTGGTTACTTAGTTATCATCTTACATGTCCCTAAAGTTGGCACTCACAATGATGAATCAACAGATTAGTGGAACTGCTTACCACTATGATATGAACTAAACAGGAGTGCCTAGCCTATTAATATGTTCTTTCTGCTATAGTAGGAGCAGATGTCTTAATTAGCATCATTAGCAGATGCATAATTAGCATAAGCTCTTGCCAAAGTTTAATTCTTCTATTTCTAAATTTGGCAACTACCAATGTGTATCATTGAGAAAGTGATGTCTTATTATTTCCTACACTGTCATTCATTAAATGAAATGTTCTTCAATAAATTAAGATGTTTTGTTTGATTTATTTGGTGCTGACCGATTAACGTGTAACATTTCTATGTGGAAGTTTAGAAGTGAATCATAAAACCACATTTTACGTAGAGATGCTGTGTCATACACTAAGCACATGGAGTCTTCAGGAGTAAATATATGCAAGCACAGCACTACACTGTCATTGTTTTGCATATCCCAAGGCACCTTGCACCAGTTAGGACATCTCTGTGGACCTCATAGGTGTCTCTTTTTCAGCTTGAGCACTTCTTCTTGTCATCTCCGTTGTCATACTGCTTTCTGTTAGCTTTAGATGGACATATTGACCATATTTTCTGCTGTACTTCACTACATTATCCTCTTTATCAATTTTAGGCTTTGTGTTACCTTAAGCCTGCATTCTGAATCCTAAATTACTCCAAAAGTCATGGATATACTTGATCCTTGTAAATAACAAGTCATATTGTATGGAAGTAGAGAGGGGTATGTGATGATCAGGATCATCTGGCATATGTTTCTAGGTTGTCAGGTTTATTGGGGGAAACAGACAGTGGTGGTATGATTTGAATAGTCCATGTAACCAGCCATTCATGTCTATGCATTCAGCATCCAAAGATTCAGCCTACCACAGGTTGAAACTATACAGAACAAAAATTGTGTCTGGACTGAATACATACAGTTATTCTTTTCTTATCTAATCCATGCTGCATAAACCACATGGCATTCACATTGTGTTAGGTATCATAAGACATGGAAATGATTTAAAATATGCAGGATGTGTATATGTACAGTATAAAGAATGTACATGGGTTACATACGAAACTATGCCATTTTTAAAATAGGGGACTTAAGCATCTGCAAATTTTGGTAACTGGTGAGGTGGGTGGATCCTGGAACCAATTCCTCAGATACCCAGAGACAGCTATATTTCTTAATCTTCCATGGTGTGCAGTTACAAAGAAAGCTGATGGTATAGTACTGATAATTAAGAATCCTCCAAATAAGTAGAACATATTATACAGATTATATATTTTCCCAAATCTTCAAAATAATTGAAACGTGTAATGGTGCATATTATCCTTCCTTTAATACCATAAACTACCTCAGTTATGCAGAGGTATAGACATGCAAAGAACAAAGAGTATTGTTTAGAGTAAATGGAAAGAATTTCTATAAAGAGTAGATCCTGGTAGAAATGTTTAAAAGTTTGTAGAGTTCTTGCAGAGGGCCTTGTCCAGAGTTCCTCATGAAAACACTGAAATGGTTCTGATACTTGGTTTTGCTTTTCATAGGTTTTCTTGGGTATGTCTTTGAATTTTGAAACCATGACACCTCAGCTCTCATGGCTTCAGTACTTAAGTATTCCTCATTATGGCTATATGGTAAGTTGTCTTCATCTGTCATTGTGAGTGCATTCCCAAGCTGTGAACAAACAAAATCAAGCCCAACCCTCTCATTCCCCAGCCATGAGCTGTGAATCTCTCCCATCCAGGAACTGTCTTTCAGGAGCAATGCATGAGTACTTCCTGTTAGCTTTGGTAAGCATAAGGTCAGGGATTCATCTGGGATTTTCCTCAGTCACCTCATTGTTTGAGGGAGATGAAGGGTGGGAAGAAATCCCTCAGTAAAGGGGAAGGATTGACTAATTAATGAAAAACATATTCAGTTCAATAAGGGAATAAATAAAGGATGGGAGATTTGAACACACAGCTTATACTAATAGGGAAATTCGAAGAGAACCAAAGACCGTATAATACTCAGAGCCCTACTGGCTTTAACAAGTTAATTGGCTCCAAAGAAAGCTGTGTCTTGACACAGTACAAATTTCTACCTACTAGAATTAAAACTGGTTTTGATTGAAACAAACTAGAAAAGATCATTGCCATAAATCAACAATATAAGCACCAGTGTATTATTTCAATTATATTGTTTGGGAGGTTACAATATTGAGAATGAAGAAAGTAACTATGGGGCAATAATAACCAGAAGTTATTATTGGCCAATTTAAAACATCACAACACTAGGCCTCTTGATTACTTGGGAAAATACTTTGGTTGATTTGCTATGACAAAGATTGTGAATGTGAAACTTGGTATATTTTTAGAAATTACAATCAAGATTAATCTGGAGGATGTAACTGAGACACTTCTTTGGCACTTTTGTTTTTTACTCTTCTGCAGTACTAGGGATTAAACCCAGGCCCTTGTGCATGCTCAGCATATGCTCTAACACTTTGGTATATCTCCAGCCCTTTTTATTTTATTTTGAGACAGGGTCTAGCTAAGTGGAGTTGCCCAGGCTGACCTTCACCTTGCAATTCTTCTACCTCAGCCTTTGAAATTTGTAACTGTTTACCTTGTCCTGCTCCCCCTTGTATCATAGGCTTTGCAGCATAATGAATTTTTGGAACAAAACTTCTGTTCAGGACCTAATACAACAGTGAGCAACTGCCATCCCAGCTTTTTGATGTAAGTTTGTGTTCAATGTAATGGGTTTGCTTACTTTCTACTGTGGTGTGCTATAGAAAGTCCCTTGGGCTTAGAAAAACTCTGAGTCCTTCCAGGGTCAACAAGAGTTTCTGAAGCTAAGTTTTCTCACTCTTAAAGCAAGCCGGTGTGCACTAATAATGCATGGGAACATGCTGAGCTTGTATTTTGCTACAGTCAAAATTGTATTTAATGTGGAGAATTATGTCTTGAGCTTTCAAAAGTTTGGTGTTTTGGTTGTGGTTTTGAATTAACAAGAGAAAAGAGAATGCTAATATATGAAATCTTATAGATTTTTCAAATAATATTGAAATAATTCTTAGTAATAACAAATTTCTATTTTTAATTACTGACAGGAAAAAAATCTATGAAAAGAGTTTTGTTTTGTTTTGTATTTAAATCCTGGTTTGATCTGGGTGTGACATCTTTATAACACAGTCAGTGGCACATTGCTAGTCAGGATGAAGTATATGGGAAAAGAAGAACCAGATAAGCAGCCAGCACGGGCTTCACACTTACATAAGGCTCATGCTCACAAGGGGAAGGAGAAAGCTTCTCTTACAGCAAAGAGAGGCCATGGATGTTTTTGAAACTTCTAAATTGGAAGAGATACACAAGAATGGCAGCAGGTAATAATTGTGGCTGCACCAGGATTTTCTTTTTAATTTTTTTTTTTTTTTAGTTGTAGATGGACACAATGTCTTTATTTTATTGCTTTGTATGTGGTGCTGAGGATGGAACCCAGGGCCTCATGCATGTGAGGCAAGCGCTCTACCGCTGAGCTACAATCCCAGCCCCAGGATTTTTTTTTAGTAACAGCTGCTTTTCTAACCTGTGGCAAGAACACTACATCCTGCTATATCCTGCTTTGTTCCAGCTGCTACTTAAGGTCTGACGGATTCCCAGCCCTGCTGGTATCTTTCTGTAGCTTACTATTTGCGATGCTCATCACAGTCTTGGTGCAAGAGCCTCCAGAATATAACTGTGGCTGGAAGCCCTTGCTCTTCCCTTGTCCTAGTTTTATAATTCTTAACCTGTGTTCTTTGAGTGGTTGTCTTGTGGATGAGCAGAACTATGGGGATCTTTGATTATCTTAGGAAGGGCCATAGGTGTCATCAGTTAGAGAGCTGAGGGTTCCCTATCAGGAGTAAGTGAAAAGTACTTGGTCAGAATTTCCTTTGAAGAGATTTGCATTACACATTTGGAAATGAGTTCATCTGTGGAGGCTAGAAACTTGGTTCATAGTATGACTGCAAATTTGGCCAAGGTTGTTAACCCTAATTCTCTTTTAAATGTGTGTAATATCTATACCCCCTTTAGATCATTTTAGGGTTTAACTAAGTGTTTAGTTGCAAATTGCGTGGCATTGTATCTAGCAAAATTATGACCATTTAATGATTGTTAATTATTAGATATGAAGGGATAACACCTGATTAACTGTAGGCTTCTTGGAAAAAGCAACAGTAAATATATCGAGTAAAATTTGACAGATACTAGAAATGAAATTATATCTTTATTTGTGTTGAATTTCAGATGTACTGGCGAAGAATTCTTGACAATCCAGGGCCTCGATCTCACACCTTGGAGCTTATGGAAGAACCTCCTGGGTTTGGCTTGTATGATATTTATCTTCCTCATAATTGCCTACGTAAAACTGTCATTTCTTAAAAAACATTCTTAAATTCCTCTTTAATTTACTATGAATTACCCTCACATTAAAAAAAGAGCACCTTGGTTTATTTTAAGTATCCAATAAAGATTTTGTATTATTTTCTGTTCAGTTACCATCAACAATTATTTTCATTAGAAAAATTTCACAAAAATCACAACAAACCGTATTATACATGAAAGAATCCAAGCAAAGTGCTGATGACATTATGCATTGTATAATAGTTTGACTCATGAGACAGAAATGGAGAAGAAATCTTGTCTAATTTATTGACCTGAAAAAGGAGAATTGAATTCTAGAAACTCTTGACAAGTTGCCAATATCTCTGATATCAGTTTTCTCATCTTTTAAATAAATAGAGAGGTTAGTATCACTCTAGTTTTAAAAGCCCATGAATCTGTGATTTGCTACTAAATAATAACATATATATCAAGATCTAGAGAGATTCTCAAGGTGAAAAATTAGAGGATGCCTGAATTTCCAGTTGCTCCTTGGCTTGGATAGAAGTAGCAGGAGTACTGCTTCTCAGAGAGGTAGATGAAAAGGGGGAATTCACTAAAAGTCAGTATTGTACAGAGTCTCATAGGGACTCTGAAATTTGGGTGCATTCAAGAAAGAATAAGAAAAAAATTCACTGTATTCAAGCTCATTGTAGAAGTTGCAGTGTGCCTAGTTCACTGCAGAGGGGAGAGACAATACAAACAGAAACACAATGGACAAATTTATCAAAGTAAAAAAAAAATCCCTAGATCAGAAAAACAGTCTGAACTTAGCTGATCCAGAGACTTCCTAGCAAAATGGCATTTGAAAAGTGCTCTGTTTTGCAACTGGAAAGTGGAGAGCTGAGACTAGAGCCATTTTGAACAGTCCATGCTGCAGGTTGCTGCTACAGGAGCATGGGAGGTTGTAGCAAACATTGCCATACCCTACCATTCATGTTGCAGTTATTAGTATTATGGATGGCATAGTTGATATCTGCTGTTTCATGCCATCTATCTCATAGCTATTTATTATTTTTGCCATTGGCAATTTCTAACCCCACCATTCTTGTTTTGGTGGCAATTAGTATTGTATAAGGACCGGTAAATCACCTCATGATTAGAGCAGAGTTGTATTTGAGCTCAAAAACATGGACATTGTGAAAATATACCCTTTATTTTGTGGAAAATCATGTGCACAAAATCCTTGTG
>CM053408.1:57592514-57622758 GCA_028644305.1 Xerus rutilus
TCCGCAGGTGCTGTGAGCGGTATCGTGGGTCTGCACCCACCACGTCCCCAGAACGCAGGAGGGAAGGGGAACCCCGTAAACCAACACTGAGGGATGGTACCCTAGACAGGAATTTTTCTTTTGTTGGTAAAACTGAAAGTGTATGTAGTTAAACACAGGGAAGCTGTATCAGAGTTCTTCCGCAGCCGAAAGGGAGGCCCAGCTCTGACACTGTTAGGCTGGTTGCTTGAGAAAAGAAAGGGACTGGTTCTTTTTTCATGGGTACCTGTTGAAAGCATGAGCTAGAGTGCAGGCATTTTCATTGGTTTGCTGTACTTTTTCAAAGAGTGATTGCTATTTTTGTATGCAAACGCTTCTGCCTGGACAAATGGACTGTCAATTTGGAGCCTAGGAGCATGTTCACTCCTTGTGTTGTTGTTGCACCTTGTATAAAATCCTTGCCCTGTGTTAAGGAGGAGTTCCAGCAGCTGTTAAGAGAACACAAAGATGGAGGTAGGAGAAAGGGCAAATCAGGCAAAGTAACAACTTAAAGGCCTTGAAAGTTAACCTTTACCCTTTGCAATGATTCCCCAACAATTTCATTCTTTATCTAGTTTATCCTTGGAGATATTATGGAGAAGGCATCCTGACTTTAATGATGTACTGGGTTTTGAGGTCCATAAGATTGCTTGAGAGGGTGAGCAGCAGGCAGCAGCACACATACCAGACTTTTAATGGCAGAAAGGCTATAAGTTAAGGTTCTGGGAGTGCATTTCCTCTAGCTGGGGTGGAGGACCAGGAATGGGTCTGACTGTCTCATTTCCCCTCTCATAGTTTCTATTCTCTTAATCTTAATGGGTTCTGTTTTTCATGGGGATTCCCGACTGTCTCAGGGACACACTGGAAGGAGGCAGCCTGGAAGGAGCCAGAGGTGTTTGGGGAAAGCTCGTCAGGAATTGCACAGCACAGATGCTTGACATCATTGTTGAGAGGAAGCTCCTTTTTGGGGTTTGTTTGGAAGATCCAGCTTACTCCTTTAAAAGTCTATATAAAGATTGTTGATGCTCTGTCTCTGATCACATCCATCCTGAGACCTAAGCCCTTGGTTACCTGAACCACTGTTAAGTGAGCAAATTTGTGTGACGGGAAAGGTAGGTGTATGTTATGTGCCCATTTTGTTAGAAAATAACACACAGCTAGAATGAGATGACTGAGTTTGTGTTGCTAGAATCCTAATCCAGAGGTCCGAGTCTGGGGGTCTCAACAAATGAGGTCTGGTCACTTGCCCCCAAAATCAAATGGATAAATTAACAGTACAGCTACATGAGAAACACAAAGGGGACCAGCATTTCCAGCCTTGACTTCAGGGTGCTGACATGAACTTCTAGGTCCTGTATACAAGAAGATAAGAAATAAAGCATAGTTGAGCTATCTTGTTCAAACTGTGGCCTGGATGATCATTATGTCAGGAGTGATCAGGTGGAGTCTTGTTGGAGATAGTAAAGTTGCTATTGGTATTTCTTATTTATCATGAAGTATTCATCCATCCCTAGAACCCGGGGTGACTCAGAACAAAGAAGAAAGATGACAAATGGAGGCAGAGATGCCAAGTTTTTTTTATCCTACCTTTAGTTATCCATTGGGTATTTGTAGGTTCCAGTGAAGTCTGGGTCCTTGGTAGTTTCAGTTGAAAGTCAGCATGAAATACAAACTGACAATTCAGGGTGGCTTTTTAGAAAATGATGTGGTGCCACTGATTCTGGGTTTTGTAGCATGTGGTCTTGGTTAAGGTAAAACCTTACTTGCTTCCAAACATGTGAAGATAAATATGGTTGATATTGGATGGACAAATACTTACTGAGCATGGGAGTTACTATGGATTGAAGAGAAATTTATTAACAAAATTATTTGAAAAGTATTGTGGAGTATATTCTTCTTATTCTCAGGACACAGTTTGTCCTCAAGTTTGGGTGACTTGCTAAAGAGTTGTTGAGCTCTTCTTTGTCATTTTTCTGTGATTAGTTGAGTTTTAGTAATATTAAAACCTATCTACCATGTTAAAATGCATATTAAAAATAATACTAAAAAAGTTCAAACAATAGAGAAAAAAGTAAGGCCAGAAATTCAGGTTCTAAATTTCTCAGTTAAAATTATAAATATATGCACCCCCAACTTTCTAATCTAAGAAAAGACCTCATCTGATAAATCCTGACATAATGATCACCCAGACCACAGCTTTCCCAGGACTGCTGGTCCCACTTCTCTACATGATCTGAAAGCTCATGTCAGTATACCCGAAGACAATGCTGGAAATGCTGGTCCCCTTTGTTTGCTGGTATAGCTATACTAATTAAGGTATAACTTTAATCAGTATAGTCCAGTTGGGGTCAAGGTTCTTCATATCCTGAACAAAGAACTGAGTAAGACACACAGGAGTAGCAAGCAAAGCACACATCTGTTGAAGGTGAAGGTGGAAGTAGCACTCCATAAGGTAGGGTAGAGTGGCCCCGAGTAAAAGGAGAGGCTCAAAGCCTCAGTAGCTGGAAATATAGTGTTCTGTATACTGAGCTGTGAGTTATTCTTTTCCTTATATGGACCTGATTAAAGATCTTACCCCATTTGCTTCTATTGGTTACTTTATAAGACCTGATTAGAATAGTATCCAATTTCCCCCATTGGTTACTTTAGAAAACCTAATTAAAATACTGTCCACTTTGCCCCCATAGGTTGTTTTAAAATACCAAACCTGTGACAAAAGTTATCATGGGCCATAAGACCTCAGTGGTGGGAGCTGTTATGATAATGACACATCATAAATAGGGACACCATGCCTCATCTCCCTGTCTTGTCCTCCAATGGCATTTTTCTTTTTCCCTGCCTCCACTATCTTGATGTCCCTGAATTCCTGCCTAATACCTTCTTTTCACCATTAGTTTTTCTGTTTGGTTTTTGGGGCAAGTGCCCAGACCTGATTTGTTGAGACTCTGAAAATCAATTGTCAGGCCAAGGATTCTGGTAGCAACACTTAGGACAAGAAAAATTACAACTACAATAAACCATCTTAAGAAGCTCACTTAGATCATTCACTGTTTTATGCATTATAGGATAGCACTGAGGTCCTCCCATTGCCCTTCTTCAGTCTTCTCTATAATCCCAAGTGACATACATATAAGATGTCTTCTTCAAAAGTAAGGCCAGAAGTGTCTAGGAAGTTATTAATCCTTTGAATCTCCCTCTGGAACCATTCGAAGTGAGTGAATTATAAAGGAGAAAGGACTACCCAGGCCTGCTGGTGCATGCTAGTAATCTTAGCTACTCAAGAGATTGAAACAGCCAGATCTCAAGTTCAAAGCCAGCCTGCACAACTTACTAAGACCCTGTCTCAAAATAGAAACAAATGGCTGGAGAGCCTAGCATGTGTGAGGCCTTGGGTTCAATTTCCAGGGGGGGGAAAAAAAGAGGAAATTCAGGAAAAATAATCTGAGAGCTACTCAAACTTATCGTATCTTCCTCTAGAGGTCAGTTCCTTCAGCTTCCCTTGCCTGTCAGCACTACTTCAATCATGCCCACCTTGCTTGTACTTTAGGGTGGAGAGAAGAGATAGAAAAGTAAGAAGGGACAGCAGAATACTGAGAAGAAAAACATTATACTTTATCTCACCCTTTCCATTAGTTTAGGATGCCTTAAGATCTTTAGATCCTATATTGGTCAAATAATATCATTATATTGTGTGCATGTATGGATATACAACAACAGTTCCCACCATTATGTACTAAAATAATTCACCAATAAAAATGTATAAACCTTTCAAAACAATTCTGTAGATCCTTAGAATAATAGAGGAAAGTGGCCATTAATGAGCAACTGAATGCTTACTATGTGCAAGTGTCTTTTATAACCATTCTCATGCTCACTCTAAGCTTCCAGGTAAGGGTTTTAGTCATCACATATGTACAGGAGGAATTTGAGAATTCCCAGGATCACTCAAAGCTGGGATAAGTGGAGGTTCAGGGTGTAGCTCAGTGGTAGAGCACATGCTCAGTATGTACAAGGCCCTGGTTCTGTTCCTAGCTTGCGTGTGTGCATGTGTACCCCTTCCCCACATAAGCCCTCATGCTTTCTCTCTCTCTCTCTCTCTCTCTCTCTCTCTCTCTCTCTCTCTCTCTCTCTGACCTCTTGGGCAAAGGTTTCCAGTTAAGTGTTTTGGTTCAGTATTTATAGATAAGAAAGTGAGAGTTCACAGGTCACAAAAGGCTACTGAATTTTATTAATGTTCACCGTGTCTGTCTGTCCATCTCTCTTTCCTTCTTTTCTTCCTCCCTGTCTCTGTATCACCCTCCTTTATTTTCTTCCTTCCTTCTCTTCTTCCCTTCTCCTAAACTGATAGTGAGTTTATATCTTTCCTATTTGTTCACAGAACAGCTCATGATGAAAGCCAACAAGGGAGGAGAAAATTGTGTATGAGTTGAATAGGGAGATCCAGACCTAACTAACCGGTTGTAAACTGTACCACTCCTTCACTTACTGCCCCTGATAAGTCACTTCATCTTGGATGGCAACTTTTTTTTGCGCCCAGAGAACATATGAGTTTGTCAGGAATCATCTGTATTTTATTTAAGGAGCCCAGAAATGAGTTATGAGCCAATTGAAAATGCCAGGAAAGTAGTACGGTGTAAAGTGGGCTGCGAACATTTAGTCTTCTTACCTGAGCCTTCACTAAGAATGCTAGATGCTTCTCTATTCCAGCTGTTGTAAGTGTTCAGTCAGTGGAGTCATGACCTGGTAAGGGTCTAAAGCCCCAGGATCTGGTGCTGATATGTCAATAACTAGCTTATAGCCTCTCCTGTCCAGCTAACCTCATGGTATAAGGGTTAAAGGAGACAGTACAGCAATATTGTTTGGAAACTGTAGAATGTGTATCTATCTGTACAATAAAATATATAAAATGGTATTTGAAAGGTAATATAATTTCAATTTCCAGTCAAAAATTATACAGATAGTTTACATCACTTTTTTCATAGTAAATCTTCAAAATCTGCTGTGTCTATTATGTGCACAGCATATTTTAATTTAAGACTGTATATTTCCCGTGCTTAATAGCCATATGTGGCTAGGGGGCTGCCGTTTTAGATAGTGCAAATTAATTGATAACACTGATAGAAATCCATTGGGTTGAAACCTTTTTTATTCTGAAGATAATGTATTTGTAGAATTGTGTCATGCTTTTAATAACAAATAACTTCTTTGTAATACTCGGTTATTCTTAATAAATGTAGAGTCATACAATTTCAAGAATCTAGGAGGTAAGCCTTGTCCATTATTTTAGTGCATGCTTACTGTATTAGGAAAGTCTAAGAAAACTGATTCTTGGTTATGCCAGCCTCACTTGAACATCTTTCTGATCCTTTTATCCTGTTTCATAAAGTGAGAGATTTTTTAAAAATATGCTTGTTATTCATTCTTATCCCTGTCACAGAGTTCCTGAAGCCCTTGGATTCTCCTGAGTCATTGGAGTGTCTTTTATAATTCATAACGAGGCCAGTCTCAACATCTCTGCATACAAGGCTCTATCACTTAGCTATACACCAACACCAAAGAGGCCAGTTTGATCACACCTGAATTTATGCTAGTGAGGTGGCTGAGGGCGGTAATCCTTGATAGCTTCAGGTTGGGCTGGTCTGAGGAAAGTGTTATAGGGTTGGAACTTTTAGCCCCACCCATGCACCTCTGGGAAGGGAACCTGAGACCTGGAGGTTAAGCTCTTTAAAACCTCTTGAATAGTAAGATTTGATGAGCTTCTTGCTTGGTGAATGCATCTATGTGCACGGAGGGGCATCTCCTAATACTACAGGGACAGAAGCTGTCTTACTGAGGAACCTTTCTAACTTCACCCTGTGCATTTTTCCTTCTGGTTATCCATTGCTATCCTTTTAGTGTCCTTCACCATACTGGTTCAGTGAGCTGTTCTAGCAAATTCACCCAACTCAAGGAGGGAGATCATAGGAACCATGATGTATATCTAGTCAATCAGAAGTATAGGTGTCAACCTACTATTGGGAGTTTTGTCTGAACTGGGGGCCAGTCTTGGGCTGAGCCCTTAACTTGTGGTATCTCAAGCTGTCTCTAAGTAGACAGTGTCAGAATTACTGGATATCCATCTGGGTCCATTGGAGATTTGCTTAGTGTGCATGGGAACCTCCCTCAATATCCAGTCATAGATATGTTCTGTGTTGTGAGAGTTTAGCAGCAGTGAAACAGTTCATGTGTGGTATCAGCCTAATATACCCCCTACGACAATTACTCAAGTAAAACATAAGTGCGCGGCTGGCGATATAGCTCAGTGCTAGAGTGCTTGCCTTCCATACACAAGGCCTGGGTTCAATCCTCAGCACTACACACACACACCAAAAACAAACAAACAAAACAACAAAAACAACAACAACAAACAACCAAACAACCACCACCACAACAAAATCATAGGTGTGCTTCAGAAACTAAAAGGCAGTAGGCTACCTTTAGTTAAAAATATAATGATATTTCTGTCATACTAGGTATTACCTAATGGTAATAGTTCACTCATGCTAAACCACTTACCCATCTCCATCCTCAGACCTAAGCTAGGAATAAAATGCATCTGACACATGCAGTGTCAGTTAGTACTGGGGGATAAGCCATTACCTGGGGCCTGTGGACCCACTGCAGTAGCTCCTGAACAGTTTTATTTTTGCTACTTAGTCATTTCTCTGGAGCTTACATAGATATAGATCTGCCTGGCCCCAGGAGGATGTGCTTCATTTGCCTCACAGAATGCCACTGGTGGAAGTGTAGTCTCCCTCAATAATTATCTCTAGGAATCATATATGCCTTGTAGTAATAACTGATTCATACCAAGAGATAATCCAAGTGCCTTAAATTTTTCAGCAAAGAGCAATTGCCACCCTCTCTGCCATTCCTTCCAACGAAAAGGGAAGAGATACAAACACTTCTGAACAGTTTAGAAAACTGTAAGCTTCCTGCTTCCACTCCTCTCTCAGTGTTCCAGAGACATCTCCACAAGCCTAATTTCTAGAAGGGTCTCATGGCTCATGTCATTTGAATATCAGTTAATCATAAATATGCCAGATTAACCAGGAAGAGGGGTTTTGGTATGTCATTCTTCACAAAACAATACTTTATAGGATAAGCTTTGACTGGGCTGTATAGATTTTGATAAGGAAAACTTCAGGAACAATGATGGCACGTTAAGTCCAACACTACACTTCTATTATAAACATTGAAAAATGTTGCTTGTTTTATATTGAATTTTATTTTGTCAGGGAGGTTGAACCAGAGATTGAACCCAGGGGAGCTTAACCACAAAGCCACATCCCCAGCCTTTTTTAGTTTTTGTTTTGAAACAAGAGTTGCACTAAGTTGCTCAGAGCTTTGCTAAAACACCAAGTTTATTTAATTTTGAAATAATTGTTGACTTAATGAAAAGTTAAACAAAGTTGAGAGTCTGTATAACATCCTGCATAACTAGAGTAGAATCATCCAAACTAATAAATATACATTGCAGACCACTATTATTATTATTATAGTATTATTAATTAGATTAATATTACTAATTACATTATTAGTAATACTATTAGTTATATATTTTATTCCAAGATTTCTTGTCTCTCTCCTACCCTTTTTCTGTTGAGGATCCAATCCAGGTTCTCACATTGAAATTCACTGCTATATATCTAGTTTCCTCCTTCCTGTAATAAGTTTTTGGCCTTTCTTTTTCTTTCTCATGATTTTGACACCATTGAAGATACCAATCAATTTATTTGTCATTTTATGTGTTTGATGTTTTCTCATGATTACTTTGAGGTCCTACCTTTTGAGAAAAATACCACAGAAGTAAATGGCCTTTCCAGTGCATCATATTACGAGTATGTGGTGTTGATGAATCTCATTGCTAATGATGTTAGCTTTGGTGGAGGTGATGTTTGCCAGGATCTAAATGTACAGTTATCATTTTCCCTTTGTAAGTAAGACATATCTTGGGAGACAAACTTGGGTTATGCAGATATCCTGTTTGTTCTTAAATTTCTTTTGATGAATTTTGGCATCTACTTTTGGAACATGCTGTAATTAGTGTTATAAATCCACAGTGCTAAGGATGGGTTTTTAAAAAATGGTTCATTTATTCTACACTTTTAAATTTTCCTGTAAGGAAATTTATAGTATTATTACTGTAAATTTTGAAATAATTGTTGACTTAATGAAAAGTATTATTTATAGTATTATTACTATAATTTACTACAATTTATAGTATTATTACTATAAATACTATAATTTATAGTATTATTACTATAAATTTCCAATCTAATATGAGAACCTGGATTGGATCCTGAACAGAAAAAGGGTAGGAGAGAGACAAGAAATCTTGGAATAAAATATTTAACTAATAGTATTACTAATAATTTAATTAGTAATATTAATCTAATTAATAATACTATAGAATTTCCCTCTTTTCCTTCATTTATTCAACTTTTATATTAGTATTGATTCATGGATGATTATTTCATTATATGGATTATAATGAATTATTAACTTTATTTGATTCATTATTCACATTGTTCTAGCTTTTGCCACCAAAACTTCTTCTTTCAGACCGTGCCCTGTGACATTTATGTGTAGTAGATTTGTGACCTAGTAAATATATCTGTACAAGACTGGTACTGCCTTAAATTTCATACACTAGAGAGGACTTGGTTGTAATTGGCAATTTGCATTCAGTCTTTTAAGGGTAAGGAGATCAGTTTGGCTGGACTTAGAAGTTTTTAAAAGTTCCCAGTTTATCTCAAATGATGACTTGTAAGTGTTTACAGAACAAACAGCATACACATGAGCTGTTTAGTAGTCAGTGGTAATAAACGTGGAACACTTTATTAGCTTAGTAGCTTGATTAAACTTTATCCTGACTAGTAACCAATTGTATGTGAAGGGAAGATATAAAAGCATCCTGTTCTTGAGATGTTTAAAGAATCCTCGAATGAATTATGAGGATACCTCCCTCTCTGTCATCTTGGGGCAAGTCTGTGAGCCTGCTTCCTCATTCAAGAAATAAAGGTTTTAGGCAATAGTTTTGTTGCCCATGCTTTTCTGGCATGCTTAAAATACTCCTTAAAATCCAAAACGTTTAGTAAACTACCTCTATTTTAGTTTTAATTTTACTATCTGCTGATTGAATCCACAGTGCTAAGTGGGTTTAGTTAAACTGAAAATCCATGTTTATTTTAGGCATAATACATCGACGTTAGTGGTACTAGCAATTCTATAGACCTGCATACATAATGAGACATTACTTGATTTGAGATAATGCCAGCACTCATAGATTATAGGGTCTTGTAATAATTTAGACCAATCTGTGATTTTCTGGACTTTATGCACTTGTACACATACACACACACACACACACACACACACACAGAAAACACACACACACTTTTGTACTTTTGTTTACTGCATTATAATGGAAATTCATTCATTCATTCATTCATTTCTTCAATATTTGTCCTAGGGATTCAACCCAAGGCATCATTCATGTTAGGAAACGACTCTACTGCTGAGTTCTACCCACACTCTTTTTTTTTAATTATTATTATTTTCAATTTCGAGTATGGGTCTTGCTAAATTGCTGAGGCTGGCCTCATACTATTATTTCAAGCAATAAAAAATGTTAGTTATTTTATCAACTCAGATCTCCCCACATTCTTTTTTTTTTTTTTTTCCAAATTTTATTTTGAGTCTGAGTCCTGTTAAATTCCTGAGGCTGTCTTCCTGCCTCACATTCCAAAGCACCTGGGCTTATAGGTGTGCAGTTAAAATACATTTGTTACTGCAGGTCTCCTCAGAATTTTAAGAAATAGTGCTGCTATTCTCCCCTGAGTTTCTGTTCACAATTAGCATATGATTGTTATGATTATTGAATTATAAACTGGAGGGAAACAGGAATGTTGATCTTAATATGGTAGACATGTATTAGCACATATTAGACATTTGTGGAAATGTTACCATCAGCCAAGCCAGGGATCTTACCTGGATCTCTGCTGACCAGATTAGGCTGCTTCCCCACATGAAAGGCAAATGATAGGAAAAGGAAAAATGAATTTTATGCACCTTAGCCTATTTTCTTGTTTTCCCCTTGGATCTATAGATTGTCATCTCTAACAGTGACTTCCCTGGGGTTTTCATGAAAGGAGTGAAAAATGGGGAGCCTTTGAGTTTGTTGAAGATCTCTGCCTATTCCCATAAAAAAATACCACAAAGACATGGATAGTCCTCCTTTTTATTAACCTATCTCCTTTCCTCAGTGTTTGTATTCTATATTTGTAACCTTTCAACTCTGGAGTTGAGAAAATGATTTGTGAGTAAATATTCCCCTTCTCCATTCTTTGACTTTTGAATAAAATCATTTGTGGGACATTGGTTTTCCATGGGATGAGTTTCCACATTTAGGATGAATAACATTACAAGAATCTATCATCCCTACAGCAGTTCTACAAATCTAATTCTTAACATGATTGCTAGTGACTTCTTGCTAATGATTGTAAGAGTTGTGGTTCATTGTGATTTAGTCTTTCATTCAATAAAAATCTTTGAAAATAGGGTATGAGGAGATTTGAAGGACTGAAATAACTAGACATTGTGACATTAAATGTCAAATTCAATTTCCAAATGCAAATACGATTTTTAGAAATTATTGTTTTGCAATGAAAGGGTTAAGGAGATGCTTCTATAAATATTATTCTTTTATTTACTTTAAATAGAGGAGGCAGGTGAGAGCAAAAAGACAGATAAGGTGAAAGTGCTTACTCTGTGATGTGAGCTCGAAGAACAGTTTAATGCTAAATTGTTGGAGTTATAATCTAAATACTGGCATACATGGTTAGGAAAGCCCTAGGGGTGGGGATTCCTGGAAAAGTTATAGTTATTCAAATTGTTCTTGTTTTGTTTTCTTTTTTCCCTTGGCCTACCATTGCTATTGGAAATTTTAAATACAAAAATATGAAACTCACTTCAGGAATGAAAATACTATGTTTTGGTTAAAAGTAATGTGAATTCAATTTCGAGATCAGATTGAATTCTTTGGGACTTACCTCATTTGTTTTGCTTGAGGAAAAGTATTGCATTTAGTTAATAGAAGACAGTTCTGAAACAACAGGAGCATTTTCTTTTTGACTGTTGCCCCATTTGCTAGTTTTATACATTTATTTTTTTCAAATTGAAGCACACAGCATTTCTGTTACCAGTACTGCAGATTCCTGAGTTCCCCCAAAGTAAAATCAGGCAGAAACACAGTTTGGCAGGAATAAGGCTTTTATTTTTAAGCTATAATATAAATAAGGCAGCACGTGGGAATGGAATTCACAGACATGCTCCATAAAAGAGAAATACAGTTTTTGTTGTTGTTTTCCTTGTTTTGTTTTTTCATAGCATATAATAGAGTAGGCTGGACTCAGTGATGTCATCACATGGAGAAGTGAGTCTTAGAGATCACCTGGGCTCTTCTTCATCATGAGTCCTCATGGGCTCCATGTCTCATTATCGTATTAGGTCTCTGTCCTGAGATATAATTTTAATATGCTACTAAAATAAGGGTTATCATGGGTTATTCCACTGACTAGTTTGCACAGGCCTTTATCCTGTATAATTCGGGGAAGCCCTTAGCATTGTGTTAGAGGAAAGTAAAATATTAATATGTATTCCTGTGCTTCACTGAATGTTAGCTTCATAACTTTGCCTTTCTCAGTCTGTTTCCTGATGTTTGCTGACCCCATAGTCTTGAGGACTGACTGTACTACCTCCCTTTCCTACTCTTTTCTTTTTTATCATTTTCCTGTCTTTGAAAGAACTAGGGGCAGAGAAAAATTTCTTCATGGATGACACTGGCTTTTCAAAAACAAAGCTAGGTTTGTTGCAGTTAACATTTCGAACCTCTTTCACAAGACCAGTTCACATTAATGTCTTACTCTAATTAAATATTTTAAGGGGCCTTTTGTAACTTGTTTAGTGAAATGTTTTTAATTTCCTTTATAAATTTAATATTCAGTTTTTGCTTTAAAGTATTGAGCTTCTTAACTATTGTCTTGATTTACTTAATAATTTTCATACTTTAAAATTTGCTACAATTTAAATGCCCATTAAGGAAATTATTTTCCATTATGAAAAATTATGTTGGAGTTTACCTTCTCAACTGATTAAAGGTACATAACAACCAGAAATATAAAGTATGGAATTATAATTCAGAGAGCTTTCTCATGTGTTGGACTGCTTGCTAAGCTTGTATTTGTAATAACAATGTTATAAACTCTAAAAACAAAAAAATGGTGGCACATGATGATGTAGGGCTATACCTAAACTTATGCCAGGCAAGTCTAAGGCTCAGCTGTCTTTTCCCAACATTATGAATTTTGGGTGGCTTGCATACTCTTTAATTATTAGGAAATTATTTGACATCTAATTTGAGTGCAAAGATTCAAAGTTGTGTTTCCTCCCATTATAGGTTCTAAGGCTGTTCTCCTCACAGTGATGTGGGCTGATCATTAGAAAGGAACCTACTCACTACAGCAGAGTTTAAAGCAGACTTGGTTTAAATGTATTTTCAAGAGTTTGCAATCACATTTATATGGACTATCAACTTAGTGTTGCTCTCCTCTCTACAGAATGGCAGAATATGTCAAGATGTCTTCTGGTAGTGACCAGGATTTTATACCATTTTTACAAAGAAATACCATTGACCTTCCTGAGATGACCTCCAGTGACCTGAAGACATTTCCTGAGGGGGCTGTGTTAAGTTTTCATAACATCTGCTATCAAAAAAAAGTGAAGAGTGGCTTTTTATTTGGTCAGAAAACAGTTGAGAAAAAACTACTATCAAATATCAAGTATGTATATAAACTTTTTGAAAGATCACTTTCATGACCTATAATAGATTTCACAGGCTTTGCCTATTACCAATAAGTTACTGTGAGCATTTGTGTTTAAGTCTTTGTGCTGGTGTATAGACACATGCTTTCATTCCTTTTGACTAAACTAGGACTAAAATGATTCCATCAATAGGATTGACTCATGAAATGCTGACGAGATTTTTGTGTGGAAATAATGTGATTTGACCACATTGCATGTTAAATAGCTGTACAAGCATACTGTGGAAATGTGTATTTACCTTGCCCTTCCCTAAATAAATGTGTATTTATAAATGTGTATTTATCCTTCCCTCCTCCTCTCTCTCTCATTTTTTCCTTTTTTTCCCAACGTGGATGATAGATCATACTGGGCCATCATTTTACCACTGAGCAATGGCCCTAATCCTCTTGCTTATCTTTTCTACCTAATAGACTACTGACTCAATATATAAGGGTCTCCTCTACTGAAGACTTCACATTGAGTCTATGGCTCAGTGGTATGCATCTTTATCCCTAGCTCCTTTAGCATTACTTTCTAGAAAGATGGTTCCTGAGCTGGGCGCAGTGGCTCATGCTTGTAATCCCAGCACTTTGGGAGGCTGAGACAGGAGAATCGCGAGTTCAGCCTCAGCAATGGCAAGGCACTAAGCAACTCAGTGAGACCCTGTCTCTACATAAAACACAAAATAGGGCTGAAGATGTGGCTCAGTGGTCGAGTGCCCCTGAGTTCAGTCTCTGGAACCAATTAATCAATAAAAATAAAAAAAAAAGATGGTTCCTGCCCTGTATAATCACTCAAGTGTTTTCTGGCAGCAACCAAGGAAATGATGTGTCCTCAGAACAAAGGCAGGAGAGGTCCTGAGGACCATCCTTCACTGTGCTCCTCACATAGGTGACTGACCACCACATCATGTCTCTTCAGTTTTATCCAACCTGGTAATTTCTAGTCACACCCCACTCCAGGTGATGCTAAAACTGATCACCTGGTTATGTTGCTATCTGTCAAACCTTACCATCATAATCAGCATTTTCCTCTTTGTGATTGATTAATATGAATAGCAATACTCTGATATCACTCCAGAATCTTGTTCTTCATTAAAGTTTAGCTTCGTTCCCCTTGATGACACTTGTCCGAATAAGCAACCATTATGATAGTTTATAAAGGGTGATTTTCTGTTTCATCATGTCATAATTTGCATTCAAGTAATAGGAAAAAGTTTTATTCATCATCTCTCCTCTTAGTTACTGTATGGATACATGGATTTGTTTTTTCTTTTACTGGGGATTGAACTCAGGGTTACTATAACACTATGCTGAATCCTCAGTCCTTTTTATATTTTGATTTGAGATGAGTCTTGATAAATTGCCCTGGCTAGCCTCAAATTTGCAATTCTCCTGAGTCAGCCTAATGAGTCATTGGGATTTTAGGAGTGCATCACTGTGTCTAGCATGTGTTTGTATATTATACAATAGCACTCAATAGTAATGCATAATTATTATCATTTATCTTCATACTCGTATTGTTTCTGATTTAGTCAGTAAGAAACTTCAAGATGGATTCCTTCCTCATTTTTTTGACTTACTCCTCCATTCTTAATTCCTTGGCAGAGATAGAAGTTCCAAACTTAATGCATATTTGCCCTTCCATAACTGTAATCATCCAATGTTCATTTTTGTGGAGAATGATATTGACAAAACAAGATCTTGGTGATTTGAATACTTATTACTATTGGTACATCATTACTCCTAAGCCTTCTCAATGGACAGGCCTAGGAATATATGTATGCAGGCACCTATACACATTGAATCTGTATGAATTGGTAGTATGGCCATTTTGATAATATTAATTCTGCCTATCCAAGAACATCAGATGTTTTTCCATTTTCTAAGTAGTTCTTCAGTTTCATTCTTCAACATTCTATAGTTTTCATTGTAGAGGTCTTTCACCTCCTTGGTTAGATTAATTCCCAAGTACTTTATTTTATTTTAGTTTTTGAGGTTATTGTGTATGGAATAGTTTTCCAAAAGGAATAGTGGTTTAAAGTATAATTGAAAGGAATTTAGGGGACTTAAGCCATCTTTCTTATAAATTTTGAGTAGTAATAACATCCTTTGTAGACTAGATTTTATTAACCAATAGTTTTGTTTTCTTTGGTTTGGTGCTTGTTTTCTGTCTGCAGTTTCTTCAGTCTTCCTGTATATTCAATGCAGACCCTAAATAAATAGTACTGTATTTAAAGTGGAACAATAAATCATGCTTTTGTGTTTACAGTGGAATCATGAAACCTGGTCTCAATGCCATTCTGGCACACAAAAGTCAACCAAAACATTTGTGAGTATAACAGAAAATATAAGTCAACCATTTCTATGTAGTTGTAGTGTGATTTTAAAAATGACTATTTTAAGCATTATTAGGGCATGATAAAGCAATTGACAGAGAGCTATTGGCTATATTAGGAGCAAATGGGGAAAGGGAAAAGGGGACAATGATAAAGATGGAAAGATGGAACTAAAGAAATAATTGAAGGCAAGGTAGAGAAGCACCTTGCCTGAGCTGGATCCACCAAGGTCAGACAGCCAGAAAGCTCATTTGGGAAGTCTGTGCTGGATCAGCCAATGTGGCTTTGCTTTTATACTTTTGGGTTTTCTTGTAACAAACAAAAGATGGTGAGATTTTAAACACACACACACACACACACACACACACACACATAAATAATTTTAGTTAACCTTAGATTTCTTGAATAATTTTCTAACTTTAGCAGAATATGAGAGGTATGGCCTATTTAGAGGAGAAGAAACCATAACATATATGTCCTTTTATAGGTTGTTAAATGTCTTAGCTGCAAGGAAAGATCCATCTGGATTATCTGGAGATATTTTGATCAATGGAGCACCTCAGCCTGACAATTTTAAACGTATTTCAGGTTATGTAGGTCGGGTAAGAATTAGTAGATTTGCCTTTTATGTTTCATCTGTTTCTGTATGGGCATGCTCCGTAATTTACAGCTTATTGTTCTCCAATTGTTTATGTGACGTGTTCACATAACCTTCTTTTATTCCACCAGCTTTTTATAATCTTCCATTGTGGAGTTAAATGGAAAGGCAGCGAGAACTTGGAATATGACCCTGTAGGACAGGACTTCTGTATCATTTCCAAAAGGGTCTACTGCAGTCCTTTTTACCCTTCTGGCACCTTAGTCCTTCCCCTGGAAGAAGTGTTTGTCCAATCTTTGTACAAAAAAACCTGAATGTGTCTTGTTGCAGTTAGCATGATTATCTGGGCTCAACCTTGATGTGCAGATGGGGGATAAAAATGTCTTCCTTGGGCTCTGCTGCAGCTGCCATTGTGTGGATCACTGCAGTTGGTAGAGTTGAAAGTTTACTATTAGCTAGGACTTTACTTTGGATATGTTAATTTATAGATTATGGATTAAGTTATATACACTTAAGTGATGGTCTTAGAAAAGACTCAGTATGTCTCACTAAAATACCATTTGCCTTTAGGATGATGTGGTGATGGACACCCTGACTGTGAGAGAAAACTTGCAGTTCTCAGCAGCTCTTCGGCTTCCAGGAGCTATGACAAATCATGAAAAAAATGAGAGAATCCACAAGGTCATTGAAGATTTAGATCTGGATAAAGTGGCAGATTCCAAGGTAATGCGAAAAAAACCCTGATAGTATCACATCATAACCATGAAAGAGGACCTCCCTGTGTGGATAATGTGACCCTAGTGAGAAGTTTCCTAAATGTGTGTGGTCAGAGTGGCTGCTTTCTGTAATGATAACAGTGACTAGTTACATACCATGAAGGTGGAAATTAAGTGGAGAAATAATCTAATGATGATTGAATTCTGGGAATGGAGGATGGTCTAGTGTGGGGAGTGCTCCTCACAGGGCCTTTTCCACCTTCATTGTTCAAGTCATGGCTCATTTGATGTTTTTGAACTGAATTTTCTACCTTCTGTTTGTCTTCTTGCATTTAACTGCTATTTTCTTTCTCTTCCACTTGGTGATGGTGGTGATAAGAATGAATCAGTGTCCCGTTTCCCCAGATGTTGAAGATTGAATACCTGAGAAATGCCAAGGCAAGCATAGAAAGCAAGTTTTAGTTAAAGGTGTAAAGATTTCACGACCAAAGAGGAGAATTAAGCCACTCAGCAAGGCTTTATTGGAATATGCGCTCTCGGACCAAACTCCCGTTCACCAGAGCGTGTCCGGAAGAATGGCGCTGGAGATTCCCTGCACAGAGAATTTCAAGAAAACCTGGTCAGGAAGAAGAGGGCTTGGGGACAGGAAGAGAAGGCCAGAGTCCTTCCTGGATAGGTCAGGAAAACTCGCTGATTGACAAGAGGCGTGTCTACTAGTGATGTCACATCTGGCTTGCAGCTCCGCTTAGCAGCTGCTGAACGGTTCCCCTAATTGGGCATCTTAGACCCTGACCAGACCTAACAAAAGGATAGAACAGAGACAGACTTTTCCCAAGGAGCAAGGGACCCCAGAGCTAGGTGTCTGAGGAAGTGGGGGTGTCTGGCCCCTTTTATAAATTTTAGATTTCCATTGTTCTCATGCCCTCCTTCTCTCTTCACTTTGCCTAAATGACTAATGACCAAAAGGTAGGGAAGAAGCCCTCCAGGGATGCCCCTCCATGTCTGCCTAAACAGGCTGGAAAGGAGCTGCCCAGGAGGTACTTTATTTACGACTCCCTGCAAGGAGGAACAATTCCCTGGAGGCAGGTAGCCTTGGCAACAGGTTGGGGAAGAGGAAGAAATGTCCTGGAGATATTTGCATTTTATTTCCTTTCCAACCAGCTCCCATCTTCCAGATTGGACCCAATTACTTATTACCTACACTGACTGGTTTTTTTTTTGCCACCCCTCCCCCTACCAGAACCTGAGCTTTTTTTGAGGTATATTTCTGGAATTGATAAATGACAAGAATCCAGGGAGTTTTGCTTCATATATTAAACTTTCCTGTAATTTGGCTTTCAAAATTATATTTGGTCAAATTTAATTTGTGCAGTCACCAAGTTTTTGTAGCCTTTCTTTGTCAGTGTTTTCTCCCATCCTATCCCTCACTCTCTTCCTTCTTTCCTTTGCCGATACTTATTTCCAGACCAACATTCCAGGCTCCTTTAGGTTTCAGAGGTCAGTTGTGAACAAGAGTGACAAAGAGTGAGACAGTTAATGCCTTCTTAGGGATCGTGGAGAGAAATTGAGTGGAATGAGTCAACCTAACTCAGTTTAACATTTGAACGAACACTCAGTAGTCAGGGATTGCTGAGCAGACATTTGAAGCTGTGTGTGATAGTGAGCTATTTAGAATGTGAGTGGTTCATCATCCCCCCTCCCCATGAACTTCCCTCCTTAGAAGCAAGGAAAGATGGGGTTCTATTGGCTGATGCTTCCTGTGGTACTTGTGGATAGTCTTGCAAGTGAAGTATATTTGTTATGGAAGAATAACCCTGGGATGCCACCATTTACCATTTATTTTTTTGTTTACTGAGTGATTGAGTTGTCTTTACTTTTGCTGTGTTTATTGACTGGATTTTGAGTTCCTTGTGTGGTATTTTACTCTATTTTTTAACATTTAGCACTGGTCACCCCAAGTTGCTTACTTGTATTCATGGGGAGAATATGCAGAGGCAGTTGTTGATTGCCTATATTCAAATAATCTAACTGAATCAAACAGTCCAAACTTTTTAAAAAACTTTTTATGATATTTTGAACATAGTGACAATGTAGAAAAGATAGTCTGATTACTATAATGTGATTTTTGGGTAATTAATAGAATAGTATAATTGCTAATTCTGTTCCCTTAGATTTTTCAGTTGTTAATATTTTCTCCCTTAGTTATTACAGCTATTTCTTACTAGAGTATTTTCTTTGTGTGTGTGTGTATCTATACAGGAGATAAACACACACATATATACACACACATGAATATAAAATATTTCACCTTCGAATATTTTTATGCACCTAGAACAAATAAGCACATTGCCCTCCTTGCTACAATACCATTATCAACCAAAAAATTGAGCAATATTTTTGCATCTTCTATTTCAAGCCCATATTCATTCACATTTTCCAAATTGTGTCCAAATGTTTTATATAATTCAATTGTCAATAGGACCCTTGATTGAATTCTGTAAAGAGACTCTTTAGGAGCTCCAAATTTCATACTCATTTCCAACTTTCTGCCCCACTGAAACCTTCCTTCTCTGCTCACATACAAAATGACATTGACTTATTGAAATGAGTGAGTCCATTGCTCTGTGAAATAACCCATCTTCTTTTAGGCTTGAAAGGACAAATCAGAAATTCTGCATTCAGTTGGGTGTAGAGAATGGCAGTCTGGAAAACCTTACAGAGATTGAAAAGGTGCTAATGTGGTATGGTAGATAGCAAACAGTTCCTGGCTCTAAGTGTGCCCACTTCTATTAAGTTCACTTGGGGACTTTTGGTGGAAACAGTGTGGGAAGTTATTAGAAGTCTAATAAATCACTATAGACTTTTCCCCTTTTCCTCTTCTATCTTTATCTCCTGTTTTAGACTACAATTTCACTATGTCAGGGCCATGTCTCTTCATGTTCTAACATACTCTCTTAAACCTAAATATTTGACTTAAGGAACATACAGGACTATTCAAAGCATGGCCTTCACATCCAGTCTAGGCCCTTACTTAGCAGCTCTGCTCACTTAACTCATCTTATAAAAGAGAAACTTCTTTCTTCTCCCACATGTTCATCTATTTGTTGTTCAGAACAATGAGGACAATGAGAGAAAGTATTACTGGCAGGACTCTACAACAAATCATAGTGACTGTGCCATTCTTGTTGAAATGTAATAATCTGTGCTTTAGTTTTTATCTAGAGGAGAAAGAAAAAGGACCAATATAGCAATGGAGCTGATCACTGATCCTCCCATCTTGTTCCTGGATAAGCCAACAAGTGGTTTAGACACGAGCACAGCAAATGCTGTTCTTTTGCTCCTGAAAAGGTAAATGTTATAGGAACATTGTTCTTTCATTTATTTAATATTGGATCACTTCTATGTACCAGATATTCTTGGCTCAGGGAATTCAGAATTCATCAGCAGGTTTGCTTCTTTCTTTGTTAGAGGGAAATTGTCAAGGAACAAAGAAGTGTTATCAAGGCTGATGAAACAAGAGTGTAGGGAAGGAAGGTTGTAATGGGGTTGGGAAGCTATTTGAAATAGCAGAAGGATCAGGGAAGACTGTAAAGATGATGTGAGCTGGAAGAGAAAGAGACTTGATGCATCTGTAGAAGAGAGGTTTGGCTGGAAGGAGCAGCAAGTGGCCCTGAGGATCTGGTTTGTGTGGAACATCAGAGAGACCCCAGCGACAGAACACAGAGGCTAACAGGAGGGGGAAATTGGGTGATTTACTGGAAAAACAAAATACCACAGACTGGGGCTGAACAACAGAAATTAATTTTCTTACAGCTCTGGAGGCTGGAAGTTGATATCAAGATATCCACAGGGTTGTTTTCCTCCAAGGCCTCACTTATCAGCTTGTAGATGACCATCTTCTTCCTCTATGTCTGTTTCTAATCACCTCTTAATGGACATCAGTGAGCTGAAGACCTTTAGGGTTCTGATTCAGTCATAATGACCTCCTTAAAGACTCTTATCTCCAAATGTAGCCACATTCTGAGGTACTGGGGGTTAGGACTTCAACATGTGAGTTTGGTTGAAGCCAGAATTTAGCCAATCACAGGTAAAAATGATATGAGTTAAAGTTGGGCTGGTGGAGATTTCATAGCTCTCCTAGGCCACCGTAAGATGTATGGCTTTTCCTTCCTGTTGCTAGGGACATGGGAACATTTATTTTTTGTCTTGTTAAAGATACAGTTAGCTTTTATTTGCCATTCTAGAATTGGGCAACAATGACTGTGTAATGAACTGAGCAAAGGGGGTTGACTTTGTAGGCAGAAAAGGGCAGAAGAAAGAAGGGAACATAAAGCAGATAGGTCCTTTCAAAGTTACCTTTCTTAAAGAGTTAAACAGAAGGAATTTATTCATAATGCAACTCAGGTAAGCTAGAGCTTTTATGATTGGTTGCTGAGAATCTGATTTTGGAAAACTGGCCCATCTCAGTTTGGTTTGACTACTTTGCACTTGGCACAAATGACTCATGGAAGCGTTTTGAGCATATTAGAGAAGGGCAGCGGCTGTGGGGAAGGCTGTGGGGTTAGGATAAGGGTGAGTGCAGGACTCTAAGAAGGAGCTATTGAGGCAGGATGGGGCCTGGACTAAGGTGCTCATGGTGCAGTGGTGAAAAGAGCACAGGTTCTGGATCTGTTTGAAGATGGAACAAGCAGAATCAGTTCAGGACGTGCATCTGGGGTATGAGAATTAGGAGAAAGATGCCGGAGAAAGGGGCCTGATTAAGAGGAAGAATGAAGCAAGAGAAATGCCATTTGCTTTTATCAAGAAGTGAAACTGTGGAGCCAGATGTGGTGGCACTTGCCTGTAATCCCAGCGGCTTGGAAGGCTGAGGCAGGAGGATAGCAAGTTCAAAGCCAGCCTCAGCAACTTGGTGAGGCACTAAGCAACTCAGTGAGACCTGTCTCTAAATAAAATACAAAAAAGGGCTGGGGATGTGGCTCAGTGGTTGAATGCCCCTTGGATAAAATACCCAATACAAAAAGGAGGAGAAGGAGGGGAAGGAGGAGGGAGAAGAAAGGAGGGGGAGGAGAGGAGGAGACTGTGGCAGGAAAGTTTATAGAAAGAGTTCAAAACTTCACTTTTAAACATCTTTAAAATTATAAAAAATATCTTCAAAATGAATAGAAGGCTCCAAGAATATTACAAAAAAAATCCACTCCCCTCACCTAGACTCTCCAACTGTTACATTTTACTGCATTTTCTTCTCCTCCCTGTCTCTGCTTACCCTTACATAGATTTTTTTTCTTTACATTATCCTCCATCACTACTAAATACTCCTTAGTGTAAACTCCAAGAAATAAGAACACTATACCGTGTCAACCTCCCAGGGAGCAACTCAGCAGCGACAGCTTCACAATCATTGAGTCTTTCAACTCCAGTTAGATGTCACCAGCTCCCCTTGCAGTGTCTCTGTTTTCCTTCTGCCTCAGGATTCTGAAGAAACACATATTTTCTGGCTGTTCCATTTTGTTTTTCTAATCTGGAAGAGATCCTCAGTCTTTCTGTGCCTCTCATGTGGTTGAGTCTTAGAACATTTCATGAGTGACCCTCAGCTGGTCCATCTCAGTTGCATGGGTTGACTCAGGCATAAAACCTTGCTGGGTTCTTAGTGTAACACACTTGGGCTGCAGCCATCACAGGTAGTGTGCACCTCAGTCGTCTGATCATGTTGGTGTCTGCTGGACTTCTTTTCTGAGAGATTACTATTCCCCCCCATTGGAATAGATTAGTATGTTATTGGGAAATAAAATAGGATATTATGCCAAAATGATGTTCCTCATCAAATCTCTCCCACCAGTTTTAGCATGCACCAAAATCTCCTGCTCTTATGGTAGCTGCCTAACAGTAATTGGTGACAAGTTATCTAAGAAAGAGGTGTTTCTTCTTCCCTATTCATTTCCTGTAAGATGCAATGAGTTGGAATCTCTATTATTCTGTTTTAATGATCAAGTTAATCCTGATTGGGCCTATTGGAGCCCCTTCAATGTGGCGTTTGTGTTCTTTTGACCTCTCCCTAATCATTTTTCCAGCATTTCTTTTCCTTGGGGCCAACATGATGTTCCATGCTCATGTTGTACTATATCAGTCACTTGTGGAAGGAGCCCTGATTCCTTCTGGTAGTTGATATTTAGAAACCAAGATCTGGTTGCTTAGTGTGCTCACTACTATTGGAGTGGCATTGCTCCTAGTGGCATTGCTTTTAGTAGAAAATCTAGGAAATATACATGTGTGTGTATGTGTGTGTGCGTGTGTGTGTGTATACACATAATATAGAAATGTGCTTCTATATTTTATTTGTTCATATATTAATTATAAATATATTTTATATGTGCATTTGTGTGTCTGTGTGGTTTGCACATGCTATGCCCCCAATCTACCACTGAGCTACATTCCCAAAACCTATATAATTAGTTCCGATAGAAAGGCACAAATAAACATAATCTGTAAATATTGATGTTTGTGTTAGCATGTATACATTAAAAATCTCATGAATTCATAATAATATTTCTTATTCCAATCTAACACTTCAGTGTTATTTTAAATTTTGTCCTTTCCCTCTTTGTAAGTGACTTTAGACATTGAGAGATATGGCTCAGTATCTCAATATATTTGCTTATTTTCTTAGTCAAATAATTTAATTGTTTAATGCAATCAGTCTCCAAATTGATTTGTCTACCACCTCTGGAACCCCCTCTGTCTCATAGGATAAGCTGCTATACACACCACCTTCATGGCTCACCCTCTCTTATCACTACATCACTTCCTCTGGTGCCCATGACCCCATAAGTAAAGTTCTGTGCTAGAAGAGAAGAAACAGGAAGATGCAAAGATGGCTCAGGGTTTAAACATCTTAATTATGAAATGTAAATTGAACATATAAATGAAGATGCCAAGTTATGGGTCTGGCATTCAGGTACCAGTTCAGAATATACCCAGGATATTTTAATTGTTTAGAAATATGTAGTGATGTTTGTTAGCAAATGATGGATTGATAAAAAACACTATAACTTCTTTCTTTATGCTTTGCACTGTGTAGCACATAAGCATCCTCCCTCATAGAGAGAGCTCTAATTGCTCATTCTAAATGACTGCTGTGTATTCTCATCATCAATGGTCTGGTTATAATTCAGATTCTATTTCTGTAGGTTTGAGATAGAGTCTAAGATTCTCCATAGCAGAATCCAAAAGGAGATTCTGATAGCGATACCACTGGTCCTCAGACCACATTTTGGATAGCAGGGCTGTCATGCAATTCATCTTCCTGAGTCCTTTACCAGCTCCCTATTTCCTATTGACTATTTTCTGAGTGAAGACTTAATTTTTCTCTTTTTAAAATTTCTTTAGGTATCTTCTTCATCCAGCCCCTAATCAACACCCCTCCACATACAACTACTGCTTTGTAACAAAAAGCTTCTTGTAGTTTCCCAAACAGGCATTTTTAATTTCATGCTTTGTTTACCTTGTTCTTCAACCATGAGTTGTCTTCTCTTCTTAGCTCACTGTTGTTGGGATTTTTGATATTTTACTAGTATCTTCAGAATGGGTCATAAGTCCCCTGTTTTTCTTAAATGGAACCTGCACCTACTATTTCACATTATACTGAAATTATTTATCTTCTGGCTTGATTCTTTTGCGGTAGAACACCCTTGAACACACTACTAGCAAATACTAGGTGCTTCTCAAGTGTGGATATTCAAGAGGTCTTCTCATAATTTTCTTTTGCAGTACTCAAGATTGAACCTTGGGGTGTTCTACCATTGAGCTATATCTCCAGCTCTTTTAATTTTTTTTTTTTTTTGAGACAGAGTCTTACTAAATTACCCAGGCTTGTCTCAAACTTGAATCCTCCTTCTTCACCCTCTTAAATACCTGGGATTAAAGACATGTACCTCCATGCCTGCTTCTAAAAATATTTTAAATATGGTTTTTAATAGTGATTTTGCCAATATTTCTTTCAGCTATAGGCAATAACTCCTTTGAAAAGGGAGTTTAGCAGTGCTTATGCTATAGAGTTAAACCAGAGATCAAATTCCAACCTTTCTCCTTAGTAGTATGATCCTTTGATTCTTTGCTTGAACTGTAAGCCTGAAATGCAAAAAGAAGAAAATTATTATATCAGAACTGCCTTATAACAATATTATGAACATCGAAACATGGCTTTTTCTAAAGCATTTAGTAAACAAATAATAAGTGCTTAGTAATATTAATTGTTTTATCAGGGTAGAAGAACGAAAATTAAACCTAAAGAGATAGAAGACTTAAATGATCAATAAGAGTTGATCATATGACCCTTTTAAAAATATTTATTCCAAAACTAGTTCTCAAACTTGAGTGTATTTCCAGATTACCTGGATTGCTGGTTAAAAATATGGACTCTTATCCAGTGCCATGGTGCATGCCTGTGATCCCAGCAGCTCAGATGGCCAAGGCAGGAGGATTAAAAGTTCACAGCCAGCCTCAGCAAGTTAGCAGGATCTAAACAATTTAGCAAGACCCTGTCTCTAAATAAAAAATAAAAAAGGGTTGAGTATGTGGTTCAGTGGTTAAACACCTCTGGGTTTAATGCCTGGTACAAAAAAAGAGAGAGAGAGAGAGAGAGAAAGATTCCCTGTACTCACACCCAGAGATCTCAATCTATTAATCTGCATAGTGGATTCTAGGCTGTTGATTCACAATCATTTAAGAAATACTAATGTTTTTAATAAAAATACTGACTTTAGTTTCTCTAGTAGTCCTGTAGATAATATAAAATGAGATGAGAAGTTTCTAAGAGAAAATCAAGTTGAACTGGGACCAAATGGTCTAATGGCAGGAATAAAATATTTCACCAAGAAATACAGGGTTCAGATGTTTAATGATTTATTGTTTTCTCTTATAACTTAGAATTTCCCAGCAGGGACGAACAGTTATCTTCTCCATTCACCGACCTCGCTATTTCATCTTCAAGCTGTTTGACAGCCTCACCATCTTGGCCTCAGGAAAATTAATGTACCACGGTCCTGCACAGAAGGCTTTGGAGTACTTCTCATCAGCAGGTGTGGTAGACATTTTCATGTACTTGAACTTTCATTCATAGTATATTGGGAGAGAGCAGAAGAGTCCACAGGAATGCTGTTTGATCTTTGCAGAGAGGTACCTGAGATTTCACCACCCAAAACATCTTAGGTCAGTTTGATGTTAGAATTTTTCTTCATTAGCATTGCTTGCTTTTTAGATCTGTTTCCTTTTCCTCTCTTTTTTGAGTATGCATGCATGTGTGCATGTGAGTGTTTTGACTGGATCTGTTATGCTTCTCACTTATGGTGACTGTTAGTCAAATTTTCATTGTTGTGTCAGACACCTAAGAAAAACAACTTAGAAAAAGATAGATTTATTTTGGCTCACAATTTCAGAGATTTCTGTCCATGGTCAGCTGGCTGCATGGGTTTGGACCTGAGGCAATGAGGAATGTCATGGTGGAAGGGTACGGTAAAGGAAATTTGCTCAGTACATGACAGCCAGGAGACAAAAGGAGAAAGAGAAAGAGAAAGAGAGAAAGGAGAGATAGAGAAGCAGAGGGAAGGGGAAGGGAAGGAAAAGGAAGGTCAGATCCTTTCATGGCATGCCCCCAGTGACCTATTTCCTCTAAATGCCACCTCCCAGTAGTTCATTGGAATTATTAATGTATCAATTGGATTAATCCACTTATGAAGTTAGACACTTCATGATCCAATTGTTTCTTAAAAGCCCTGTCTCTGGACATTTCTCCATTGAGGACCAAGCCTTATACACACAAATCTTCGTGGGACACTTCATATGCCAACCATAACATTCCAACCCCATCCCAAACAGTTGAGTCCTATCTCATAATGCAAAATGCATTCAGGCCCAAGAATCCCCGTAGTCTTAAAAGTTCCACCATGTCTCAAAATTCCCAGTTCAATGTCTCCTCTGAGACTCAAGACAAAACCTTAACTGTGCACTCCTATAAAAAGAAAAAAAAAAAAACAGTTTCCATTCTTCCTTCATACAATGACACAGAGTAAACCTTCCCATTCCAAAAGGGTCTTCCCTTTGGAAGGGACAGAGAAAGAAAAGATTGTACCAAAGCAGGGAAAAATTTGTATCCTGGATCTCCATATTTGGCTTCTGAGACAATGGTAGCAAGATCTGGACTCCATAGGATGGGGAAGGCCCTGCCCTCTGTCCTTGCTGGTTATATCCCATATGGCTCCTTCTTGGGTTGGTTCTGCAGTTTTCCTTGGGAGACATTCTACGTTCCTGGGATCTCTTAATTCCTGGAATTCCATTGCATCATTGGCTTCACTCTCAAAGCTTCACACTTCACTCTCTCAGGAGTCACCTTCAGGGATTCCAACCCTGAAACACACTACCTGGCTCTCAAGCCTTCATTTGAACTCTCTGTAGAAATCTGAGAGACACCTCTAACTCTAGCATCCTGCATTTATGCAAAATCAGCACAGTGTGGATGATGCCAAACTCTACAGCCAGCCAGAGCTATATCCTAGACCTCTTGAACCATGGGCTCAGCCGTTCTGAATGCTTGCGCAGCTAAGCAGGGTGAAAGGAATACTAGGAAAACAACTTCTTAGGGACTCCCATGCTAGTAGGGTGCCCCAGGACTCTTCTTAAAACACAGTTTTTCAACAAGTTTTCATTTTTACACACTTGAGCCTTCTATGCAGGTTGGCCAGTATTGTCTCTATGAGAAGTACTTAGTTTGCTTTTGGTTATGCTAAATTCTGGCCAAAGTGTAAAAATTTCAAAATCTTTCTGCTCTTATATTTGGTCCTGATTTTCATTATAAAAGATGGCTAAACATACCTAAATGTTGTGCTGCCTTGAAATTTCTTCCACCAGTTTAATTAGTCCATCATATTTAAATCCAACTTCATATAAATTCTGAGGACATGGAAAAGTGTAGACATGTTCTTTGCCAGAAGGTAATACAAATGGCCTCCAGTCCAGTTTCCAAAAGAGTCCTTAGTTCCATCTGAACCTTTATGAGTGTAATCTTTACTGTCTACATTCCTATGGGCATTCTGGTCTTCTAATCTCCTACCAGAATTGTTCATTAGGCTCTGTTTACAACATCTTAAGGCTTCTCTAGCCTTCATCACAAACTTTTCCAGACTTCTCCTTGTGAATATTTTCCAAAGGCTTTTTAACCACATAGGTAGGCACAGTTTCAGCAATGACCCCTCTTCTTGGTACAAATTTTCTGATAGTCAACTTTTCCTTTTTTTTGTACCAAGGAGTGAACTCAGTGAACCATTGAGCCACATCCTCAGCCCTATTTTTCATTTTATTTAGAGATAGGATCTCACTGAGTTGCTTAGGGCCTCATTTTTGCTGAGGCTGGCTTTTGAACTCATGATCCTCCTGCCTTAGACTCTTCAGCCACTGGGATTATAGGCATGCATGTGCCACCGCACCCAGCTTGAATGTCAGCTTTTCATCACTGTGATAATACTTGAGAAGAACAACTTAGATGAGGAAAGATTTAGTTTGGCTAATGTTTCAGAGGTTTCAGTTCTACATAAGTTGGCTCTATTACTTGTGGTCTGTGATAAGGCAGAACATCATGGCATAAGGGCATGGCATAGGACAGCTGCTTAGCTCATGTCATCCAGAAAAGAGAGAGGGAAAGAAGTGGGAGGAGGAAGAGGTGGAGGGAGAGAGAGAGGCACCAGGGAAACATAAAACCTCCTTTAAGAGAAGGCCCTCAGTGACTTCTTCCAACTACATCCCATCTCCCAGTATTTTATTCATATTTTTAATTCATCACATGTATTAATTCACTAATGAGTTTATACTCCTCACGATCTGTTCATTTTCTAAAAGCCCCACCTCCTGAAATTGCTACATTGGGGACCAAGCACTACACATATGAGTCTGGGGGATGGAATACATCATATCCAAACCATAACAGTGATCTGTTCCTGAAAATTCATAATTTAACTGGTTGTACTCACATCTACTTATTCTGTCACTTGAACATTTTTGGAAAGTTTCAGTATTATTTTCTTCTTGATCATATCACTGATTGTGGTTTTTCAGTGTTTACTTGGCATGTGATCTTGCTCTGTCTTGATGAGGGCTCATGAAGATGCTACTTAACTTTTGTTAACATTACATTTAAAATTTAGGATTTGAATTGGTGTGAATAAAAATCGATAGAATGTGTGGTTCTCAATTTATCTTTAATGAACCAATGTTTTGGGGCTGCCTGTTTCTATTTCACATGGAATTATGTGCTTTTTAAAAATAGCTCCAACAATCTACTTCATTTTAGAGACATCTGGACATGATCATAGGTGTTTCTCCATGACCCCAAGTGTAGTAGTATATATTCACTAGCTATTTTTCTTGATTTGTTTTGTCTAATCTCTGTCATTTAAATATAACCAAGCAGATATGAGTATAGAGAATCCAGGGGAGATGAAATTGAGAGTCAGACTTAGGCTATGCAAAGATGATTGTGCCACAAGAAGTTAAGGTGGCGGTTCAGTAGCACTGTGCTGGTCATGTTCTCTAAAGAATGGTGTTCCAGGCACTTCTCTTTTTGGAATATGGCAGCATGAAAGATAACCATTTGGATCTCCGAATTCAGTAGGTGGAGAATCAGTCATTGCTGACATAAACAGTGAAGTTTCAGCATTCTATAAGTGAACTCAAATAATACACTGTACCCAGGATTTTAATACTTTTTTTCCTGGACTTAGTTTTAGAAGTCCTGGTAAGCACTAGAGCATACTGATAGCTGTTGGAGTTTCATGATTTATGATACACACACATATTGCTGGCAGATAGAATATTGTTGAACATCTGCATGAATAGATAGGATGGAAGAAAGCATAAATTTACAAGGTGAGAAGAGAGCAAGGAGAGGAAGGAGAAGTTGTAAGATTCTGTCTTCCCTAACCTCACCTCCATCACCCTCTGGAAGTGAATCTTCTTTACATTCCAAAACCATCAGGCTGAGTTCTTGGGGTATCTTCTTTTGCAGGTTATTCCTGTGAGCCCCACAACAACCCTTCTGACTTTTTCCTGGACGTTATTTATGGAATCTCCTCTGCTGTGGTATTAAACAGAGAGGAAGAAGACCATGAAGGTATGTGAGTCTCTTCGATTCACAGATATTTGTCTAATTGGTTTGGCCAAAGCTTAGCAATTGTGGTGGCTCAAAACTTAGTTTGTGAATTCACATGAATGCCGTGTTCTGATGCCAGCCAACAGATAGACTTTATTGTCAAGGAGTACTGTGTTTTATATTCAATTTATGAATGAGCATTTACATGATACTATTAGTTGTAAGGGGAATTTCCATTAAAAATAAATATGCTCATTGTTTATAGTATTTTTAAAATAAGAAACTTGGTACTTTATGTTCACATATTAGAAAGCAAGGACCAAGTTTTATACTAAGAATTATAACACTTATGGTAAGAAATCTATTTTAAGAGCTTAGGTCCAAATTGTTAGGAAAAGGTTGAGTGAGTTTTCTGTATCCATATGATCATGGCAGAACCTGCCCGATTAGCTGTGTTTACTAATGTGTGCAGCAATGATGACACTAGTGATTTTTCTATACTCTAGCTTTAGAATAAAATTGTTATCTCATAAATGAGT
>CM053408.1:57622858-57641690 GCA_028644305.1 Xerus rutilus
AGCTCAGCCTTCAAGGAAACCACCTATGTCACCTCTTACTATCACCAGCTCAGATGGATTTCCTGGCGTTCATTCAAAAACTCGCTGCCTAATTACAAAATATCTATAGCTTGGGTAATCTGAAAGATTCTTCTCATTTTTCTGTGAAATACTCATATGGGAGCAATTTAGCTCTGATATGTCACTTTGGAATGATGTGTATTTTCTACCCACCTTTCCATTTGCTTGTCATTCCCACTCCATTTGGGATATAGACAGTTGCAGAAATATTTTTGTATATAACTCAGAACATTTGTTAGTTTAGACAAGTTGTAATGGAAAATCTGAGTAGAAAAAGTATTTTTCATCCAAACATGAAAAGTAAATGCAGTGTCAGCCACATATGGTGTATTCTATTTGGTATTCACTTTCATTTCCTAATTTATTCCACAAATTCAATGCAAGACCATGTGCTACATTTTGGGGACTCTGATATAGTAGTGAAAAATAGGAATAAAAATAACAGTCTCTGCTCCATGGAATTTAGTTTGTGATGACAGCAGAGAGGTGGTAATTAAATGATCATGGCAGAAGGCACTATGCAGATAGTTTAAGTAGAGAAGGGATAGAGAAGAGGGAGGGACAGAGAGGAGGAGGTAGGGAGAAGAGGGTTTGTTTGGAGTTGGAATCAGGCCTTGAGGTATATCTAGTGGCACTGAGTGCACCTGAGGGTGGTCTGGGCTGTCCACTGTCTGAGGGAAGAGCTGTTCCTTACAATTGACCTTCCTCATTGAGGAATATTATTATTTGGAAAGATGCCTCAAAAGGTGTGCAGTTCATACAGTTAGTAACCAGACTAAACAAGGCAGTTACCTCTCTTAAGTATGATGAGATCTCCTTTTCCTCTTTTGGCTGGCTCTATGGTCATTCTTTTTAATGTTTTTTTTTTAGTTAGTTGTGGGCAGACGCAATACCTTTATTTTTATTTTTATGTGCTGCTGAGGATCAAACCCAGTGCCTCACCCACACAAGGTGAGCGCTCTACTGCTGAGCCACATCCCCAGCCCTGTGGTCATTTTTGATTATTACTTCTCAAGTCTTTCTAACCCCTATGTTACCCATAAATTTTGTAACTTTGGTTCATTTGTCCTGAATTTGTGAGGATAACAATTTAGGTGTTTGTTTTTAGGTTTTTATTTTTAGTATCAATCATTGAATTCCTGCTGATTATTGGAAGACAGCATGTTGTTGGATCTAATGAAAACTACTACTGATTACTTAACCTGAGAACCATATTTTTCATATTTAAATAGTCACCCTTCAAATGTATCTGAGAGCCTACATCCCTGTCCAAGTTACACTGTCAATAGCTCCAAAGGTTTGTGGTCCTTTGTATTTGTTATTTCTGCCAGAACATGGACAATTTGTGTCTTATCAATCAAGGGTAAAGTTTTATTCTTTGAAAATAGATTTGATATCGATTGTAAACACATCAAGTGACTTAGATCCATCAACCTCAGTTACTGATTGTTGAACAGTATGTAATGAATGTAATGAATGGATCCTTTAGTGTAAATTATGCATTGAGGTTTTCCTACTTGCCTCTGAAAGTGGTTCATAGTGTCTTGTCCAAGACACATATGTGGTAGTTGTGGGCAGGGCATGATTATAACATAGCTACTTGTACCACACCAGGAGTGTGCATCAGTTGTTAAACCCAGTTCCTCCAGGTGCATGTAAACTCAATTCCACAAAAGGAATTTCAGTATTGCTCCAAGTAGCGTTCTTTAGAATAAAGGAAGGAGGACCTTGTACCTCCCTGACCTTAGCAGGACAACTCTTGCCAGATTTGTAAATGCTTGAATGTTAGTATAGGAGTAGCAAACAGTGTTTTTGTAAAAGGCCATATAGTTAATAATTGCGGCTTTGCAGGTCATATATGGTCATTGTCTTCAGTAGTCAATCCTGCCATATTATTGTGATAGTAGCCTTAGCTCACATGTAAACAGATGAACTTAGCTGTATTCTGATAATAATTTAAGGACGGACAGCGAAATATAAATCTCATATAAATTTCATATTGCAAGAAATATTATTCTTCACCTTTTTGCCCACAACATTGTAAACTATGAAAATCATTATTAGATTGTAGGCAGAATAAAAATAGGTGGCTAGCCCTATTTGAACTGTGGACCATAGTTTAATGACCATTGGCATAAGGTTCTTTTTTTCTTTTTAAATATTTTTTAGTTATACATGGACACAGTGTCTTTATTTTGTTTTACTTATTTTTATGTGGTGCTGAGGATCGAACCCAGTGTCTCACATGTGTGAGGCAAGTGCTCTGCCACTGAGCCGCAACCTCAGCCCCAGGTTCTTAAACTTTATACTTTTATCTAAGTTTTAGACATAGAATTATTACAATATTTTATAGTTTCCTGCTAATAATGCTTGTATCTATGATATCATGGCTGTATTTTGGTTTGAATTAATTATTTACATGATTTAGACTCAGCCTCTCACCAGAAGTTGCATTTGGCAGATCTGGGAGTGAGTGGGTTATCTGTATAAAGGGATTTAGAGTTCATTTTATGTGCTACAGTTTTCATGATTAGATCAATTTGAAACACTTTATTTCTGAGAAAGTCACCATTTCTATTAGTACATAAAACATTTGACTACGGATTCATTTTTTTGTATGTGTGTGAAAGCAACAAATATCCCTCAGATACAATTTGATTAAGTGTTGGTTAAACTCATTTGAACAAAGAGTAACTTATAGGAGAACTTTTTTTTTTAATCCTTCTTTTTATTTTTATTTTTTTATTTTTTGGTACTAGGGATTGAACTCAGGGGCACTCAACGACTGAGCCACATCCCCAGCCCTATTTTGTGTTTTATGTAGAGACAGGGTCTCACTGAGTTGCTTAGTGCCTCACCGTTGCTGAGGCTGGCTTTGAACTCGCAATTCTCCTGTCTCAGCTTCCCAAAGTGCTGGGGTTACAAGCGTGAGCCACCGCGCCCGGCTAATCCTTCTTTTTAAAATAGAGGCCAGATACACAAAGCTCATATATAGGATCATTTGCTCATTTTGTGATGCTTAGTTTGCCTGATTATTTTCCTTTCCTTCATGCAAGATAGAGTAAAACAGGCATACTTTGTAAAAGTGTGACACAATCACAGTGTTTATTGTTTTTTCAAATGTTTGAAGACTGACTAAAAACTGTAGAACTTTGAACTCTGTAGGAAACATTCTTATGATATCACAGTGTTAGTATAGCAAGTTTGAATCCAAAAGAAACAAAGAATGTGGAGTGTCTAGTTTGAAAGAGTAGATATTCTTAAAAGTTATACTATGTGAAAGAACAGACTCTTGTATGGATGCTGCCTATTGATAGAACTATCAGCATTTGTTTTGGAAAGCTGGTTTATAAAAATGAAATTGAATATTTTCTAAGGATATGGATATGGAAATTCCTGGATATGCCAGGAATTTTTCCCTTAAATTTCTATATTTTTAAATTTTTTTTTTAGTTTTAATTAGTTATACGTGACAGTAGAATGCATTTTGACACATCTTACACAAATGGAGCACAACTCCTCATTCCTCTGGTTGTACATGGTGCTGATTCACACCAGTAAGGTAATCATACATGTATATAGGGTGATAATGTTTGTGTCATTCTACCATCCTTCCCATTCCCATCACCCCATTCCTCCCCTCAATCCCCTCTGCACAATCCAAATTTCCTTCATTCTTCCCTTATGCCCCACCCACTATGGATCAGCATCCAATTATCAGAGAAAATTTTCAGCCTTTCATTTTTTGGGACTGGCTAATTTCACATAGGAAGATATTCTCTAGTTCCAACCCTTTACCTTCCAATGCCATTATTTCATTCTTCCTTAAAGCTGAATAATATTTCATTGTGTATATGTATTACACTATCTTTATTCATTCATCTGTTGAAAGGCATCTAAGGTGGTTCCACAGTTTAGCTATTGTTAATTGAGCTGCTATAAACATTGATGTGGCTGAATCACTGTAGTATGCCAATTTTAAGTCCTTTGGGTATAAACCAAGGAGTGAGATAACTGGGTCAAATGGTGGTTGCATTCCAAGTTTTCTGAGACATCTCCATAATGCTTTCCAAAGTGGTTGCACCAAATTGCATTCCTAGCAGCGGTGTATGAGTGTACTTTTTTCTCCACATCCTCGTCAACACTTATTGTTGCTTGTATTTTTTTTTTTTCCGGTATTGGACATTGAGCTCAGGAGCACTCCACCACTGAGCCACACCCCTAGCCCTGTTTTGTGTTTTATGTAGAGACAGGGTCTCACTGAGTTGCTTAGCGCCTTGCTGTTGCTGAGGCTGGCTTTGAACTCACAATTCTCCTGTCTCAGCCTCCCAAAGTGTTGGGATTACGCTTGCGCCACCGCGCCCGGCTTGTTGCTTGTATTCTTGTATTCTTGATAACTCCATTCTGACTGGAGTGAGGTGAAATCTTAGAGTAGTTTTGATTTGCATTTCTGTAATTGCTACAAATGATGAACATTTTTCCATATATTTGTTGATTGATTGTATTTCTTCTTCTGAGAAGTTTCTGTTCCGCTCCTTAGTCCATTTATTGATTGGATTGTTTGTTTTTTTGGTTTTAAGGTTTTTGATGTCTTTATATATCTTTGAGATCAGTGCTGTATCTGAGGTGCAGGTGGCAAAGATTTTCTTCTGTTCTGTAGGCTATTAACATTATTTTTTTTTCATTAAGAAGCTGTTTAATTTGAATTCATCCCATTTATGGATTCTTGATTTTAATTCTTGTGCTTTATGAGTCTTGTTAAGGATGTCAGGTCCTAAGCCAACATGAAGATTTGGGCCTACTTTTCCTTCTGTTAGGTGCATGGTTTCTGTTCTAGTGTCTAAGTCTTTGATCCACTTTAAGTTGATTTTTGTGCAGGGTGAGAGATAGAGGTTTAATTTCATTTTGCTACATATGGATTTCCAGTTTTCCCAGCACCATTTGTTGAAGAGATTATCTTTCCCCAATGTGTGTTTGACGCATTTGTGTGCTATGAGATAACTGTATTTATGTGGGTTTGCCTCTGTGTCCTCTATTCTGCACCATTGATCTACAAATCTATTTTGGTACCAATACCATGCTGTTTTTGTTACTATTTCCCTGTAGTATAGTTTGATGGTATTGTGATGCCTCCTGCTTTGCTCCTCTTGCTAAGGATTGCTTTGGCTATTCTGGGTCTCTTATTTTTCCAAATGAATTTCATGATTGAGTTTTCTAGTTCTAGGAAGAATGTCAATGGAATTGTAATAGAAATTTCATTAAATCTGTATAGCAGTTTTGGTTTTGCCTTTTTAAAAAATATTTATTTTTATTTTTTAAAACAAAAGAATGCATTTCAATCCATAGTACACATATGGAGCACAATTTTCCATTTCTCTGGTTGTAAACAAGATAGGGTCCCACCATTTGTATCTTAATACATGTACCTGGGGTAGTGATGTCCATCTCATTCAACCATCTTTGCTGCTCCCATGCCCCCTCCTTTCCTTTATCTCCTCTTTGTCCTATCCAAAGTTCCTCCATTTCTCCCATGCTACCCACCCCCACTCCCATTATGTATCAGCATCCACTAATCAGAGAAAGCATTGTCCTTTGGTTCTTTTGGATTGGCTTACTTCACTTAGTATTATATCTCCAACTCCATCCAGTTATCTGCAAATGCTATAATTTTATTCTCTTTTAATGCTGAGTAATATTCCATGTGTATATATACCACAGTTTCTTTATCCATTTATCTGTTGAAGGGCATCTGGGTTGCTTCCATAGTTTAGCAATTGTGAATTGTGCTGCTATAAACATTGAAGTGGCTACATTACCATAGTATGCTGTTTTTGTCTTTAGGGTATAGACCAAGGAATGGCATAGCTGGGTCAAATGCTGATTCCATTCTAAGTTTTTTAAGCAATCTCCATACTGCTTTCCAGATAGGTTGTACCAAATTGCAGTCCCACCAGCAATGTTTGTGCCTTTTTCACCACATTCTCTCCAGCACTTATTGTTGCTTGTATTTTGGATAGCTGCCATTTCATCTGACTAGGGTGAGATGAAATCTTAGAGTAGTTTTGATTTGCCTTACTTATACAACTATAGAGGAATAAGAATAAGAAATTCGTTGGATAGCACAATAACCAATTTTTATCTTTAGTTGATGTTCCTAACAGTCCTTTTCTCATTGTAGGCATAGCCCTGAGCTAACATCCATGTGAATTCCACAACTTGAATATTTTTAAAAAATTCAATCTGCCTGTCTATGTCTTTTAATTAATGAGTTTAAGCCATTAATGTTCAGTGTTATTATTGAAATATGGCTTGTATTCCTGCTCATTTTAGTTTATTTTTGGTTTTTAACTTGACTTGGTTTCTCCTTTGATTGGCTTTTCCTTTAGTGTAGTTCCTCCCTTTGCCAATTTTCATTTCCTCCTCATGTAATATTTTGCCAAGAATGCTCTCAAGTGCAGGCTTTCTTGCTGTAAATTCTCTTATCTTTTGTTTAATAATGGAAGGTTTTTATTTCATCATCCAATCTGAAGCTTAATTTTGCTAGATAAAAGATTCTTGGTTGGCACCCATTTTCTTTCAGAGCTTGATATATGTTATTCCAGGAATTCCTGGCTTTGAGGGGTTGAGAAATCTGCTGAAATCTGAATTGGTTTCCCTCTGTATGTAATCTGCTCTTTCTCTCTTGCAGCTTTTAAAATTGTATCCTTATTGTGTATGCTAGGCATTTTCATTATAATGTGCCTTGCTGTGGATCTGTTGTAGTTTGTACATTTAGTGTCCTGAAAGCCTCTTGAATTTTTTTTTTTTTTTTTTTTTTTTTGGTACTGGAGATTGAACTCAGGGGCACTCAACCACTGGGCCACATCCCCAGCCCTTTTTTTTTTTTTTTTTTAATGTAGAGACAGGGTCTCACTGAGTTGCTTAGTGCCTCACTGTTGCTGAGGCTGGCTTTGAACTCACAATTATCCAGTCTCAGCCTCCCAAAGTGCTGGGATTACAGGTTTGTGCCACTGCACCCGGCTAATCCTCTTGAATTTCATTTTCCGATTTATTCTTCATGTTTGGGAAATTTTCTGATATTATTTCATTGAAGAGATTGTGCATTCCTTTTGTTTGTACCTCTGTGTCTTTCTCTATCCCAATAATTCTTATATTTGGTATTTTCATGTTATCTCATTATTCCTGGATGTTCTGTTCATGGTTTCTTATCATCTTCATTGTGTGGTCAACTTTATTTTTAAGATTATATATTTTGTCTTCATTGTCTGAGGTTCTGTGTTCCAAATTCTCTAGTCTGTTGGTGATGCTTTCTATTGAATTTTTAATTTGGTTTATTGTTTCCTTCATTTCAAGGATTTCTGCTTAGTTCTTTTTCAAAGTCTCTATCTCTTTCTTGAAGTAATCTTTCACTCCCTGTATTTGCTCTCTAATCTCTTTGGTGGAGTGATCTCCAACAAAGATCCAACTTTGTTGGAGTTGCTTGTATTTGCTCTCTTATATTATTCTGTGCTTCACAGATCATTTTAATTTTGAATGTTTTGAACTTCTTTGACATTTTATCTAATGGATTCTATTGTAGCATCTTGGTTTGTTTGGGGCATTTTCTTTGCTTGTTTTTTCATGATGTTCATGGGTCCTCCTCTCTAGCAATGCTATCTGAGGTATTACAGTTTCTACCCTGTAATCTTGCAGTGTCCCTGCAAGTTACCTATACCTTACCTCTAGTGTAACCAGGCCTGCAGGGACATAGGGGATGATCTTCCTGGTCCTGGCTGTTGACTGTAGATGGATGTATTCAGGGACAACCACCGGTTGGTAGATGGGGGGCTCCAGCATGGTTGGTCTTCTCATTCACATGTCGGGCCAGGGTTGGTCTGCTCTGCCTCCTTCCTGTGTCGGGCAGAGGTCAGTCTGCTTTGTCCCAGAAATTTTGATATGCTGTATCGTAGTTCTCATTTACCTCTAAGATTTTTTTTTTTTATCTCCTCCCCGATGTCCTCTGTTATCCATGCATCATTTAACAGTATATTATATTATTGAGTCTCCAGGTGTTGGATTAATTTCTGTTTTTTAATCTGTCATTAATTTCTGATTTCATTCCATTATGGTCAAGTAGAATGCAGGATAATATCTCTATTTTTTTGTATTTGCTAAGACTAGCTTCATGGCATAGCATATGATATACTTTGGGAAGGATCCATGTGCTACTGAGAAAAAAAGTATATTTGTTTGTTGAAGGATGAGATATTCTATATATGTCTGTTATGTCTAGATTATTTTTTTTTCTTGAGTTCTATGGTTTCTTTGTTTAATTTTTGTTTGGAAGATCTATCCAGTGGTGAGAGGGGTGTGTTAAAGTCACCCAGTATTATTGTGTTGTGGTCTGTTTGATTCTTGAAGTTGAGAAGGGTTTGTTTGACATATGTAGATGCCCCATTGTTTGGGGAATAGATATTTAAGTTTAGTATGTCTTGTTCATGTATGATTCCCTTAAGCAGTATGAAATGACCTTCTTTGTCTCTTTTCACTAACCTTGGTTTGAAGTCCACTTTATATGACATGAGGATGGAAACCCCTCCTTGTTGAAGCAGTCCATGTTAGTGATACCTTTTTTTCATCCTTTCACCTTTAGTCTGTGGATGTCTTTTCCTATGAGATGAGTCTCTTGGAGCAGCATAGTGTTGGGTATTTTTTTTAATCCAATCTTCCAGTCTATGTCTTTTAATTGATGAGTTCAGGCCACTGACATTCCAGACATTTTGTATTTGTATTTCCAGACAAATATTTCCAGACATTTTGGTTTATTTTTAGTTTTTAACTTGACTAGGTTTCTCCTTTGATTGGCCTTTCCTTTAGTGTAGTTCCTCCCTTTGCAGGTTTTCATTGTTGTCTTTCATTTCCTCCTCATGGAATATTTTGCCAAGAATGTTCTGTAGGGCATGCTTTCTTGTTGTAAATTCTTTTAGCTTTTATTTATCTCAGAAGATTTTTATTTCATCTTCAAATCTGAAACTTAATTTTGTTGAATGTAAAATTCTTGGCTGGTACCCATTCTTTCATAGCTTGGTATATGTTGTTCCAAGTTCTTCTAGCTTTAAGGGTCTGGGTTGAGAAGTTGGCAGAGATCCTAATTGGTTCCCCCGCTATATGTAATCTGATTCCTTTATCTTGTAGCTTTTAAGATTCTCTCTTTATTCTGAATACTAGGCATTTTCATTATAATGTGTCTTTGTGTATATCTATTGTGATTTTGTACATTTGGTGTCCTATAAGCCTCTTGTATTTGATTATCCAATTTGTTATTCATGTTTGGAAAATTTTCTGATATTATTTCATTGCAGGGATTGTTCATTCCCTTGGTTTGAAATTCTATGCCTTCCTCTATCCCAATAATTCTTAAATTTGGTCTTTTCATGTTATCCCACAATTTTTGGATGTTCTGCTCATGGTTTCTTACCATCTTCATTGTGTGGTCAACTCTATTTTCAAGATTCAATATTTTGTCTTCATTGTCTGAAGTTCTATTTCAAATGATCTAATCTGTGGCTGATGCTTTCCATTGAGTTTTTAATTTGGTTTATTGTTTCTTTCATTTCAAGGATTTCTGTTTGATTCTGTTTCAGAATCTCTATCTCCTTGTTGGAGTAATCTTTTGCTTTCTGTATTTGCCTATGTAGCTCTTTATCAAAATGATCTTTTGCTGCCTGTATTTGCTCTCCTATATGATCCTTTAATTCACAGAACATTCCAATTATGTACATCTTGAACTCCTTCTCTGACATTTCTTCTGCTGTGCTACCATGGATTTTAATAATGCAGTATCTTCGTTTGTTTGGGGCACTTTCTTCCCTTGTTTTTTCATGTTGTTCATGTGTTTTCCCTTCTAGCACTGTGGAAGAAAATAGAGTACAGCAAACAAGGAAACATAAAAATGAAGAAAAATAAAAAAATGTAAAGATAGATGATATGAGACTATATAATACAACTGTAATATACTAATAAGATATCTCAGTCCTCAATAGTCTAATGCATGAAAAATACTTGGTTTCACAAATGTTGGTGATATAAGGGCAGGAAAAGAATGAGGGAGAGAAAAGAGGAAAAAGAAAAGAATAAAAAGGGGAAAAAAAGATAATAGAAAAAAACTCAAGGTACATAAAAATGATTGCTTCCTTTCTCATCTAGAAGGTGGGGATGTCTGTTGTTTATTTGTTTCTCCCCCCTCAAGATGATTCAGGTTGTTAGTGTCTGTGTATTGGTCTTAGAGGTGGAGCTTCTGAAGGTGGTAGCACTTGCCAATCCCCATGGAAGATTCCACTCCAACAATCTCCTTAATTTGGATGCCTGGACTTATCTCCTTATATCACCTGTAGACCTTGCAGTTCCTGGTCTCTCATTTAGTCTCTAAACTGGGTCTCTTTTACCTCCTCCCTTTCTACTTCCCAGTTGGGAACTTCTCTCTCCAGAGGTCACAGAGAGCTAGTATATGTCAGACAGGTCATAACTAGGCTTTGCAAGCTACAGACTGACCATGTAGCTGCAAGTGCTGTGCAAGTTAGTGGCTGCAGGGGAGAGAGAGGAACTGGGAAACTATGAGTACCTTGATACTGCTTCTGGGCCCCAGCTGGTGTCCCAGGCTGGGGGTTCTCCAACTAAAGACGCCAATTGCCATATTGATGTTACTCCAAGATGGCAATGAAAGTGTCCCCCAATAGAGGCATCTGCTTTCAGAGATAGAGTGTTGGGCTGGCCGGGCAGTGGCATTGGGCAATGTGTTTGGTGATGCAAATATGATGCTGTCTCCAGATCCTGTCCAGTGTCCCCAGGTACAGGCGAACAGGGGAGCTCCATGCTGGTAGATGGAGGTCTACATGGGAGCAGCAGCCAGTGATCCTGCACAGAAACCAGGGGTCCTGCATGGGTGTGTTGGCTAGAGGTCCTGTGTAGGTGGGTGACCAGAAGTCCTGCGCAGCATGTAGGCACTGGAGCTGAGGGTCCTGCAGGGGAGTGGGTCCTGCATGGGTGAGCAGCCAGGATCCTGTACAAATACTGGGGCCTGGAGACCCACACAAGCATGTGGCTGGAATTCCTGCATGGAAGCAGCTGTCAGGGGTCCTCTAATAACTCACAGAGAAACAGTATTCCCACTGCTTTAATCCCTAGTAGTGGAAAGACTAGGAACACAGTGTCTGTCTAGGCTGCCATCTTGGGTCCTAGTATGGCCATTTTGATAATATCAATTCTGCCTGTCCAAGAGCATGGGAGATCTTTCCATCTTTGAAGGTATTCTTCAATTTCTTTCTTTAATGTTCTGTAGTTTCATTGTAGAGGTCTTTCACCTCTCTTGTTAGATTCATTCCCAAGTATTTTGTCTTTTCAAGGCTATTGTGAATGGCATAGTTTTCCTAGTTTCTTTTGCAGTGGATTCATCACTGATGTATAGAAATGCATTTTACATATGAGTGTTGATTTTATATCCTGCAATTTGCTGAATTCATTTATATGTTCTAGAAGTTTTCTGGTGGAATTTTTTGGATCTTCTAAATATAATCATGTCATTGGCAAATAGTGATAGTTTGAGTTCTTCTTTTCCTATTTGTATCCTTTTAATTTCTTTTGTCTCTCTGATTCCTCTAGCTAGAGTTTGAAGGATTATGTTGAATAAAAGTGGTGAAAGAGGGCATCCTTGTCTTGTTCCAATTTTTAGAGGAAATGCTTACAATTTTTCTCCATTTAGAATGATGTTGGCCTTGGGTTTAGCATGGATAGCTTTTACAATGTTGAAGTATGTTCCTACTATCCCTAGTTTTTCTAGTGTTTTGAACATGAAGAAGTGCTATGTTTTGTCAAATGCTTGTTTGTGGTGCTCTATCTTTTTAGTATGTTGTTTGTATGTGATTTATCAGAATTTTACCATCTATATTCATCAGGGATATTGGTCTGAAGTTTTCTTTCCTTGATGTATCTTTCTTTCCTTGATGTATATTTCTTTCCTTGATACATCTTTCCTTGATGTATCTTTTACGTGGTATCAGGTTGATACTAGCCATATAGAATGAGTTTGGAAGGGTTCCCTCCCTTTCTATTTCATGGAAAATTTGAGGAGTATTGGTGTTAATTCTTCTTTGGAGGTCTTGTAGAATGTGGCTGAGAATTTGTCTGGTTCTGGGCTTTTCTTAGTTGATTGGCTTTTCATGGTGTCTTCTATTTCATTGCTTGAAATTGGTTTGTTTAAATTTTATATGTCCTCTTGATTCAGTTTGGGTAGGTCATATGTCTCTAGATATTTGTCAATGTCTTTGAGATGTTCTATTTTATTTGAGTATACATTTTCAAGACAGTTGCTAATTATCTTCTATATTTCAGTAGCATCTGTCAGGATATTTTCTTTTTTATCGCAAATTTTAGTAATTTGTGTTTTCTTTTTGTATATGCAGCTAAGGGTTTGTCAAGTTTATTTAGTTTTTTATAGAACCAACATTTTGTTTGGTCAATTTTTGAATTTTTTTTTTGTTGTTGTTGTTTCAATTTCATTGTTTTCAGCTCTGATTTGAATTATTTCCTGTCTTCTTCCTACTGGTTTTGATGTTGATTTTTTCTTCTTTTTCTAGGGCTTTGAGATGTACTGTTAGGTCATTTATTTGTTGACTTTTTATTCTTTTAATGTATGAACTCAATACAATGAACTTTCCTTTGAGCACTGCCTTCATAGTGTCCCAGAGATTTTGATACATTGTATTGGTGTTCTCACTTACTTGAAAGTATTGTTTTTAAAAAATTCCTCCCTGATTTCTTCTGCTATCCATTTGTCATTCAATAGCATGCTACTTAGTCTCTAGGTATTGGAGTAGATTCTATTTTTTATTTTATCATTTATTTCTAGTTTTATTCCATTATGATCTGATAGAATGCATGGTAGTAGTTCCATTTTTTTACATTTGTGCCATAACATATGGTGTATTTTAGAGAAGGATCCATGTGCTGCTCAAAAGAGGATATTTGCTTGATGATACATGAAATACTCTCTATATATCTGTTAAGTCTAAGTCAATGATTGTATTATTTTGGTCTATAGTTTCTTTGTTTAGTTTTTGTTTGGAAGATCTACCCAGTGATGATAGAGGTATGTTAAATTCACCTAGTGTTATTGTGTCATGGCCAATTTGATTCTTAATATTGAGAAGGGTTTGTTTGATGTACATAGATGCTCCATTGTTTGGGACATATTTATTTATGATTGTTATGTCTTATTGATATATGATTCCCTGTAGCAATATGAAATGTCCTTCTTTATCCTTTCTGACTTACTTTGGCTTGAAGTCCACTTTATCTGATATGAGGATAGAAACCCCTGCTTGTTTACGTGGCCCATGTAAGTAATATTTTTTTTCCCAACCTTTTACCTTCAGTCTGTAGATGTCTTTTCTTAGGAAGTGAGTCTCTTGAAGGCAGCATATTGTTGGTTCTTTGTTTTTTAATCCAATCTACCAGTCTATGTCTTTTGATTAATGAGTTTAGATCATTAACATTCAGGGTTATTATTGAGATATGAGTTATATTTTTGATCATCTTGGTTAATTTTTGGTTTTTAACTTGACTTAGTTTCTCCTTTGAGTGTCCTTTCCTTTAGGGTAGTTCTTTCCTTTGCTGGTTTTCATCTTTTTTTCCATTTCCTCCTCACGTAATATTTTGCTGAATACATGTTGTAGCACAGGCCTTCTAGCTGTAAATTCTTTTAACTTTTGTTTATAATGGAAGGTTTTTATTTCATCTTTAAATTTGGAGCTTAATTTTGCTGGGTATAAAATTCGTTGTTGGTATCTATTTTCTTTCAGAGCTTGATATATGTTATTCCAGGACCTCCTGGCTTTGAGAGTATGGGTTGAGAAATCAGCTGAAATCCAAATTGGTTTCCTCCTATATGTAAAATGATTTTTGTCTTTCGCAGGCTTTAATGCAATTTTAAATAGAATTTTAAATAGATAGAATTTCAAATTCTATCTTTATTTTGTATGTTAGACATTCTCATTATAATATGCCTTGGTGTATGTCTGCTGTAAGTTTGTGCATTTGGGGTCCTGTAAGCCTCTTGTAGTTGATTTTCCATTCCATTCTTCAGGTTTGGGCAATTTTCTGATATTGTCATTAAAAACATTGTGCATTCCTTTGGATTGTATCTCCATGCCTTTTTCTATTCTGAAAAAAATTAAATTTGGTCTTTCCCTGTTATCCTATATTTCTTGGAAGTTCTATTCATGGTTTCTTACCATCATCTTTGTGTGGTTAACTTTATTTTCAAGAGTATATATTTTGTCTTCATTGCCTGAGGTTCTATCTTCTAAATGGCCTTGTCTGTTGGTGATACTTTCCATTGAATTTTTAATTTGGTTTATTGTTTCCTTCACTTTGAAGATTTATGCTTGAGTCCTTTTTGTAATCTCTGCCTATTTATTGAAGTGATCTTTCACTTCCTGTATTTTCTCTTTGATACCATCCTTTATTTGGAAGATTAATCTAACTATGTACCTCCTAAATTCCTTATCTGACATTTCTTCTCCTGTGTTGCCTATGGATTCTATTGTTGGAACATTTTGGTTTGTTTGAGGCACTTTGTTCCCTTGTTTCTTCATGGTGTTTGTCTTCCCATCTAGTGGTATGGATCTGAGGCAGTATAGTTTCTACCCTGTAGTCTTATAGTGTCCAGTTCCTCACCTTTAAAGGGGAGACCAATATTAACAGCACCCAATATACACCTTTAAACCAAATAGCTTCTATTAAGGTGTCTACAGTTTTGTTGCAATAAACAGAAATGATGTGTTCAATTATTGTCTACAATATAAACAGTAAGTTTGCTAAAAGGGTTTACCTTTTCAAATCATGGACAATGAGGGAACAGAATGAGTATAAGATGTGATGTTTATGAGGTATCAGGAGAGAAGATAGAGGCAAAATTTTATAGTAAGAGTAAAGGAGGAATTAATAGAGGTTGGCTGTTAGTATGAGAGAAATGAGAAAGAGAATCCAGGAAGACAGACAGGGGAGAGAAAAAATATATATAGTTTTAAAAAACTATATAAACATACATAGTTTTTTTTATAGAAAGAAAATCCAGAAGACAGACATGGGAGAGAAAAAAATATATGTAGTTTATATATAATTTAAAAATATATATATAGTTTTAAAATATATATAGTGTTGCATATTCTCATGTGTATAGATGGGAATATACAACAAAACCATAATGTACTATTCAGACATTCCATTCCTCAATAAATTGATGGATAAAAAAATTTGGATTCTCACAGATGTGAGAGAGGGGGAAAAAAAAAAAGAAAGTCTCAATGGAAAATTGAATGATTGCTTCCATTGGCTTTCAAAATGTTTCTCAGCTTCCCTTCTCTGCCAATAGGTGGGGATGTGGTAGCTCCAGTCCAGTGCGTGCCAGACAGGTTGGGTGGGTGAGTGTATAGCAAGATGCTCTCACACTTTCTTCCAATCTTCCCACTGGTTGTAGCTGGCTCCTTCCATCCCCGTGCACTTCAGAACTCACTGAGATGGGGAGAGCCCGGTTTTCTCCAGCTTCTCCAACCTGTGCTCTTCTTGGGGAACTGCCCTATTCTCTGACTTTCCACAGGCTTGCCAGACCTACATTGGCCCATGCAATCCTAGCTTCAATCTGACAGACCTGGGCTTTAGGTTCCCTAGGTTCTGCCTTGGTACAGTCTGAAGATCTCAATGCCATTTCAACTTGCAGAGAGACAACCAGGGACACACTCACACAAAGGAGCAACCCTGCAAAGAGGCAGCCATATGGCAGCCACTAGCACACCCAGCAGAAAGACCTCAGGTGCAACCAGACATGCAGGTACCCCAACAATATATCTCTAGTCTCTAGCTGGTATCCCCAGACTGAGGTGACTGTGCCCCAAGATGGCAGTGGTAGTGGCAACAAAACTGCAGGCCCTGACCTGTGTCCCAAGAGGGAGGTGGCCACATGTACCAAACCTGTGGGTACTGTGGCAATGGATTTTCAGGCAGTAGCAGGCAGCAGTTGATCTGCTGGCAGTCTGCAGGCATTCTTCAGGCTAATGGTGGGCAATAGGATGGGTGGATGTTAGGCAGCAGGCAATGGGTAGGTGAGAGGCCAGTACTGAGCAGGCAAGAGGCAGACAAATGGACAAATGGCAGATGATAAGCGGTGGTCAGCAAGTGATCTGTGCTCAAAAGGCAGGTTATGCTGGCAGGTGGCAAGGGACGAATCAGGGGTCAACAGCAGGGGATCTGTGGGCAGTCAGGGCTACCTCTCAGAGAAACGGTATTTCCTCTGCTTGAATTCCGAGTCACAGAGCAACAAGGAATGCAGCCTCCCTCTAGTTTGCTATCTTGGATCTTCAATTTCTGTTTGTAAGCAATGGGAATTTTAAGGGCGTTTCGGAAGTGAAACATTTAAATAGCACTCTTTCCAGAATACAGTCTTTGCAAACTAAATTTAGGATCATAATTCTGTTTTTCTACTTTTGCTAACCTTATGCCAAAAATGTCCTTCACAATTATTTCACATCTTGATATTGTTGTGGTATTGATATTTGTTTTTACTTTAAAGTTTCCAGAATGTAAGGTAGATTGTATGTTTTCTTTTCTTTTTTTCTTTCTTCCTTTTTTTTTCTTTTTCTTTTTTTTTGTGGTGCTGTGGATTAAACGCAGGGCCTTGTGCATGTGAGGCAAGCACTCTACCAACTGAGCTATATCCCCAGCCCCATATGTTTTATTTATATTAACATTTTATATATATTCATATTTGACCTATGAATAAATTATAAGAAGAATTTCTCAAACATATTTAATCATAATGTAAACCTTCAGTTCTTGCTTAAGGTCTTAGATTTTTTTAATCTTAAAAACAAAAGTGCTTTTGTCCCCTTATGTTGGGAGTCATCCACACGGATTGAATTGGTGAGGGTAGGTGAGGATGATCAAGTCTTGGCAGCTCAGATGTGATGTGTTGACTGCACACTTCACTGGCTGAGGATGAAGGAGAAGCAGTGACAAAGGAGATGGTAATAGAAGCACTTTGGTGCCCTCAGAGCTGGCTGCATGCTTTGGTGACAGTGAGATAGGGACTCGCTAAAGGTGGATCGGTGGGATCCAGTTCACTCCTCGTTCCTTATAATGCAAAGTTCCATTATTAGAAATTGTGTGTGTGTGTGTGTGTGTGTGTGTGTGTGTGTGTGTTTAAAATTTCATTGTTTATTCACTTTGTGGTGCTGGGGATTAAACCCTGGGTCTGGCACATGCTAGGCAAGTACTCTACTGCTGAGAAATATCCCCAGCCTTAAAATTTCATTTATTTCTAATGCTAAGAATAAGGACATCCTGTTTTCACTTGAAACTTCTTGAAGTATAATTGAAGTATAAAGTGTTTGCCATATATGGTGGTACATGCCTGTAATCCCAGCTACTTAGGAGGCTGAGGCAGAAGGATCATAAATTTGAGACAAACTTGGACAACTTAGCAAGACCCTACCTCCAAACAAAATAAGAAGTACCAGGGTTGTAGCTCAGTGGTAGAGCATTTTCTTGGCAATTTGTAAGGTTCTGGCTGCAATCCCCATTCTGGAGGATGGATAGGCAGAAACTGCACATTCACTGGCTGAAAAGTTGAGAGCTCAACTGAAGTCAACCCTCTTAGCCACTTGGACTTCTCTTTTCTTTTTTCTAGTACTGGGGATTGAACCCTGGGGGGCTTGACCATTAAGCCACATCTCCAGACCTTTCTTAGGCAGGGTTTCACTGAATTGCTTAGGGCCTCACTAAGTTTCTGATGCTGGCTTTGAACTTGGAATCATCCTGCCTCAGCATCCTGAACTTCTGGGATTACAGGCTTGTGCCAGTACACTCAGCTGCCACTTGGGATTTAATTTGTTCCCAGATCAACTTTTCCAGGTGCCTTCATTGCTTTGCTACATTGTGTGACATTCATAGGTCCAGCTCCTAAACTGGGCCTGAACTGGGAATACCTGGTGGACACTGAGAGGACTCTTGGCTATTCCAACAGTCTGCTCTGTTGTTCTCTCAGTTCAACAAAAAACAGATAGGTTAATGTTCAGTTTAATTTAGAAATCAGTCTAATAGTATGCACTGTATTCTGATTGTCTTGGAGACTTTGGTCTAGCCATGTAAAGTGTTTAATCTCAGCAGAGAGATCTGATTATGAAGCCATGTATCTTATCATACAAGGCATACAAACATTTTTTAACTTCCAATTGAAATTCTTTTTTTTTTTCATTTTTATTTGCCTTTTGATAAAGATCATTGCTGCAATCATAGGTGGACTGGTTACAAGTGCTGTATTCCTTGGGCTAAAAAATGATTGCACCGAAATCCAGAATAGGTAAGTAAATCTGAATCTTGACTTAGAAGAAATGCTATTACTTTTTTCAAGATTGGAAAAATACTTTAAGTATTTTTGAATATATGATAAGTGTATGGTAAACATCACATTTACTGAGGGTATGTTCATGTACTAAAAATGAATGGAAGAATTGTCTTTTTCATACATATTTGTACGTGTGTATGTATGTAGTGTTGAACTGTATGCAATACAAAATTTACCCTTTTAACCCTTTTTGAGTGTACAGTTACAGTTCAGTGGCATTAAGTACATGTACATTGTGAATTATGGCCAACATGCAAACCCCAGAATGTTTTGTCATCTTCCCACACAGAATCTCCCTAGACAGGGAGAGACCTCATGGGGTCATTCTTCCTCTCT
>CM053408.1:57642190-57657429 GCA_028644305.1 Xerus rutilus
TAGCAGAAGTGAAAGGAGTTTAGGAAACTGCACCTGCATTTGGGGGCCTTGGAGAATAACAAAGTCACCTTTTTTACAATCATAAGTAGGGAGACGAAAAGCCTCTGGTACACTGAGATTAGCCCCTCAAGTGCTGCTCTTCAGGCAGAGCCAGCCTGGGAGGAGAAGCAGAGTCTCTGAGGAGATGCAGACTCTGAGTCCATGGAGGAGTGATGTGGGCTAGAGTGGGTGGCAACAAGAGGGGTACTGTAATGAGAAGGGGTCCCAGCAAGAGCCTCATGGGGCTGATACACAAGGGAGGCTGCACCTGAGATGGGGAAGGGCATAGGAGATCAGCCTAGAGCCTGTTGCAGCATTAGACCTGGTGGCAGCAGGTGTCTGCAGAGCAGCGTCTCCTCTGGGCTGTGCCTTCTTGGACTAATCTGGGATGTGTGATATGTGTTTTTGTTCTGTAGACAAGAGTGCATCAGTGGATACTACAGAGTGTCATCTTACTTCTTTGGAAAACTGTTATCTGATTTACTATTCAGTAATTTGTTGCCAATTATTCTATTTACTGGTATAGTATACTTCATGATAGGTAAGTAACAAGACAAAGAGGATGTGTCCTTAGTCTTGCAAATGAAGGGAAACCAATGTCCCTTTGTAAGCATGTTTATGGTTTCCAAAACTAAAGATCAGATCATAAGCTCAGAGAGCAAGTGTTTATTGTACACTTATGATTGCTCAGTATAGACATTGTTGTCAAGACTGTTCCACACAAATTCTTTATGTGTGTGTGTGCAAGCGCACAGTATGCGAACTGAACCCAGAGCCACTCACATGCTGTACAAGTGGTCCACCACTGAGCTTCATCTCTAGCCCATTTTTACATTTCTATTTTAAGACAGAGTTTTGCTAAATTGCTCAGGCCTGCCTTGAACTTGAGATCCTTCCTTCTCAGCTAACTTAGTACCTGTACAGGTGTGTGGCCCACACTGGGCTCCATTGGGTTAAATTTAACCAAGATGCTGTGAGTCACACAAAAACATGGAGAAAATTCCTTCATATTTGAGACTATGCTGGAGGAACCAGGATGTTTCTTTTTAATTTTCTTCAGTATCTCTGTATGTATGTCTCTGTATAGAGATAAAATATAAATAGATAAACTATAAATAGATATTAGATATATAAGGAGAGAGATTATATATATACACACATATATGTCTATGTGTGTGTGTGTGTATGTGTGTGTGTAATCTCCCTTTCCTCCTCCCTATTGAAAGAAAGATGGTGACTTCTGGATTTAGTGATTTAATAAGAACACTTGTTTTATGGCCATAGACAGGTTCATTTATGCATTATGCTCAGGCTTCATCCCAGGCTTAGTATATAAGAAAGTCCATGTATTTCTCTCCTTCTCTCTCTCTCACATACATGCACATCTCAGAAATATCTATTTTTGACAACATGCTATAGGGTAAGAACCAGTGAGAAAGTGTAAACCTTGCAATTTAGAAATAAGAGTTGTTTCATAAAGAATTAGACAAATGCCCCACCCCGCAACCTCCATGGTCCAGATTAGTGTTCTTGCAGCTATTCCAACATTGTAATACTGTCTTATGGGGAGCATTAGCTCATTTGAGTTCATAAGACTACTTAAGAAATGTCACTTTGCTCCATTCTGAATCAGAATAATGTGATTTGTCTAGGGAGACTCAGTTTATGGATTGTCTCTCCTCTCCTATATATTAAAACCATTTTGAGATTATAGAATCCTGATCGCAGTTTTGTTGTTGTTGTTGTTATTTGTTTGCTTTTCACTAATGTAGTTACAGCAGACAATGAGTAATGTGGAGATGTCTGGACACATGGATGTGCTGTTGATGAGTTACCTTTGACAAGAGAAGGCAGTATAATTTGGCTACTTGGGTTACCTGTGTCAATCTCAGCAATTCTGCATTGGTCATAATTAAACATAGAGAAACACAGGTGTTATATGAGAAAGTGCTTTGGTAGTAAGTGTAATAGAGAAATCTGTATGATAACGTTAAACAGTTATATAGAGGAAAAGAATGAAATTGGTGTCCCATGGTAGTTGGGTATTGGATGACGATTTTTCACCCTGATACTAGATTTCTCCCCCCAGAGAATTATGCTGTTTTTCACATAATAAAAAGTCTCAAATACATGGGGATCTACGCAGGTAAACTGACCCATCTTTTTTTTTTTAAAGGATTGCAACCACGGGGGAAGGCTTTCTTCATAATGATGCTTACCATTTTGATGGTGGCTTATTCAACCCGTTTCCTGATACTCGCTATTGGAGCTTCTAAGATTTGGCTGGCGCTAGCAATTCTGATCCCGTATTTTCTGTTTATGATGGTGAGTGTGAACTGCAATTCTCTGAAGGGGGAATTTTTAACCTTGTTCCTTCCCGCTCCTTCACCTGTCCTATAAAACCTGCTTTGAGGATTCTGTGCATAGAACTCAGATGCTTTCAGGAGGCCATGGACTGAGATAGTTTATATTAGAGAGTATACCATTTTCCTCTTAACACTTATCTAGTCTTTTTTGCTGGTGTTATAATTGTAAACTGTGTTAACTTAATTAACATGTCCTTACTAAGAGCTTTTAAAATGAACTTCTTGGTGACATTATAAAACCTTGATAAATTAGAAATTCAAACACCAGAAGAATAAAGATTGGGCACTTGCTTCATAAAAAATAGTTAACTGCCTGCCTTTCATGCTTGTGTTAGAGAACTGCCAGCTGGTTAACAACAGAGGTGGTTTGGTTAAATTCACTACTCTCCAAGGTCAAAGTGAGGTTCCTTAAGAAGTTAACAATGTGCCACATAGGGAGTCTAACTTGAATGCCTCTTGCATTTTGCAAAGGAGTGTTTTAGAAGCACTGGAAAACCCAACGCTCACAGTATTACGTCACCTCCTTTATGGGTTCCTGATGATTTTTATCTCAATATTTTTCTGCTTAGTTTTGTTTTTAATGGTTACTTAATTCTAATCTTACATGCCTTCAATTTGCACTCACAATGATGAATCAACAGATAAACCAACTTTGCCTCCATGACATGAAATAAACAGGAGTGGTTATCCTATTAATACACACGACCTTTCTGCTACAGTAGGAGGAGATGCCTGTCAATGATACATAATTAGTATAAGCTCTTCCCTAAGTTTAATTTTTCCATTTATGAATTTGACAACTACCAATGTATATCATTAAGAAAAGGATGTCTGGGTTATAGTTCCTACACGGTCATACAACAAATAAAATGTTTTTCAATAAATAAAGATAATTTGTTTGATGCTCTATTTATTATGTAAAGTTTTCTATGTAGAACTTTAAAAATCAGTCACAAAATCACATTTTATTCAGAGATGCTGACTTATGTACTAGCACATGGTTAGGTCCAGTCTTAACACATGCAGAGACAGCACAGCATTGTTATTCTGCATATCCCAGGGCACCTCCCCACAGTTAGGACAAGTGTTATGTGAACCTCACAACTGTCCCTTGTGTGTCTCCAGCAATCCTTCCTTGATCTCCATTGTAATACTGCTTTTTAGAAGCTGAAATTGACCATGTTTTCTGCTGTACTTCACCACATTATGTTGTTTATCAATTCTAGGATTTGGGTTATCTAAAGCCTCCTTTCTGAGCTCCAGATAATGCCTAAAATCATGAATGTAAAGTGTCAACCCTTGTGAATAACAAATCGTATGTTTTATGAAAGTAGAGAGGTGCATGTGATGCTCAGGATTGTTTTGGATTGTCAAGTTCACTATTAGGTACCTATCATGGTAGTGTAATCTGAATAATCAGTAAAATCAGCCCTTCATGTCCATGTAATTTAAAGTTTCAACCAACTGCATATCAAAACTACACAAAACAAAAATTGTACATGCAATAAATATGTGTGCTTTTTTCCTTATCATTTTTCCCTAAAGTATTCACTATGAACTATTTGTATAGCATTTGTGCTGTGTTAGGCATCAAGAAATCTGGAAATAATTTAAAAGACACATTATGTGTTTATTTAAAGCATAAAGAATGTATGTGGGTTACATGAAAATACTATACCATTTTAAAAATAAGGCACTTGAACATCTGCGATGTCCTTTATGTCATGCCTCATGTGGGTTCACTCCAAGGGTTGGAGGGTCCCACGGGAAGAGTTGCGGTCCCACAGGATGAGGTATGGGGTGGACGGTTGCATAGTCACTCACTCAAACACTGGGGGTAGGTAAAACTGCTCTGCCAGAACAAGAGGCAGACCCATTTATTTCAGTTAGTGCAACAGTTTATATAGTGTCCTCGGACCAATCATGGCCCTGAGTTTAGGTTACAGTCAATAGGGTATTGATCCATGTCAGACACACAGCCAATCAGCATGGGATGAGAAAAGGAGAGACACTGAAGGCAGCCAATCAGCAAGGGGTAAAGGGGAGGGGAAACATTCAAAGTAACCAATCAGCATAGGGTAAAGGGGAGGGGAAGCATTCAAAGTAGCCAATCAGCATAGAGGGTGCTGAAGGAATCCAATCAGCATGGGGTAAGGAAAGGGGAGGGGAGGTGTTGAAGGCAGCCAATCAGCATAGGAGGCACTGAAGGCATGGAGAAAGCTCCTATACTGCAGATTTTGGGTATTTATGGACTGGGGGTCCTGGAAACAATAACCTTGGCATACCAAGGGATGACTATACTTCTTAATCTTCCAATATGTGCAGTTACAGAGAAATCTGAGAACTTAGTCTTGATAATTGAAAATCTTCCAAATAAGTGGAATGTATAATATAGGTTATATAATCCTCAATCTTCCAAATAAATAAATGTGAAATATAGACTATAGGTATATTGTCCTTCTTTCAATACATAAACAGTCTTAGCTCTGAAGAGGTATAAACATGCAAGGGATGAAAGTTACTCTTTAGAGTAAGTTGAAGGAATTTTAAGAGAGAGTTGGTCATAGCAGAAGTGTTTAGAAAGTTCTAGAGTTCATGGAGAGAATCTTCCTTATAAAGTCACTGGACATGTCATTTTTTGCTTTTTGTAGATTTTGCTGAGTATGTCAATGGAGTTAAGAACCATTTCACCTTGGCTTTCATGGCTTCAGTACTTAAGTATCGCTCACTATGGTTACATGGTAAGTTGTCCTCATCTGTCACAGGGAGTGTGTTCGCAAGCTGGGTGCAACAAAATAAAGCCTACCTATATTTCCTTGGCCATGAGCTGTGCAGGTCTCTAATCCAGGAGTCATCTTTCAAAACAGAATCTTCTATTAGCCTCTGTTAGTACAAGGTCCAGAAGTCACATGGGATTTTCCTCAGTCACCCCATTATTTGAGGAAGATAAAGGCTGTGGAAAATTTAGGGAAAGTAGAAGAAGAAAAAAAGACCATAAAACACTCATAGCCATATTGGCTTTAGCAAGCTGGTCAACTTCAAAATGACCTGTCCAAGTTTCTAACTCCCATAATTACAACTAGTTTTGAGGAAAATCAGCAGTAAAAGATCATTATCATAAATCAACATTATCTTTGATCACTACTGGATTATTTTAATTATAGTGTTTATGGGACTATAAAATTGAGAAGAGATGAAGTAATGAGTTCTTGGCCAATGAGAAGTAACACCTCAAACCTAGGCCTCTTGATTTCCAGGGAAAATAACTTTTGTTATTTTGGTGTGACAAAGTCTGTGAATGTCAGTGTTATGTTTTAAATATCAAATTGAGATTTAAATTGGCATCATTGGGATAAGTCCTTGGAAACTTTTGAAATTCAGGTCTTTTTACCTTGTTCTGTTCCCCCTTGTGTTACAGGCGTTGCAGTATAATGAATTCTGGGGACAAAACTTCTGTCCTTGGCTCAATACAACAAAAAGCAGTGGCTGTTCCATTTATGTGATGTAGGTTTGTGTTTAATGTCACACTGGGTTTGATTACTCCTATGATGTGATTAAGAAAGGTCCCCAGGCTTAGAGCTGATAGGAATCCTTTCAGGACTAATAGATCTTTCTGATCCTATGTTTTATCACTTGTAATGTGAGTCCTTGTACAGTAATGTATGTGAATATCCATACAACTCCTGTTTTGAACAGTGAAATTGTGTTTAATTTTAATGTGGAGACGTTTGTTTTGAGCCTTTTGAAAGATTGTTTTTGTGGATTCAAGTTCTAATTTTTTCAGAACTATTGAGTTTGAAATGAATTGCTTTGACAGTTTGGTGGAGGATGATAGTCTTTGGTCACCTGGATTCTGTGCTACCAGTGAGCCCAGCCCTTGGACAGTAGTAAGAGTCAGAAGGACAGTAGTAACACAAAGGGGATTCACATTGCTCTGCTGAGATCCTGGTCCTTCTCTCTATTCACACTTTTGGGAAATCAAAGCCTGTGTAGTTGTGTGTGTGTCTGTGTGTGTGTGTGTGTGTGTGTGTATACTGACTCAGTATACTCCTCATCAGAGGCTGTATCTTCTACAGAAAGAAATACATATTTCAGTTAGTTGAGAAGGAAGTCTATTTTTACATGTCATTAAAACAGAATGTGGTATGTTAGATCTCTCACAGATTTTCCAAATGTATAAAACTAGTAAAAATACAAATTTTTTATTGTTATTATTCTAATAATATTATTATGAGAATTTTATTCTAATAGTAGAATAAATATTATTCTAATATTATCATTCTATTATTCTATTTGTGTTAATAAAAACACAAATTCTATTTTGAATTATTTTAAAAAAATTTTTGTAGTTGTAGATGGACACCATGTCTTTTTTATTTTATTTTATTTATTATTTTTTAAAAGTATTTTTAGTTGTAGATGGACATAATTTCTTTTTTATTTATTTATTTTTATGTGGTGCTGAGGATCGAATCCAGTGCCTCACATGTGCGAGGCAAGCAGTCTACCACTGAGCCACAACCCCAGCCTACCATGCCTTTATTTTATTTGTTTATTTATTTTTTATGTGGTGCTATGGATCGAAACCAGTGCCTCACACATGTGAGGCAAGCGCTCTGCCACTGAGCTATAGCCCTAGCCCCTACTTTGAATTATTGACAGGAAAAGCCTCTATGAAGAAGAGTTTTCCTTACCCTGCCCACTCTTTTTGGTTTGAGCTGGGCGTAGCACCTTTGTGACACAAAGTCAGTGCCAGGTTATTGGCCAGTATGAAGTGGACAGGAAACATTAGACAAGATAAGAAGGAGCTGTCATAGTCTTTATGCTATGAAGGCTCATCTCCTCAAGAGAAGGAAGAAGCTCTTCTAATAGCAAAGAGAGACCAGGGATGTTTTTGAAATGGCTAAATTCCAAGAGATGCACAAGAATGGCCGCAGGCTGTAGGAGCCCTCCCCATACCTTCAACCCCTCCCCTCCCTCTTTTCCCATTCTATGCTGATGGACTGCACACCTGACAAAGCAGCAATACCCCATTGTTTGTAACTTTGGGGCCATGATTGGTCTGAGGACCATTCTTAAGCTTTCTCACTTCCTGGAATAAACGGGTTCTGCCTCTCGCTCCGGCAGAGCAGTCCTACCAGGCCCCAGAGTCTGGGTAAATTGGCTCCACGACCGACTACCCCATACCTCATCCCACAGGACCCCATTCTGTCCTTCCTAAGGACCCCTTATTTCCATCCCCCGGGACCCCAACTCATCAGCTGACCCACGCAAGGCACGACATAAAACAACAGCAGGCGACAATTGTGGCTGCACTAGGTGTTATTAGTACTGGCCACTTTTCTAACCTGTGGCAAGAATGCCCCATCCTGCTCTCCTCCAGCTGCTACCTAAGATTTGAGTCTGATTCCTCGGCCTGCTGGTATCTTTCTATAGCTCAGTATCTGTGATGTTCATTACAGTCTTGGTCCAAGAGGTGACCTGCCTGCCTAGAAGCCTTTGTTTCCTCTGTTTTAGAATTCTTGCCTGTTGTTTTTGGATGACTATTTTGAAGGTTGAGCAGAACCACAGGGACTTTGATGCTCTTAGAGCCATAGGTATCATCAATTAAAGCTGAGATTGTACCCATCAGCAGTAGTAAAAAGTTCCTTGATCAATAATTCTTTTGAGGAGAATAGCATTATAAATTTGAAATGGAATGAATCTGAGGAGACTAGAACTTGGTTCATTGTGTGACTCTGTAAACTTGGCCAACTTCATTAATCCTTATTCTTCTCCTCTTTGAAATGTGTGTAATATCTATACCCCTTTGGATTAGTTTAGGAATTCACTAACTTATTAAGTGCAAGGTGCTTAGCACAGTATCTTGCAAAATTGTAAGCACTCAATGACAGCTATTATATATGAAGTGATAATTTCATATGATTTGGTTACCTATTGGATTCTAAGAAAGAATAGTGAATATATTGAGTAAACTTTGAGAGATGCTACAAATGCAGTCATATTTTTTGTGTTAAATTTTAGATGTACTGGGGATGAATTCTTAACAGTTCAAGGCATTGATCCATCACCTTGGAGCTTGTGGAAGAATCACCTGGCTTTGGCGTGTATGATAATTATCTTTCTCACAATTATCTACATAAAATTGTTACTTCTTAAAAAAAGTTATTAAATTCCCCTTTAATTTACCATGATTGCCCTAACATTAAAAAGGAGTATCTTAATTTATTTTACCAATGCAGACATTTTTGCCCTTTGTTAAGTTGCCTGAATGCTGTTTTTCAGAAAAAAAATTGTTTTCAATAGAAAATATTCACAAAAACCACAATAAATTGAATTACACGTAAAAGAACCCAAGCCCAAACTACTGACATTATGCATGTTCATCTCATCAAACAGTGATCACTGTAAAGAAATCCATTCTAATTTAATGATATGGGAAATGAGAATTAAATTACTGAAACACTTGGAAAGTTCATCTCTTTGGTATGAGTCTTCTCATCTTTAAAATGAATGGACAGGTTAGTAGCTCTCCAGTTTTAATAGACTATGAGTTTATGATCTGCCATTTTAAAATAAATATCAGATATATTAATGCTGTATTGGAAACATGGAATGTAAAATATGTTGGAATAACCAGCGTCATTTCTCAGGTATAAAAAGCCATGGTGATATGAAAACACATCTTTGGTGAGGTTATTGAGGTTATTGGAACTTACTGATACTTCTCTAGTGGAATTGTAAAACTTCAGGAGTCTCAGCTGTGGGCTTTGGGCTATAGTTGGAGTAGACAGCCAAAGGTTTGGGGATGTAGCTCTTGTGCCATTTCTGGGATATTCTAATGTGAAATCACTTCACCTCCCTGGATGACTGGGTGGATATAGTCTGATTGCATCAGATTCTCCTGAGAGCCCTGCCAAGACACAGATGTCTGACCCTGACTGTCCCACCACAGCAACACATGCAGAGCTACCTCCATGAAGAACTCACCAGAGCTAGATTTGGTTTAATGACTGTTATATCTGGGCCTGCACAGGATCCCTCTAGTTATATACCTCATTTATTAATCTTCATTATAACCTCTACCAATAATGTTATGTTTTCCTTATTACTATGGGAACATCAAGGCCAATGAATTTTTCATGTTTTGAGTGCAGTTCCATCTTTTTATATGACTATGCTTTACTCACCGAGTACACACTTCCTTATTCTACAGAGAAATACAAATATATAACTCATGCCCAAAATATACCTGCTGGAAGAGACATAACAATCAAAATTACTGACATATATTTCAAATAATAATTTAATAGCATCAACAAATATATTATTATGTTTATCTCCCTTTGGTATTGTGATCGACTTTTTATATACTGTTTCATTGTGATAAGAAACACAATATAAAATATATCTTCTCTATTTTTTAATTACATTGTACTTTTAAATTATGAATGTATTTTTCTATGAAGTGGAAAGAAAAATGTTAGTTTTAGATATTTAAGAATATGATTATAATCTTTTCAATTTTTTTTATTTTTGGATGTCAGAATTTATCTATAATGGATGGGAATGATTAATTTGATTTAAAATAAAAGAAACCACAGAAATAAATGAATGTCAGTTTCTATTTGTACTTCAGTTACTCTTTCAGACGTCAACCAATACTATAAAAAAAACTGTGGCTAGGGAAGGCTACTTGGCAAGTTGAGGAGGGAGGAAGAAAGGGGAGAAAAAGTGAGTAGTTTGGAGAGAGATGTTAAAGAGGAAGTATACATTCTTCTTTTCCTGTCTTTGAAGTTATCCTACATATATTTATATTTGAATTTTATTAACATCCATAGCAAATATACATTTGAAAAATGAGATTACTCATTTATGAAATGTTTTTCACTTATTCCAGTGCTTGCTCAGTAGGCTTTAGAAGAGAATCTTCAAGGTGGCAGGAATAGAGCCATCAACTGGTCTTGCAACAGCCGGGGCTGTCACAAAGGTTGATGTCCTGACAGCACCACTGGGGCTAGAGCTGCCAGCACTAGGAGCTAACGCTGAGCTCTCTGTGGTCCGAACATCCCAGGAGACCAGACCAGTCAGCAAATTGATGTCAAGATGATAATGTGCAATAGCTGAGTGATTGGTCTTGACATGAGTGGGAACTCGTGGGTTCTAGGTCCCAACAGAGTCATTAAGTTTGCAGAAATATTTTTGATTATCTATTTGTTTTTGTCCTTTCTTGGCAAAGTGGTTATGACAGAGACCATTATCACCAAGAAAGCCTAAAGAATTTATTATCTGTTCCTTTATATTAGTTTGTAGATCCCTACATTAGTTGTAATACTCAGGTCCATGAACCAAGAAATATTGGCCACTTTTCTTATAATTGCCATTAACTCATTTTTAGAATTTATGCTTCTTGTCTGCAAAAGCTTTAGACCCTGCTGGATTATGAATTCTAAAAGTTGAGAGGATATATCCACCTAGAAATTGATGATGGTTCCATGGACTCTGACAGTGCCTGCCACTTAGTCACTTTGAGATTTTGACACCGCTGGAACATTAACAAAGAAGGTATTATATTGGTCATTATGTCACACTAAAGACTAGGGTTACTGTTCCATAACGGGCAGAGAATTTACAGAGGTCACTCAGTATTTCCATGATCCACATCCTGATAAGAGAATGACAGCCAAGGATCTGAGCCCTCAGGATTGAAGATGTAGATCACTGAACTTGGGGAGCAGCTTAGTACAGCTTAAGTAATAACCCAAATCATAGAATGTTAGAAAGTAATGTAGAGGAGAGAAATAAAAAATATTAATCCTTGCTAGTGAGCAATAGCAGCAATGGAGACCAACTAGTTCCATGAATCCTCTAGTATTGTGTTTTCTAGAGATTACAGCTGGCCTTCTTCTCAGTGATCTTAAGGTGAACATGAGTGGATCTGTATGGTGTGAGACATGGACTGAAGTGGATGATGTTGGTGCTACCACTTCTCCTCTGTGCTCCTCCACTTTTGGTTGCAGCTGTGGTGGGCAGTTCCATTTGAGCTGAGATCATTTTGATAGCATCTCTCCTCTAGCCTACACTACACCTCTCTCCACTTTAATGCTCCCAGGCATTCTCTAAAGCTGCAAGAAGCTCAGCCTGTGTGCATGTGTAGCTGGAAAGTGCTCGGTTAACACCCATAAGCACCTGTAACCAACAGTGATCAAGATCAGGTATAAATGCCCTGGCTTTATGTTTTTAAGACAAAAAATTACAGGAGGCATTCCTTCCTGCTGTCAGAGAGGAGTTGAACTCATTGCCTACAGAGACAGCATCAGCAGCTCACCTGTCTATTGGTGTTTCCTCCTTTCCTGTCCCACTGTGTGACCTACTCCAGTTTCTTATTAGCACCAAATAAACTACCTGAACCAAGTTCTTGTCTTTGTGTTCCTCTTCTTTCAAGATAACATAAATTGAAACACAGTTCCTTTAAGACCCAAAACAACCAGGTCTGACTTCCGCTCCCTCAAACAGTACTGTCTTTATTTACAGTGGAAATGTTTTATAGATAACCTGAAGAATCAACACCAATTCATAGTATAGAAGCCCAAGCAGTATTCAAAGGGTGTAAGATTAGTTTTTACACAATTAGTAATTTTTGTTTATAACAGTAATCTCCAACTAAAAAAGTTAAATGGAAGTCAAGATTACTTTCATCATAGCAACAAAACTGTAAAATAGCAATGAAATTACAGTGACAATACAACTATTCATATTATCAAATAAGAAAGATCTTTAGAAATTTTTAGGAAATACTTAAAAGACATGAAGGAAGATCTAAATAAATACATAATTACCATGTTTCTTGTGTTGTGAAGTTGTCATTTCTTTCCAAACACATAAATTCAACTAATAAAACTAATAATTCTAATTAAGTTTCAATGGGACTTCCCCCCACCCTGTCCCAGGAGCACATCAAACTGGTCCTAACATTTATCTTGGAAAACAAAAGTTTACAAAAATAGCTTAAGTCATTTGGAAAAATGAAAGCAAAAAAAAAAAAATCCAAACACACAAACAAAAATCGAAAAGAAGTACCAACTTATTACATATGAACATATACTGCTTAAGACGTGGTCATAAGATTGTCATGTAGGAGCAATTATAGATTGACATAAGAAGATAAAGAGTTCAAATCTATACATACATATGTGTGAATCTTTATATCACTGACACCATGAACAAGTAAGGAAAAATGACTTCTTTAATAGAGAGTATTGATACAACTGACTATATAGAGAAAAATATCTATGAACCATACACAGAGTTACTCTTAACATGTATTAAATGTAAAAGGTAAAACCACTAAGTTCAATTGATAAGAATTTTCAGACCTTCCAAAGGTCTCTTTGCAACCCTAAAACCCAATAAGGAAGAAAAATGGTGAATTGTACTATGTAAAATTGAAAGAAACATTGACAAAATTCTTGGATAAGAAATACTAACTGAATTCAAAATTGATAAGGTACCCATACTAAACCCTATAAGAAACTTTTGCAAATCAACAACAAATATCTCAACCTACCTGAAAAAATAGGCAATGAACAGAAACATACTCGTTTCCCATTAAATCAAAATATAAATTTTTAAAGGTTTGAATAGGAAAAATATAGAAAGGGAAACTCAATTACTCAACAACTCTACAAGAGTATATTCAAGATTATTAGGAATCAGGGAAATGATATCTCACTTTATACCCATTTCATCAGGAAGTCAATGGTACCAGTGCTGGTGAAAGTATGGTTAAAACTGGAGTCCTCATGCACATTTCAGAATTGTCATTCCAGACTGTTCTGGGCAGCCATTCTGGTGGGTAGCTTGATAGTTCTCATTAAAATATTTGCACATTTCGCTCTTATCAATCCAACCCTTATCATACATCCTCAGAAGAACACAAAAAAAGTCAACAAGGGAATTATGTTTGCACAAAGATTTTGAAATGGTGGCAATAGAGCCAAATGCTTACTATAGGAATGGGTAAGTAAAATATGGTGGCTTCATACTAGGAAATACTACATAAATGTTAGAATAACATAACTAGAGTTACACATACAGAAGAAATATACCATACCAATGTAGTATAAGGAAAAACAAGATCCTATTTTTATAGTATAAATTCATTTGCTTAAAATAGTAAAAATCCAAAAATTAGAACACATAACACAATTTATTTTTCTACATGTCCAAAATTATCAGAAGGGCCCGTTTTGGGGAAAATGACAGCAATGGATATAGTATACAAATGGAGAGGAAAATATAACAGTGGTGCATAAGATAAAATGCCTAAAACATTTATTTGGGTTGATACAAGAAACACATGACACAACATAAAACAAAAATCCAACTCATTAGCCAAGCATGGAGTGCACACCTGTAATCACGGCTACTGGGAAGAGAAGCAGGATTACAAGTTCCAATCCCAGCTGGGAAACCTAGCGAGACTTTGTCTCAAAAAAGGCTGAGGATGTAACTTAATGGTAGAACACTTCCCTAGACTGTATGAGGCCCTGGATTCAATAAACAGTAGTGCAAAAAAATTGTCATGCACATAGAAGTTATTGCACTAGAAATCCTGGAGAAATCAGAATTAATGACCAAGAAACTGTTTAGTTTACATAAAGACTTTGGATAGAATTTTCTTGGTCATATGCAAAGGAACTATCAAGATAAAATAGGTCAATAACCATGGCTTTACTAAAAATATTTTTATATTTATTTTCCAAGTCTCATTGCTTTTCAAACCTTTAAAATCTTACTGTTTGATCTAAGGGAAAACAAATGTGTTTTCTTCAGGTAAAGAACAGGCATTAAGAAAATTTCATGTCATATGTCTTTCTAGTTTATATTTTCTTAAAAGTCTGGATTCAAATATAGACAAAAAATAACTTTTTATATCTGCAGTTGCATATTCTGTTCTATGGTATGCTCACATTTGTTTGATTAACTAAGGCTGATCAAGATTAATAATAAAATTTGTGTTCATATATGGAGAGGCATCCAACACCTCATTAGGGGTTTCTTCTTCCTACTCATGAGGATGTAAGCCATATAAGAAATTAAAGTCTAGAATAATTAGTGAAGGAAAAAAGACAAAGTTGGAAAAATAATTTCAAAGGATGGAGCCCCTGACAGCTCCAGTCCACAGTAGCTGGAGGTAGACAACTAGAAAATGGCTCACGTGGTTTATTTAAGGGGGTACATCTAAGGCAGGAATAAAGTTTCAGGAGTGGAGTCTTGCTTCATGGTGTCTTGCAGTCAGCAGGTTGATTGGAATCTTGGCAAGTCACACCCATCTCAGAGGGGCTCTGTGGCTACATCAGGTCACCCTGTCTCCAGTGCTGTGTGGGACCTTTGGCAGAGCTTGAATAGGGCTCACAATGTGTTCTCATGATGCTATGAACCCTGGAAGTTTCATTGGTTGTATTCTAACTTTCAGAGAGGATGATATTCAAAAAGATCTCTGGTGTTTAATTGCAGCCTCAGATTTTCTACATTATACAGATGGCCCCATACCTAACTTAATAGGTAGGAACCACAAGGAGGGTTCCTGTTATGGTCTGCTAGCCTATATTCAATCCTCTTATGTTTTAATTATTGGAAATATAAGAATAAGAAAAAATGGATAACAGTACCCTATAAATTGTAAAAAATGTAATCTAACTAAACTCATTTTAAAATAATTTGGCTCAAAATATTTCTAAAGTCCTACGCAATTAAGTATTGATAAAAAGATTAAAACTAAATTAAGTACTCTAAAAGCTATTATTACAGATATTAATAATGAGTGTTCTA
>CM053408.1:57657929-57671480 GCA_028644305.1 Xerus rutilus
TTATATCCCTTATACTCATTTTGTAATTTTTTTCTTCTTGTTTTTCTGTATCTTGAGATGCATAATTAGGTTATTTATTGGGGATATTTATGATTTTTTTTAGGTAGACACATAGCTATAAACTCTCCTGTTAGAACTGACTTCATAGTGTTCCAGAGGTTCTCACGTGTTGTATTTCTTCTTGGGCTATTCACCCTTTACAGACAGTAAGTACGAGGGACATTAAACAATTCCTTCTTTTGTGTAGTTTGCCAAGTTACTGGCAGCTGTGATTTGAAATTGAAGTTGGTTGAAATGGCTGTCAACTTCACTGTTGACCAGCACAAGGTAGATAGAATGGGAAGTATTCTCTATTGGAGTTTTTCCTGGGCATATTAGATTGATGCACTTGCAGGGCAGGCTTGATGCAGAGTTAGACCTAAATGGGAAGTTCCAATGACTGGTGTCTTTGGAACTTTGTTGGGTGTTTTCTACTCCAGAGAGACTACATCAATACACCTCAAGGGGTGAGCACAGGTTGATTTCTGCAGGTCATCTGAACCTCAGGGGCTTCCCTAGATTTCTACTCATAGGGTGGGCTAACCAATTTCCTTGGTTGGAGGGGAAAAGGCAGGTCTTACACATCTTACCACCCATAAATATGGCCTTCCAAGTCTCAGTCCCTGTATGTAAGTCTCATGTCTGCCTGTTCAGTTTCCCAACCCCTTCCAGCTGGTTGTGCAAGCCACCAGACTCAGAGGGAAAGAGTTTCACTCCCCTCTTAATCCCTGACCTGAATCCCACTGTAGACAATCATTCTGTTTTAATTATGTTCTAAGCCACATGGTAAGTGCTAGCTGGCATATTGAGGCAATCTTTGCTATGATCTCCAAGGTTTCTGCTGCAGCAAGATCCAGCATGATCCCTACAAGTTTGCTCCCTTCTTCAGCTCTCTGCTCACAAGTTGAAAAACATGAAGAACTTTTCAAATACCTGCTCACTGTGCCACTTCTGAATCAGCTAAGCTCAGATTGTCTTTTTCTTCTACAGGTGTTCCCAATTTGTCCACTGTGTTTCTCTTTTGCTCCATTTGTGTTACTTTTCCTTGCTGCGGTGGCCTGGTGTCACTGCTACAATCTAAAACATAACAAGTTTTTTTTTCTTAATATAGTAGGCATTGGGGGTATGGTTACCAAAGAGCATACACACACACACACAAACCCACAAAAAATCCTTCAAATATGCATATGCACTAATATAAACTTAAAAATCACAAATATACATTTGAGAAATAGGGATTTTAAACCAGAAAGACATTGCCTCCTCAATTCAAACTTTAAATAACTATACTTTATATAGAGATTCTCTAACAAACTAAAAGTGGAAGTAACATATGAGCTAGCAATTTCACTAAAATGTATAAGGAAATGAAATCAGCATATTCCAAAGACCTCTGCACTCCCACGTTTATTGCAGCACTATTCACAATAGTGAATAGCCACAATATAGTATGAACTATAGTGTGCATCAACTGATTCATGGAGGTAAAAAACATGATATATAAGTACAGTAAAATAAGCTTTCAACCAGTCTCAAGGTGGTTCTCTTGACATTGTTGCCCATGGTAAGTCATTGTGTGCAGCATCACCCCTGAGCTCTGCTGAACTTATTTTGTCAGGTCATATGGATCCTTTTCTTGGTAACCAAGACATCCAGAACCCACATTTGTTAATAGCAATAAATTAAGCAATAAATATATGTAATACATGCAACTTGTGTAATATACCAGGAAGGTGATGAATAATTTTCAAACACCCTAGTAAGACTCCCTCACTTGTCATCCTGTGACTCAAAGTTGTTAGGACAAGAACAGTCATCTTTGAGTGCTACATGACCTGCCATATCTAGAACAAATTGGTCCCTAGGTAAAAGTTTAGAATTCTAACACATTCATATTCATGGAACAGGTCTTAAATGTGAAGATTAATAAGAGCTTACCTGTCCTTCCAGAAAAGGAGCTCATGATGTCCCCAGGGAGCATGCTGTCTGAACAGCTCCAATAGAGAGATGGATACAGACATGATGCACTCTGCAGAGACCTTCTGTGGATTCAGAGCCAAATGAATGGATAAAGCTGACACAAAAGAGTAGGGCATGAAGTTTCCTAAAAACAGCTATACAAATTGATTGATTTCAATTAACAAAATAGAAGGTACTTTAGATAGATTAATATAGAGCATTGTGCAGTTTTCTCACCTGTGGGTTTGTAGTTTATCTTAAGGAATTTTGATAAATTACTTAAATTTTTTGAATCTACATATGGTATCATTATACATAATAAATAAGCATAGGCATCTTAGCTACTGATTTAAAAATGTCTCCTTTATTTTCCCGACATGTTCAAAACCCACTATTGATTTTCACTTTCACATTCTCGGAAACTTCATTGGTTATCATTTTTCAGTAAAAGCTAATCAACACATCTCTTTGGTTGTACATCACCACCTGCTGGACAGACAGAGAAACAATGCTTTTCGGCTTTGAAGGATGATTGTTGCAACATCTTTAAAAAGCTAACATGAAGTCAGTTTCTCACCTTCCCCAGACCCTGGCCTGTCTGAGATATCTTTTGACAGTTCTACACATTCCAAGGGTCAGTTACATCACAAGTCCATGTAACTGGCATGTAAATGACCCCTGGATTTGGAGTCAAACAATTTGAGTCAGCATTTCCTCTTTGCTCCGTCCTATCTGCCTCTGGAACTCATGATTGTGGGTCTTGGTGTCTTGGGATTTTGGACAGCTATTAACTCTCCTGAGCTTGATTTCTATTTTCCAGAAAATAAGCATAATATTATCTAGGACTTCTGTGAAGCCCAGCTAAAGAAATGTATGTGAAAACATTTGCACACTGTAAAATGCAACTGGGATGTGATAATTGCATGACTTCTCCTTTCATTACCAATGGAGAAAGCCCACTTGGAAGGGTGGCACTCACTTTCACTAAATGAAATGGATTGTGAAGGACATAGCTACTGCATGGAAAAGATAACCTGAAATGAGGACCAGAAAGGAAAGGTGAATGTTACAATACATCAGGTAAAGGACACATACATATCCATGTGCACATATTTTTTCCTGCTATTCCAGTCTTTTCCTAACCCCTAACTTTTCTATTTTCCAAAAACTAAGCCTGAAAAAAATATAATAAGGCACAGACCACCAAACTACCAGCATGTAAACTACCAAAAGCTGCCTTTAAAACATGTTCTAGTATTTCAAAATAGTTAATAGATACTCTCTTATTCTCTTAATATTGTTGGGAAAATATAGATACACATATTAAATGATAAAAGGTATTATAGAATGATATCTATTATGTAAATTCTCGTAACTTGAATAAAAGAGCAAAGAAAAATCTCTAAGAAAAGAAAATAATGGAAAATAATAGAAAAGCATAAAAAAACTAAGGTGATAGAAATTTGGCAAATGTATAAAATATGAAAGAATTAAACTCTTACTAATGACAAAATTTTCAATAATTGGTTAAAAATGAAAAAAGGCATCTTAGAAATTGTATAAGAAACCCCCTCAAGATAAAGCAAAAAACAAATGGAATTTTGAGAAAATATATAAGAAGCAAAAAAAAATGTTTAATAGATGTTAAATGGTCTTATACTTATCTAACAAGACTATAAGTAGAATCTGACAAATAGTTTTTTAATATTGTTAAGTGGTTCATACACAATGATTTAACTATCATGAATTTTTATATATTGAATAACAGGGCTTTAAGATATGTAAAACAATACCAGATTGCAATATGAAGAACAACATGAAAATCACATTGTAATTGGAAACTTAACCCTATATATCTCAATCTTTGACAGAAAAAGTAGACAAAAATTACCTAGGCATATGAAGGATTTGAACTGAATATGTGACTTACTATATATACATCTAACTTCATATCAGATGCACATTCCTAAATTTGAAATATGAAATGCTCCAAAATCTGAAAGTTTTTGCAGGGCATGTATGATGCCACAAGTGGAAATTTTCATGCAATATGATTTTGTTTTATGCCTGAAATTATTAAAAAATATTGTATATTGATATTATATAAAATTACCTCCATTCAAAGAGTATATGAATTTGGGTCATATCCCCAAGATATCACATTATATGAATGCAAACATGCCAACATCTGAAAAAGTCTAAAGTCTGAAACATTTCTAGTTCCATGTATTTCTAACAAGAGATACTCAAGGTATGCTATCAAAAGAGATCACTTACATTCTTCTTCATGTATGTCTGGAACATTTATAAAACATGGTACTATGTAGGCCATTAAGAGAAAAACAGTACATCTCTAAAATTAAAAGTCAGTTGGGCAGGTGTGCTTATGAGTGGTTGGCCAATTGAAGAAAGAGAGGCAGGGAAAGCACCCAGTGAAGACAGAGACAGGGAAAGTTCCACATGAAGACAGAGAATTTGAATCATAGAGCTCCATAGAGAACAAGAGTTACTAGCAACCACCAGAAGTGAGATAGAGGCAAGAAAGGGTCCCTACAGTTTCAGAGGGAACATAGCCCTACCCATACCTGAATTTTGGACTTCTAGCTCCAGAACTTTATGACAATAAATTTGTTTTTCTAAGCTTAAAAAAAGGGGAGGGAGGATTGAGCATACCCAAAACAAACAAATAAGAAACAAACCACAAATAATCTAACCAGGAAGTATTTTAAAACTATAAATTCTGCAAATTACTTAACAGAATGATAAACAAGCAAAACATAAACTTGATATCTTTAGAAATTATTTTTTTCATGATGGGTCAACAAGGAAATGAAACTGCTATAACATGTCACTGTACCAGATGTAAACAGTAGAATCAAGATGCCTTTGGCCCAAGTACCAAGCCATGTGTCACAAAATGAAGCTGTCACTTTGCACAGGAAACCTAAGTTCTTTGCTAGCTCTGTACTGGAATGTGTTCTCATAGAGCTGTAATGGATGTAAAATAAGGACACACTGAGCTGGGCATGACAGCCCATACCTATGATCACAACTAGTCAGGAAGTTGAGGTAGGAGGATTGCAAGTTATAGGCCAGTGTAGGTAACTTAGCAAGTTTCTGTCTCAAAATATAATTTAAAAAGGCTGAGAATGTTGCTCAGTGCTAGACTGCTTCCTAGAATTCTCAAGGTCCTGAGTTCAATCCCTATTGCCTCAAACAAAAAAAGAAAATAGGGCATATATTTGCAGGGACTCTATAAAATTGAAGTGCCATACATAAATCAAAAGATTATTAGGTCTGAACTAATAATTTGATTTGCCACCAACTTGCAGAAAAAGTTCTGTGCATTAGTCAATGAGATTTACTGGTGAAGAAGAGGGAGGTCCGCGGATATTCCCAACAGCCAGTGCTGGCTCTATGTACATGGTAGCATTCTTTCCTTCCTCCCGGTGAAGGCTTATTTTCAATTACCATGGTTTTACTCTTCTTATTGTAGGGCATTCTTCCAGCACTTGGCCTCGCAGGTCCCATGATGCTTACTGCTTCCTGGTAACAGCACCACCCATTTCTCTTTCCTTCTGCCCAGACCTTGGGGAGCTAGTTTTTTGGAGGCGGTCTCCGGCGCTTTGGCCACGCAACCCGAGCCCAGCTTGCCTATGCCGCTTCACGCCGCCTCGCTGGCTGCCGCCTCCTTGAGCGGACCTCCCCGCACCTTCCCAGGCGCCTCCCCTGGTGAGTGCCCGACCCCAGGGCAGGGTCACAGTGGCGAGGGGATTGGGGGCGCAGGATAGCTGGCGCGGTTTGAGCGTCCCTGTCCAGGGAAGGCTCTGCCGCGGCCGCAGGAAGAGTCCAGGATCCGCACAGACCTAGTCCACCAAGCACCGGAGGGAAGGGGACCCCCCCAGCCCTCGCTGAGCTAGGCTTGATAGAGACAAGGAAGTTGGGTCTTTTAAAAGTCGGTAAACCCAAAAGTGAATCTCGTGAGTGCTGATACACAGGGAGGCTGTCTGGGGAGCCAGAAAGAAGAAACAGCTTTGACCTCAGGTTAGGCTGGTCAAACAGAAAGGGGCCGGGAGTTTGTTTCTTCGCTTGGACCTCTTGCAGGGCTGGGCTATCGTGCAGGAAATTTACTTCTGCCTGGAGGAATGGGCTGTCATTTTGGAGCCCGGGAGCATTTTAATTGCTTGTATTGGTACTGCATCCCTTCTAACAACCTTGCTTTGTGATAAGGAGGAATTTTCGCATCTTAAGAAAACCCATATATGAGGGCAGAAAAAAGCACAAATGTTGCGGAGTAACAAGATAAAGGCCCTGGGCGAATGACAAGAGACAAGACCTTTAGACCCTTCGAATAATAAAAGGAAGTGGCTATTAACTATTAAAGTCCACTTGAGTGTTTACTGTGTGCAAGTGTGTTTCACGATTCTCATGTTCACGCGAGGTTCCAGGTAGGCATTTTAGTTCCATATATGCAGATGAGGAAGATGAGAGTTCCTCGGGTCAGTCAAAGCTGAGACAAAGTAGGGGCAATGGATGCACCTCGGTGGTAGAGCATATGCTTAGTATGTACAAAGCCCTGGGTTCTATCTCCAACAGGAAAAAAAAAAAAGGCTGGGACAAAGTCTACTAGGTAGGTGTTCTCCTCTAGTATTCCAGTATTTATAGATGAGGAAGGTGGGAGTTCCAGGGTTCAAAAACTCTTAAACTTTATTAACACTATGTCTCTATCTGTTCATCTGCCTTCCTTATTTTCTTCCTCTCTGCCTTTCTTCATCCGCCCTCTTCCTCCCTCCATCCCTCTCTCCTTTTCTTTCTTTCCTTCCTTCCTTCCTTCCTTCCTCCTTTCCTCCTTTTCTTTCTTCCTTTCTGTTCTTCTGCCTTCCCAAACTGGCTAGTGTGTTTATATCTCTCCTACAAGTTCATGGAGCATCTCATTGTGAAACCCTGCAGGGGAGAGAAATGAATGTATGAGCTGATAGGGAGCAGGGAGATACAGACAAAACTTTGGTTTATAAACGGACATTCCTTCACTTTCTACTTTTGATAAATCACTTAATCTCTGAATAATAATTTTTTCCTGGAACCAAGGAACATTTGTCAGGAGAGATTTGTATCTCATTTAAGATGTCCAGAAGTGAATTATGGGTCAGTTGAAAGTGCCGGAATAGTAGTAGTGTGAATTGTGCTGAGAACATTTAGTCTTAACTGACCCTTCACTAGGAATGCTAGATGCTTCACTGTTCCAGCTATTTTATTACATAAGTATCCAGCCAGTGGAGTCATGACCTGGTTAGAGTCTAAGGCCCCAGGATTTGGTGCTGACATGTCAATAACTAGCTCATAGCCTCTTCTGCCCAGCTAACCTCATAGCTGTGAGGATCAAAGGAGACAATAGAACATTGTATGAAAATGTTAAAAAATGTATCAATCTGTATACCAAAGTCTTCAGAATTATTAATGTTTTAAAGACACTGTAATTTCAATTTGCAGTCAATATAAAATTATTGAGCAGTTTACTTTTTTCATAATCATTCTTAAAAACCTACTGTGTTTGTTGCATGTATACCACATCTCATTTTAAAACAATCTACATTTCAGGTGCTTAGTAGCCATAGCCTGTGTGAGGCCCTGGGTTCAATCCCCAGTACTGAAAATAAACAAACAAATATCAACAACTTTAGTTACTGCAGAAGGAGTGAGCTGCACAGATAGGCATGGAAGTGTCTTTATTCACAGTGAAAGTTGGGAGAATGCTTGAATGAGATAGTGCAGAGAGCAGAATTATTAGAGGAGAAGGTCAAGGAATGGGAAAGCCAATGACAAAGATCTTTCATATGGCTTCTGAAGTTGCTGTTGCCTCTGACATATTAAACTTTAAAATTGTGTTCTTGCTCTTACTTGGAATCCTCCTGCTTCAACCTCCCAACTATGGCCAGTGTTTCTTTAAACACTGATGCTGCTTCATTTCCCCTCCTGTCCCACATCTCTAGTTACATGTAGATCAGACCCTTTTCATCATGCCCTGCGTTCCTTATGCTCTTTTATGTAATTCTCTTCAATTGGGAGCTTTTTTATGGAAATAATTTTCATTATTCTTACCGTTCTTGCTGAATATTTTCTACATATCAGTATTACCGTTTACAGTTTACTAATTGTCTTCCATAAACATTGTTTAAACTGCAGCTAAACTCAGCTATTAAATTCTTATTTTTTTTCCCTCTGTCCTAGGGATCAAGCATGCACACTACTACTAAGCTACATCTCCATAGTCCCTTATTTTTCTTACAACAGACACAGTCTCACTGTACTGCCAAGGCTGTCCCAGAACTCACGATCATCCTGCCTCAGTCTCCAGTATAGCTGGTCTATAGGCATGCACAACTGGCTTGAATTCTAAATTTTGATTTATGTTTTCAATTTTTGTCTTAAAGTCTTGATCTGCTTAACTATTGTTTAATGTGCATAATCATTTTCATATTTAATTTGAAATCTTCCTAGAATTTGAATGTTTCCTAGTAATGAAATACATTACTCATTGCAAACAATGTTGGAGTTTTCCTTCTTACTGATTGAAGATGCTTAATGACCACACATGTAAAGTCTGGACTCTAAATTCAGAGAAATTTCTCCTGTTCCTGACTGCAGTCTAAGCCCCTTTTGGTAACAATGTTATGAACCCCTCCAACATTAAAAACAAAACAAAAAAAAATCAGTGGATATTATGATGCTTATATAGGCTATCCCTGAACTGAAGCTGTATCATATGCATTTTGAAGGCAAACAAGAACAATCCTTACCTTTTTTAACTACTGGGAATTGAGCCCTAGGGGCCTCTACCACTGAGGTACATTCATATTTATTTTGAGACAGTGTCTCACTATGTTGTCCAGGCTGACTCTGAGGTTGCAGTCCTCCTGCCTCAGACTCCAGATTCACTAGCTCACTTGTCTTTTTCCTCTTTTATGAGTTGTAGGTAATTTTCATACTCTTACTATTTTATTGGAATTTATTTGACATGAAATTGGAGTGCAGGCATTTAAAGTGAGGGAGTTGTGTCTGCCTCCCATTTTAGATTCTAAGGTTGTTTTCATCATAGTAATATGGACTGTTTATTGGAAAGGAATCTACTCACTGTAACACAGTTTAAAATTGTCTTGGTTTCAATGTATTGCTTCCTAGGGTTTATAATCTCACCTATATGGACTGTCAAATTACTATTGCTTTTTCCTGCACAGAAAGGCAGAACCTCTGAACATGTCTTCCAGTAATGACCAGGTTGTTATCCCAGTGCTGCAAAGACACACTAATGGCCTCTTTGAGATGCCCTCTATTGACCGGGAGATAATTACTCAAGAAGCCGTGTTGAGTTTTCATAACATCTGCTATCGAGTACAAGTGAAGAGTGGTTCTCTGCTCCGACGAAGAACAGTTGAGAAAGAAATACTATCAAATATCAGGTATGTGCATGATTTTTTTAAAAGAACAATGTATTGACCTACAGGCTTTTGTGTACTACCAATAGGCTGCTCTGAACATTTGTGTACAAGTTTTGTAGAGACATGTAGACACATGGCTCTCTTTCCTTTTGGCTAAACTAGGACTGAAATGATTGAATCCTTTATTTGGTAGTTTTAACTTTAAACAGAACTGACCATTTTTAATAGTGGTTGTAACATGTGCATCAAGTTTTTCTTGTTTCTATAACTGCACAATTAATGTGTCGTTTAATTATTAAAGTAGAATTTGGAACCTATCACTACCAGGTGTCTCCACGAGCTCACAGATGCTGGCCAGTAGGGTTGTTAATGTTTTTCTGATTGCTAGAGAACTGAGCCTGTGCTTCCCCTCTGTCATGATGGGAAGTGAATTTGGATTTGCCCAGGCAGCACTTGTTTCTTGTTTGTTTTTAATAGGGGAAATAATTACACCTAGAGCAAGTAAGCAACTTTTCCTTACTCTCCAAGGCTGGGAAAGTGGCTATGAAAGAGTGGTTTTGTGCAGTGTGGCTATAGTTCTATAAAAATCAGTTGTTTGACCTATTTTCTTGTCGTTTTTGTACACCTCTGTGTTCTTTATTGTCAGTGGCAGCCAACATCCTTCAGAGGACAAGGAAGTGACAGGTTTGGGCAGACAGTTTTTGGGTGTGCCTGGGAGACAAATGGTGAGGATATGAGGGTTGACAGGCTGAGGCCAAGGGCTCTGTGCAGGGTTGGAACTCTCTTCATGTGGCGACATCTGCCATCATGCCTGCTTCGTGTCTCTCTCTTATGTTGGTTAAGAAATCCTGACCAGGTGAATAAGAAGAGAAATGGTGGATATAAAGCTTTATCCTTTGCTAATGTTTAGATAGAATTGACTTATGAAATGTTGACAAGATTTTTGTGAAAGATGATCAAGAAAATGTTGGTACTTTCAGATTTTGTGTTGAAAGAGGTAGAAGGTAATTTGATTTGAATATGTACAGGATGAATAGATATAAAGTGTAGACTTCATGTGAGGGTACATTTACATTGCCTTTATTTTTTGGTGCTGGGGATCAAGCCCTTGGCCTTGTGCATATTGAGGCATTGGGCCACAAAGCCACATTCCCAACCCGTCTAGATTATCTTTTCCTCCAAGTAGACTAGTGTTGTGATACCCTGTGTCTCCTCTGCTCAAGACTTCACATTGTGTTTATGGATCAGTGATGTGCATCACAGCAAAGGAGGGGGTCCTAGTTTTGTGCTCTCTTAGGCTCATAAAAGTGTGGTCGAATCTTGAAGTTCTTTCAATTTTTTCACTTATGAGGATAGCAAGGACTGTTATTTGTGCTCAGTCATGTTTCTGGTGTAAGTATCTATGGGGAAGGACATCCTTTTTTGTTGATGTGTTTCAGATATTTCTCCTGTCTGATGGCTTCAGATTATGGATGGAGGAAGGGTTACTTCTATTATATGATTTTTGATTTGTATTTGATAGCACAGTCACTATTCATAATGGTAACTCTATTCCAAGAAATGTGGTGAGAATCTTGATTTTCCTTTGGATACTTTTTTGCTTTCCTTTTGTAAGAAGATGATAAACTAAATTTGACCCTGAGAATTGAAAAGATTTTCCTACCTCATGAAAAATCTTTCTCTTATGCTTACTTTGTCTTCATACCCAGCACTTTAACTTTCCCTTACCAATGTTCAATATCTGTGGGGGAAAAAATCATCCATTCCGGAAGACTTATGAATATTCTATAATAGTGAGGAAAATACACTATACTCTTTGGGAAATTTTCCGATTAATGATTATTTTTTAAATAATTTCAAACATAAACCTGCATGAACATAATCCTGTCACCAGATTCCGTAACTGTTTATATTGCACTGGGTTTGCTGCTATCGCTGGGTCTCTCTTTGTATCCATTTTTACTAGTGTGCTTTGGGAATGATATGAGAGCAGACTGTTCCCATGATGCTCCTTTATCCCTAGCTCCTTCAGACTTACTTTCTAGAAAAAAAGGACCCTCTGCAGTGGAATCACTCATTTGTTGCCTGGCAGCAGCCGAGGAAATGTGTATCCTCAGAATGAAGGCAGGAGTGGTCCTGGGCTGCCCATCACTGTGCTCCTCACTGCATCATGTCCCTTCAGTCTCATCCAGCCTGGTGCCTTCCAGCCCTCTCCCACTCCAGGTGATTTAAAATTGATCACCTGGTCATGTTTTTGTCCGCCAAACTTCACTATAATGTCAACATTTTTCTCTTTGCACTTCATTAGTATCATGAAGGGTGATGCTCTGGCATTAATCCAGAATCCTGCTCCTTGTTCTATTTCAACTCACCAGCTTCAGCTTCCATTGATGACTCCTGTCTAGATTAGAAAATGTGACAGTTACCAAAGGGTGATTTCTATTTCCTTTATCTCATAATTTGCATTATACGAAGAGGAAAAAGCTTCATTCACCATCTCATCTTTAATTTACACTATTGAGTCATGGATTCCTCTTTCAATAACAGTTAGTGGTAATGTATTATTATTGTTATTTATCTTGATATTTTTATTGGTCTGAATTTAGTCAGTGGAAGATCTTTCAATTTGAGTTCCCTTTCTTCTTCACTGTTTTGACTTATTCCCTCATTCTTTGAGTATTTTCTTGGTATAGCTAGAAATTCCATACACTTTCAGGGTTGAAGCATATACCTATTACCCCAGCTACTCAGGAAATTGAGACAGAAGGATCACATTTCAAGTCCCGACTGGACAACTTAGCAAGACCTTGTATCAAAATAAAATTTTGAAAGGCCGAGGTTGTAGCTCAGTTGTAGAGTGCTTATGAATAATGCATGAGACCCTGGGTTCAATACTTTTCCAAACCAAAACAAAACAAAAAATTCAAATTGTGCATTGATCCGGCTACACTTGGAATCAGCTGATGTTCATTCTGTGGAGTTGTGCAGAATGGTATTTATAAACCATCATCTGGGTGTTTCGAGTACTCATTGCTATTCATGTGTCATTGATTTTAAGCACCTCAGTGGGCATGCCTAGGGAATATATTTATTCATGAACATACACACACGTGCATACATGTACATATTTAACTTTGTTTAAAAAATAAAACTGCCTCCCCAGTGCAAGTGCACATTGTTCTGGTTCTGTTCAGGAGCGGTGAGTGGAGTGGTGGGTGGCAGATGGTTCCTCCCACAGCACCCTAGGAGTTTTCCACCAATACTCTTCTCTAACTATCTGTGTAGATTAGAACCTATTACTTCTAATTAATGTACCAGTCTAACACTTTAGATTCTTTCCATGTTTCCATGTTTATAAAAATGTGTTTTTAAAAAATTTATTTTAAAAAGTGAAAACATGGCTCTTTATATTCTTAATTTCATTACTGATTTGGTCAGTTCTCTTATTCCCTTATATAAGCATCTTCATAGCCTACAACTTCTCCTCTCTACTCCCTCCCTGCTTTCCATCCTATATCCCTGGATGCTAGTGTCTGCTGCCCTACACCCAGAACATCCATCATCTTTCTACTAAGAAAGGAAGAGAAAAGGCAAGTCTAATATAAATGACCGACACATTATGTGAACATAAAATCACAGGTAGGAAGGTAACTAAGTTCTTTCCAGTCAGAATATGCCTATTTTCAATAAGTCATTTCCTACTTCTTTCTTTTTAATTAATTAAAGGGTGTTAATGAGAATCTGTTATTTGTTTTCTGTCTGAAATTTCATGAAATTTTTGTGATTATATTCAACATAGATCATAATTTAATAGAACTTTGTTTAAAATGGAATAATAAGTCATTTTGCTTTTGTGTTTCAGTGGAGTCATGAAACCTGGTCTCAATGCCATTCTGGTACCTAAAGGTCAAAACAAGTCTTTGTGAGTATAACAGAAAGTATGAGTCAACTTTCTCTTTGTAGTTTCAGTGTGCTTTTAGAAATAACGTTTATCAGCTTTACTATTACAGCATGATAATAGTAAAGCATGATAAAGTGATTGACATAAAGCTATTGAAACTATTATGAGCTAATGAGGAGGAATAAGAAGGGGATAGTATTGAAAGTGGGGGAGCCG
>CM053408.1:57671580-57712096 GCA_028644305.1 Xerus rutilus
AAAAAAAAAAAAAAAAGAAAGTGGGGGAGATAGAACGTAAGGAATAATTGAATACACAAGTCTTAGATAAAAGAGCACTTTGCCTGGGTTGGATCCACCAACGTCAGATGGACAAGAGTCCGTTGGGAGGTCTATGTGGGAGAAGCCAAATTTGCCTTGCTTTTATATTTTTGTGCTTTCTTGTAGCACAAATGAAAAGGAAGGTGAGGATTTGAATGTATACACACACACAAACACATATATGTAAATAATTTTAGTTAAATCTCATGATTAGTTAATTTTATAACTTGAACAGAATTTGAATTAACAGTAGCTGAGAGAGATGGCCTGTATTGAAGGAAAACAAAACAAAACAAAACAAAACAAAAAAACCACACCATATTTGTCCTTTTGTAGGTTGTTAAATATCTTAGCTGCAAGGAAAGATCCATGTGGATTATCTGGAGATGTTTTGATTAATGGAGCACCTCCATCTGCCAATTTCAAGTGTAATTCAGGTTATGTGGTTCAAGTAAGTATTAGTTGGTTTGCTTTTAGGTTCCATCTATTTTTATAGGGGCAAGTGCCTTGGTTTGTAGCTTATTGTGCTTTAGGTTGATTATGTGACACACTCATAGAATCAACTTTCCGAGGGTGGAGTTAAATGGAAAGGCAGAGAGGACCTGGAATATGACCCCTGTAGGGCATGGATATCAATTCTACCTGTTGTATCATTTTCAGAAGAGTCTGCTGTTGTCTGGTTTTGCCCTCTCTACTTCTTTCTCCTTCCTGAGAACATACCCGAATGTCTCTGCCAGTAGTATCATACTTGCCTGTGGTCCATTTGAGTGTTAAGATGGGGGTCGAAATGCCTCCCTGGGCTCCACAGCTGTCTGCATGTGGGCTGTCTGTAGTTAGCAGAGTTTAAAACTCATTATTAGCTACAGCATTTCCTCGGGTTTGTTATTTTCATCTATTGAGTTACATGTACTAGAGGGATGGATTAGAAAAGACTCAGTATGTCTCATTAAAATTCCATTTCCCTTCAGAATAATGTCCTGATGGACAATTTGACAGTGAGAGAAAACTTACAGTTCTCAGCGGCTCTTCGGCTTCCAATAACAATGACAAATCATGAAAAAAATGAACGGATTAACAAGGTCATTGAGGATTTAGATCTAAGTAAAGTTGCTGATTCCAAGGTAATGTGAAAAAAACTGGTAAAAAGGAAAGAGGACCTCCCTGTGTGGATGATGTGACCTTAATCCAGAAGTTTCTTATGATGTGTGTTGTTAAAAGTGGCTGCTTTCTGTACTGATGAGAAAAATGACTATGTATCTACTATGAAGTGGAAATGAAGCTGGAGAAACAATCTTCAGATGCTGGAATCCCAGGAGTGGAGTGTGGTCTAGTGCAGAGAGAGTTCTCAGGGCCTTTCATCATTGCTGAAGTCAGGGCTCATTTGATGTCTTTGCACTAACTTTTCTTCTTCCTGTTTTTCTCTTCCTGACTTTAGCTGGTCTTTAGCTTCTCTTTTTCCTAGGACCTTTGTTTCATGGCTTCTTTTGAGGGATATTTCTGGAATTGGAAAATGACAAGACCAAGGATTATGTCTTTGTATATTTAATTTGGCTGTAATTTGACTTCTAAAATTATATTTGATCTCATTGGGATTGACTTCTAATTTCTGTAGTGACTAATTTTTCTACAGCTTTTCTTTGGCAGTTTTTTTCTCTCATCCCTTCCTTCCCCTTCTCCCTTCTTCCCTTTTTTTTTTCCAATATTTATTCCCAGACTCATGTACCAGGCTCTTTTAGGTTTGAGAAGTACATTTGTGGGCAAGAGTAATAGAGTAGACAAACTAACTTATCCTTCTGTGAGTTGTGCAGGATCATGGAGAGAATGATTGGTGAACTTTATAGTTGACTACTCCACGTGGAGGGTTTGCTGAGCAGACTTTTGGAGCTGTGTGTGGTAATGAACTGTTTAAAATGTAGTGTCTCTGATTCAAGCCCTTGATGTTCCCTCCTGGGAACAATGAAGAATGTGGGCGGGGCGTCCTACTGGCTGCTGCTTTCTGTTATACTTGCTGATAGGTTTACATGAAGTGTTTTGTTTGGAAAAATAATCCTGTGATGCTACTTATCTTTGATTATTGAGTGATTAATTTTTCTTTTCCTTGGCTCTGTTTATTTATTTTACCTTGTCATTCTATTTTTTTTTTTTGATTCTGTTCTTTACCAGTAGGCACTCACTGACCTAAGTTACTTGCTTGGATTTCTGAGGAAAATGTGTAGATGCTGTTTTTGACTTCTTATAATTAATATAATCTAATTTATCCAAGTAATTTTGTATGTTTTTAATTTTTATGATATTTTGAACAGAACAGAAATCTAGAGAAGGTAGTCTGATTACTATAATGATGTGATTATTGGGTGATTAATAAATTATGTTAGTTGCATATTTTATGTATATATTATATTAGTTATATATGAAACATTATATGATGTATAAGTATATATATTAGTATTATATTAATTATATGGAAATTAATATAATTACTAGTACTGTTTACCTTGATTTCTCAACTGTTAACACCTCCCATAATTATTATAACTATGTCTTACTGAATTATTTTATACAAATTTGTATGACATTTTACCCCAAAATACTTACATGCATTTAGAAAAAAGTACATTTACCTACCTTACCACAAAGCCATTTCCAACTAACAAGATGAAGAATAACTTCTTATCATTAACTGTGTCAAACTATATTAATTCACATTTCCTAAATTGCCTCCACATGTCTTTTAAAGTTAAGTTATTGAAAGGACCCAATCAAGGACTATGAGTTACATTTGATTATTTCTCTTGGGAGACTCTTCGTTTGATGGTTGTTTCCTACAGTGTTTCTCCCCAGAACTATTCTAGTCCCCTCGCCACACACCATAATATTGCCTGTTCACAAAGATTGAACCAGGTTCCTGTAAACTGTCCTACTTTCTGATTTTATCTGAAAGGATTAATTGGGAATTCTATATTGAGTTAGTGTGTAGACAGTATCAATTTGGAAAATCTTATGGAAATTAAAAAGTGCTTATGTGGTGTAGTAGAACATGAACTCTCCTGGCTTCAAGTGAACCCTTATAAGTCCACTCAGGGACTTTTGTCAGAAGCAGTGTATTGGGTGTGTGAGCATGTGGGTGGTTGTTGTTAGAAGACTAATAAAATACTTAAGATGCTTTCCCTTTGCCTCTCCTAACTTTATCTCCTGTTTTAGACTGTGATTTCATTGTATCAAGTCCATATCTTTTAGTTGTGTTGCTTACTGTCTCAATATTAAACGTTTGGTTTGATGAGGAACATACAGAACTAACTGTTAAAGGTATGAGTGTTGTGTCAGGTCCAGTCACTTGGACCCTCTGCCCTTAGCCTCAAGATGCTCATCTGTTAAAAGAGAGACCTCCTTCTTCTTTCAGGTGTCCATTTATTTGTTGTTATTTATTTGAGGATAATTGAAAAAGAATCTCTTACAGGACAGATGTTAATTCACCAAATGGTGGTGACTGTGGTGGTTCCTGTTGATAATGTAATAATCTGTGTTTTAGGTTTTATCTAGAGGAGAAAAAAAAAGGGCCAGCATAGCAGTGGAGCTGATTGCTGATCCTCCCATCTTGTTCTTGGATAAGCCAACGACTGGCTTAGACTTGAGCACAGCAAATGCTGTTCTTTTGCTCTTGAAAAGGTAAGTACGGTGGGAACATTGTTCTTTCATATTTTACCATTTGACCACTTGTATGTACCAGGTTTTCTGGGTGTGGGGATTCAGAAATGCAGAGCAGAATTTCTTCCTTTGTTCTTCGAGAGAAATAGTCAATGAGCAAAGAAGTGTTATCAAGAAAAATGAAATGAAAACTTAGGGAAGAAAGGCCATGGTGAGAGTGGAATTGTTTTAAAAAACAGGAGGGTCAGGGAAGACCACAGGCATGTTACACAGGACCTGGGAGAGAGTGAGTCCTGCTGTTTCTGTCAGAAGAGAGTTCTGGTTGGAAGGAACAGCCCGTGGCCCCAAGGCATAGCATGCTTGATGCTCAGTGTGTGTGGAGCATGAGAGAGGCCAGAGGGACAGAACCCAGTGATTAAAGGAAGTGCAGGTTGGCTGCTAGATTCTCATAATAAGACCACAGGCTGGAGGCTTAACAATAGAACTAACTTCTTCTAGCTCTGGAGGCTGGAAGGTGAGATCAAGGAGTCCACAGGTGGTTTCTTCTGAGGGTATAGATGGCTCTCTTCTCCTTCTGTGTCTATGTCCTAATCTCTTATTAAATGGACACAGTCCTGTGAGGATCCATCACTCAATGACCTTGATTAATCTTAGTGACCTCTTTAAAGACTCTCCAGATGTAATCACATTCTGTGGTACTGGGGGTTAGGACTTTAGCATATGAGTTCTGGGGAAGACACAATTCAGCTAATCATGGTTAGAAATGATGTGATATAAAATTCGGCTGGTGAAAGCTTACCTAGACTCATTGGTCCTGTAAGACATATTTCTTGCTGCTGGGGTCCTGGGAATATTTTGAAAGTGTCAGATTAGAGCAATGACTGCACAGTCAGGCCAGGGTGAATGAAGGACACCAAGAAGTAGCTGCTGCATAGAACAGGGAATAGTCTAGGATGTCATGGTGAGGTGGCAAGAAAAGCATGGGTTCTGGGTTTTTTGAAGGTGGAACCAAATGGATCAGCTCAGGAAATGGATTTTGCCTATCACGACTGATACTATGACTCCTGGTTGGGGCCTGGCAAAGTAGAAGAATGAAAAAGAGAAAAAGAAAAATTTACTTTTTTTTCCAAGATGCATCAAAATTCTTTTCTTTTATTGATTTTAGAAAAAAAATACAAGTGATGATTCTGTGATGGGCTAGAAATGGATTTATAAGATACCTTTTCTTCATTGCAATTAGGAAAACTTCATTTTGTTAATTTAATTTTTGAACTTGTTTTAATTATATGTGACAGTAGAATGTATTTATGCATGTTGATATCTCATACATAGATGGGGTATAATTTCTCATTATTCTGATTGTACATGTTATAGAATCACATCACTCATGCAATCATATATAAAGAGAATAATAATGTCTGTTTCACTCCATTACCCTTCCTGTCCCTATATCCCCTCCTCTCCTCTCCCTACACTCCCCTATAACTAATCTAAGTTAATGGTATCCTTCCCTAGTGTCCCCCCACATTGTGAGTTAGCATCCACATATCAGAGAAAACATTTGGCCTTTGGTTTTGGGGGATTGGTTTATTTTGCTTAGCATATTCTCCAACTCCATCCATTTACCTGCAAATGCCATAATTCCATTCTTCCTTAAAGCTGAGTAATAGTCCATTGAATATATATACCACATTTAATTTATCCATTCATCTGTTGAAGGATACCTAGGTTGGTTCCATAGTTTAGCTATTGTTAATTGAGCTGCTATGAACATTGATGCGACTGTGTCACTGTGGTATGCTGATTTTAAGTTCTTTGAGTATAAAACAAGGAGTGGGATAGCTAGGTCAAATAGTAGTTCCATTCCAAGTTTTCTAAGGAATCTCCATACTGCTTTCCAACTTGGTTGCACCAGTTTGCAGTCCTACCAGAAATGTAAGAGTGTGCCTTTTCCCCCACGTCCTTGCCAACACTTATTGTTCCCTTTATTCTTGATGATTGCCATTCTGACTGGAGTGAGATGAAATCTTAGAGTAGTTTTGATTTGCATTTCTGTAATTTTGCTAGAAATGTTGAACATTTTTTCATACATTTGTTGAGCGACTGTATTTCTTTTTCTGTGAAGTGTCTGTTCAGTTCCTTAGCCCATTTATTGATTGGGTTTTTTTTTTTTTTTTGGTGTTCAGTTTTTTGAGTTCTTTATATATCCTAGAAATTAATGCTTTATCTGAGGTGCATGTGGTAAAGATTTTCTCCCAATATGTAGTCTTTCCCTTCATATTATTGATTATTTCTTTTGCTGAGAAGGAGATTTTTCGTTTGAATCCATCCCATTTATTGATTCTTGATTTTACTTCTTGGGCTGCAGGGGTCTTGTTAAGGAAGTCAAATCTTAGACCAAGATGATGAAGATTTGGGCCTACTTTTTCTTCTAGTAGGTGCAGGGTCTCTGTTCTAATGTCTGAGTCTTTGATCCACTTTGAGTTAAGTTTGTGAAGGTTGAGGGATAGAGGTTTAATTTCATTTTGTTACATGTAGGTTTTCCAGTTTTCCCAGCATCATTTTTTAAATAGGTTATCTTTTCTCCACTGAATGTTTTTGGCACCTTTGTCTAGTATGAGATAACTGTATTTGTGTGGGTTTGTCTCTGTATATTTTATTCTGTACCATTGGTCTATGTGTCTGTTTTGTTGCCAATACAACGCTGTTTTTATTACTGTGGCTCTGTAGTATAGTTTAAGGTCTGGTATTGTGATGCCTCCTGCTTCACTTTTCTTGCTAACGATTGCTTTGGCTATTCTGGGTCTCTTATTTTTCCAAATGAGTTTCATGATTGCTTTTTCTCTGTGAAGAATGTTGTTGGTATATTAATTGGAATTGCATTAAATCTGTATAGTACTTTTGGTACTATGGCCATTTTTGACAATATTAATTCTGCATATTCAGGAGCATGGGAGGTCTTTCTATCTCCTAAGGTCTGCTTTCATTTCTTTTTGTAGTGTTCTATAGTTTTCATTGTAAAGGTCTTTCACTTCTTTTATTAGATTGATTCCCAAGTATTTTTTTTTCTTTGAGGCTATTGCAAATGGGGTAGTTTTCCTAACTTCTCTTTCAGTGGATTCATCGCTGATGTAAAGGAATGTGTTTGATTTATGGGTGATGATTTTTCTGAATTAATTTATTAGTTCTAAAAGTTTTCTGGTGGAATTTTTTGGATCTTCTAGATATAGAATCACCATTGGAAAATAGTGATAGTTTGAGCTCTACTTATTTGTATCCTTTTAATTTCTTTCTTCTACTTGCTCTGGCTATAGTTTCAAGACGATGTTGAATAAAAGTGGTGAAAAAGGGCATTGTTGTCTTGTTCCTGTTTTTAAAGGGAATGCTTTCAATTTTTCTCCATTTAGAATGATCCTGGCCTTTGGTTTAGCATAGATAGTTTTTAAATGTTGAGGTATGTGTTTTTACTAAGAGTTGCTTTTTACCAAAAGATAGGGTCTATTTTTGAAAAGGAACCATGTGCTGCCAAGTAGAATGTATATTCACTCTTTGATGGATGAAATATTCTATATATGTCTTTTAGGTCTAAATTATTGATTGTATTATTTAGTGCTGTAGTTTCTTTAATTAGTTTTTGTTTGGAAGATCTGTCCAGTAGTGAAAGAGGTGTGTTAAGGTCACCCAGTATTATTGTGTTGTGGTCTATTTGATTCTTGAAATTGAGAGGGGTTTCTTTGATGTACATAGATGCTCCATTGTTTGGGGCATAAATATTTACAATTGTTATGTCTTGATGACATATAATTCCCTTAAGTAATATGAAAAGTCCTTCTTTGTGCCTTCTGATTAAATTTGGTGGGAAGACCACTTTATCTGGGATGAGGATGAAAACACCTGCTGGTTTACACAATCCATATTAGTGATATGTTTTTTCCCAATCCTTTCAATTTCAGTGTGTGGATGTCTTTGCCTATGAGATGAGTCTCTTGGAGACAGCATATTGTCTTGTTTTTTAATCCAGTCTGCCAATCCATGTCTTTTTTTTTTTTTAAATATTTTTTAGTTGTATGTGGACACAATATCTTTATTGATTTATTTTTATGTGGTGTTGAGGATCGAACCCAGTGCCTCACGCATGCGAGGCAAGCGCTCTACCACTGAGCCACAATCCCAGCCCCATGTCTTTTTGATTGATGAGTTTAGGCTGTTAACATTCAAGGTTATTATTAAAATATTATTTGTTTTCCCTGTCATTTTGATCTATTTCTTGTTTTTAATTTGAATTTAGTTTCTCCTTTGGTTGAATATTTCTTTAGTGTATTTCCTCCCTTTGCTGGTTTTCAATTTTTTTTCACTTCATCCTCATGGATTATTTTGTTGAGAATGTTCTGAGGTGCAGGCATTCTGGTTGTGAATTCTTTTAATTTTTGTTTATCATGGAATGTTTTTATTTCATCTTCAAATGTGAAGCTTAATTTAATTATATTATTCTGGGACCTTCTAGTTTTGAGGGTCTAGATTGAGAAATCAGTTGAGATCTGAATTGGTTTCCACTTATATGTAATTTGATTTTTTTTCTTTCATGGCCTTTAAGACTGTATCCTGTATGTTAGTCATTCTTATTATAATGTGTTTTGGTGTGAGTCTGCTGTAATTTTATACATTTGGGGATCCAGTAAGCCTCTTGTAATTTATTTTCCATTTCATTTTTTAGGTTTGGGAAATTTTCTGATATTATATCATTGAAAAGATTGTGCAGGGGCTGGGATTGTGGCTCAGTGGTAGAGCGCTTGCCTTGCATGCGTGAGGCACTGGGTTCGATCCTCAGCACCACATAAAAATAAAATAAAGACATTGTGTCCATCTACAACTAAAAAAAAAAATATTTAAAAAAAAAAAAGAAAAGATTGTGCATTCCTTTGGTTTGTATCTCTGCTCCTTCATCTGTTCTGATAACTCTTACATTTGGTGTTATCCCATAATTCTTGGATGTTCTGTTCGGGTTTCTCACCATCTTCTCTACATGGTTAACTCTATTTTCAAGATTATATATTTTGTTTTCATTGCTTGAGGTTCTGTCTTCCAAGTGGTCTAGTCTATTGGTGATGTTTTATATTGAATTTATAATTTGGTTTATTGATTCCTTCATTTTGAAGATTTCTGCTTTTTTTTTTCACAATCTCTAACTCTTTATTGAGATGATCTTTCACTTCCTGTATTTTTTCTTTGATTTCACTCCTTATACTATCCTTTACTTTGCAGATCATTTTAACTATGTGCATTCTGAACTCCTTTTTGGACATTTCTTCTACCGTGTTGTTAGTGGGTTCTGTTGTTGGAGCACCTTGGTTTCTTTGGGGCACTTTATTCCCTTGTTTTTTCATGTTGTTTGTGTGTTTTCCCATCTAGCAGTATGAATCTAAGGCAGTGAAAATTCTACCCTACAGACCTCTAGTGTCCCTCAAGGTTTCCAGCACCTTGTCTTTAAAGGTGAGACCAATATCAGCAGCACCCAGTGTAAACAATATATAGTCTTAAACCTAATAGCTCCAATTAAGGCATCTACTGCTTTCTCACAATTAACCTAAATGGTGAGTTCAATAACTGTCTACAGTATAAACAAAAAAATTGCTAAGATGGTTTATAATTTCAAATGGTGGATGAGGGAACAGAAGTAGCATATTATGTGATGGGCACGAAGGAAGACGAGAGAAGCTAGAAGCAAACATTCACAGGAAGAGTCGAAGTGAAGCTGACAGAGATTGGCTGTTGGTTGGAGAAAAGGTGGAAAGAAAATCCAGGAAAACAGACAAGTGAGAGGAAGAATACAAAGAAAAACAAAAGTGTAAGAATACAACAAAACTGCCAAGCACCATTCATATATCACCGTCTTCTGCACACTGAAGCATAAAAAACATCCTGCTCCAAATATGGTAGAGACGTTAGTGAATAGAAAAATAAAATGAAACAAAATAACATAAAATAAAATAAATCTCAGTGGAAAATCGAACTGTCTCTGTCAGCGTTCAAAAGTTTCTCAGCCCTGTCTCTGATGTCTCATGGGACTACCAGGCCCAGATCAGCCCTAGCAGACCCAGTCACTCTCCTATCAATCTGGGCTTCAGATACCCCAGGCGTGGCCATGCTGGAGTCCCAAGATCTCAACTATTCTCCAACTTGCAGAGAGACCACCAGGGATACGCTCATACAAAGGAGCAACTCCAGGCACAACCAAACCTGCAGGCATGCCCTCCACTGGACCACCAGGTCCTGGCAAGAGTTCCCAGAGGCGGTTGTGGTGGCAAACCTTCTGGCACCCTGGTCCCCCAGGTCCTGGCTTGTGCCCCAAGGATTTACAACTAAACCTGGAGTATCTCTGCCAGCAGACCTCTGGGTGGTGGTGGCAAGGGTATGGTGGGGGTTGGTGGCAGCAGTAGTGATAGGAGGTTGGTGGCAGCGGGCTGAGGGGACAGCATCTCCAGCGGGCAGCAGCAGTGTCCACAATAGTGACATCAGGGACAGTCTGTCTGTGGCAGTGGCAGTCCATAGCTACAGCTGTCTGGGAAGCAGCACCCAGAAAGATGACCTCCAGGCAACCTCAGAATGGCAGCAGTGGCATCAGTGTCAGCGTCATTGGTAATGGTACAGGTAGCAGCCGCAGGCTTGGAGAAAAGACCTCCTGGACCAGCAGTGGCGTCTGCAGCCACAGCAACATCCCTGGCAGTGGCATTTATTTTATCAAGAAAGGAGACTGGAAGGAATGTTTATAGGAGAAATTTCAAAAATTAAGTTTTGAACATCATCTTTAAGATTATGAAAAATTATTTCAAACTGACAGGAAAGTTCCAAGAACAGTACAAACAAACAAAAAATCCCACTCCCTCACCTAGACTCCCTAACTTCCATTTTACCACATTTGCTGCCCCTCCCTCTATTTGTGGTCCCCCTATACAAATTTTTTTCTGGCATCATGCTCCATCTGGTAAATAGTCCCCAGTGTAAACAATCAGAGGCAAGGATATTCCACTGCCTCGGCCTTCCAGTGAGGAAATTGACAGTGGTGACTTCACAACCATCCAGGGCTTTGACTCCAGTCAGATGTCACCAGCTCCCCCTACAGTGTCTCCATTTCCTTTCTGTCCCGGGATTCTTCACTAAAACATGTTTCTTCTCGCCTTCCTGTTTTGCTTTTTGTTTTAATCTGTAAGAGTTCCACAGTCTTTTCCTGTCTGTCATGCCCTTGCCAAGTCTTGGTAGATTTCTTGGGTTGACCCTCTACTGGGTCCATCCCTGTGTTCCATGAGCAGATTCAGCCTTGAAATGCTACTGTGTTCTCTGTACAGCACAGGTGATGTGAACTTGGATCACCTGATCATGTTGGTGTCTGTTGGGATTCTATGCTAGAAAATTACTTTTCTTCTTTAGAGTAGATTTGTATTTTTTTCCCCGGGAAGATGATTGGCTATTACACCAAGATTGTGTTCTTCCTTAAGTCTCTCCCAACAATTTTAGCATAAGCTAATAACTCTTGTTCTTGTAGTAGTGGTAGTTGCCTAACAGGCAATAGTTGACATTGTATCTAAGGAAGAAATGTTTCCTCCTTCCCTGTTCATTTCCTGTGTGATATAATGGGTTTGGATCTGTTTTTCTTCACTGTGTTACTGATCCAGTTGATCTTGATTTGACCAGAGGATGCCCATTCAATGGCCTTTGTGTTCTTTTGACCTCTCCCTGATCATTCTTCCATCATTTCTTTACTTTGTAGTCATTATGATGTTTCATGTTTGTGTTGCACTTTTCCTAAGTTAGCTATTTGTGGATGGATCCTGGTTCTCTCTGCTGTAATTAATATTAGGAAATCAAAATCTGGTTGCTAGCGTGCTCACTATCATTGGAGTGGCATTGCTTCTGGATCTTTAGTAGGCATACCTAGAGAAAGTGACTGTGTGTATGTGTTTATATAAAATATGGAAATATATGTCTATCTTATTTGGAAACATTGATTGTGGAGGCATTTTATATGTGTGTGTATACAGATATGTGCATATGTGTATATATTTATGTGTCTGTATAGTGGGGTTTTGTTGTGTGTGTGGTGGGGTTCCTGCCCAAGTCATCATACATGATAAGCACTTACTCTACCACTGAGCTACATTTCCAGCTCCATCCTCCCTATATATACATTTATAAAATACCAAGACACATGTAAACAGCCTTCTATAATTATTATTATTTATAAAAGTATATATTTAGATTCCCATGAGTTCATAATACTATTTCTAATTCTAGTCTAATACCTCTGTGTCATTGTAGTTTTTGCCCTTTCAGCCTTTGCAAATCAGTTTAGACAGTGAGGGATATGGCTTCTTTTATCTCAATATATTCACTTACTTGGTCCCTCAGTTAATTTAATTGCTTAATGCAACCAGTCTCCCACTTGCTGTAGACATTTCCTTTGTATACTACTCTGGAAACCCCTCTACTTCATATTTTAAGGTTCCTGACACACCACCTTCATGGCTTCCCCTAGTACTGCCTCACTATCTCTGATGTTCATGCTCCTGGGAGGAAGTCTCCATAATACGAGAGAAGAAATAGGAAAATGCAAAGATGGCTGTGGGTTTAAGTATCTTATGTTATAGATGTCAATGTACATATAAGTGAAGATGCCAAATTATATGTCTGGAGTTCAGGTCCCCTTACAGAACACATCAAATAAACTTTTATTATCTACAACTCTGTTTGCAGTGTTCATTAGGCAATGATGAATTGATATAGAATATTGTGACTATTTGCTTTATGTTTTTTACTGTGTAGCATTCAAGCATCCTACCTCTTTCAGAGATCTCTAATCAGTCCTCAAGCCCTACTGTGCACAGTCATCACCTGGGGTTTGATTAAAATGCAGATTTTATTTTTCTAAGTGTGAGACAGGGCCCAAGATTCTCCCTAGGGGATCCTAAGAGGAGATACTGATACTGATGCCACTGTTCCTCAGATCACACTTTGGGTAGCAGGGCTCTCATGCAATTCTGTTTCCTGCTTCTAGTCCTCCACCAGCTTGATGATGTCTACTGAATCCAGTTCCAGTTTCGGAGAGAAGGCCAATCTTAGGCTTGTCATTCTCTTGTTGTAATCTCTTTAGTTATCTTATTTATATAATATTCAATCATTCTCTGTTAGACACACACAAACACACTTCTTGCTTGGTAACACTGAGGTTGTTGTGTGTGTAGAATGGACCTTTTTATTTCATGGTTTGTTCACCTTTTTCTTCCACCAGAACTATCCCTTTCCTTAGCTCAGTCCCATGGGCCTTTTGGTGTTACTTATATCATCTTTAGCCTAGATGTAAGTCTCTTATTTTGCTTACGAAGAACCCTTAGCTTTATCTATTCCACACTCTATTGAAAATTTTGGTCTCCTTGCCCAATACTCTTTGGGGAAGAGCACCCTTGGACACCTACTAAAAAATACTAGGAGCTAATCAAATTCGTAAATCGAAGTGGGTCTCATAAAATTGTGGGTTTTTTGTCATACCTAGAATTGAACCTTAGTGTGCTCTACCACTGAACTAGATCCCCTGACTGTCTTATTTCTTATTTTGAGACAGAGTTTCACCAGGACTAACTTCAGACTTGAAGTCCTCCTGCTTCAGCCTCCTGATTAGCTGGGATTACAGTCATGTTCCACCACACCTGACTCATAAAACATTTTTAATAACCATTTTGAACATTTTTACCTTTGTTTCTTGTACTTATAGTAATAACTCCTGTCAAATGGCATTTTAACACTATTTGTATTATGGAATTAAACCAGAGATCTAATCTTAGCCTTACTTCCTCATAACTGTGACTCATTGGATATTTGCTTGACTTTTAAGCCTTTTTCATAAAAAAGGAGGAAATTATAATATTGAAACTACCTTATAATAGTATTGTGAAAACTAAAATGAAGTAATTTCTAAAGCATTTAGCAAACACAGAGTACATACTTCAAAATGTTAATTGTTTTATCGAGGCAGAAGAATGAAAACTAATCCTAAAGAGATGGAAGACAAATCATCAGTGAGAATTATTTGTATGACTATTGTTTCAATGTTTACTCCATTACTAGTTCTCACACTTGAATGTACTTAAAAATTGCCTGGACAGCTTGTTAATAGTATGGACTCCTGTATCATCCTAAGACATTCTGATTCAATGTCCAGGAGGACTGTCCAGGAATCTGAATTTTCAATAAGTATTCTAGTGGATTCTACACTGTCAATGCACACTCTTTTTCAAAAATTATTTAAAAAATTTTTTTGGCAAGAATTATCTCTTTTTTAACTTGATTCTATATTTCAGTTGCTGTTATAGAGCTTTGATAAACACTGTAAAACATTCTTCCATAGGAAAAAAATATGATTATATACTGCTAAGTTAAAACCTGTTTAGAATACAAAGAATATTAATAATGTACATGAACATTTTATCAAAACAAGCAAAAATTTATGCCCTTAAGTGTTATTACTAAATATACAAAGCCCATAATTATTTTTAAAATTCAGAATTACTAAGGTACATGAAAATCTTGATTTTTCTTTCTTGCAGTTCTGAGTATGAAAGCCAGGGTCTCACATATGCTAGAAAAGCATTCTTTTGATGAGCTGTATCTCCAATCCATTATGAATTTTTTTAAACTGAAAAATAAAATGAAGTAATTTCTAAAGCATTTAGAAATTGAACTGAAGTATTGTTCAAATAATGAAGAATGATAACATGTTTAATTTTAAATGGCATATTAAAGTGAAATTCTATTAATTCAATAATAATAAACACATTGAATTTAGATTCTGAGTGTCAAGTAGGTAACATAAGATGAGAAGAATGTAAGAGAAATTCAAGTTGAAATGGGAATGCATGGTTTAATGGTAGGAATAAACTGTTTTATCAAGAAGGGCAAGGTTCAGATGTGTAATGATTCATTATCTTCCCTCTTTTAATTTAGGATGTCTAAGGAAGGACGAACAATCATCTTTACCATTCAGCAGCCTCGGTATTCCATCTTCAAGCTGTTTGACAGCCTCACCTTATTGGCCTCAGGAAAACTAATGTACCATGGTCCTGCACAGGAGGCTTTGGCATACTTTGCATCAGCAGGTTTGCTTGACTTTTTCCATGCACGAGATCCTTCATTCTTAGAATTCTGGGAGAGAACAGAGGTGTTGATGGGAATGCTGCTTGATCTTTCTGTAAATTTAACTTGGGTTCCACCCCTCTAAAATGTCTTTGGTCAATTTGTTGCCATTTTCTTCATTTGGCAGTACTTGCTTGTTGTTTAGGTCTCTCCATTTCTTGACCTATTTGAATATGCCTATGTGTCTGAGAGGTTTGTACTTGGCCTGTGGCTGTTCTGCTTCCCAGTTATGGTGACTGTGTGAGTTAATTTTTCATTCCTATGACACATATCTGAGAAAAACTAATTAGGAAAGGAAAGATGTATTTTAACTCACAGTTTGAGAGGTCTCAGTCCATGATCAGCTGGCTCCATTGCTTTGGGCCTGAGGTGAGGCAGAAACATGGTTTAAGGATGTGGTGGAAGAAAGTTGTTCAGCTTATGGCAGCCAGGAAGGAAAAAGAGGGAGGGTCGAGGGAGGGAGGAAGAAAGAAAGAAAGAAATGGGCCAGGAGGGACAACCAGGGTCCAGGGCAGGAACCAGTGACTTACTTCCTCAAATCAGATCCTACCTCTAAATAGTCCATTCACAGTATTAAACCATGAAATGAATTAGTTTTCTGAGGAGATTAGAGCCCTCATAATCAAACAATTTCTTAATCTCTGTACATTGGTGCACTGGGGACCAAGCCTTAAACACATAAGCCTTTGTGGTACACTTCATTTCCAAACCATAACATTCTGCTCCTGACCCCAAAAGGCTCATATCCATCTGATAATTCAAAATGCATTCAGTCCTATGAGTTCCTCTAGTCTTTAACAATTCTGTCATTTCTTAAAAGTATAAGTCCAAAGTCTTCTGTGAAACTCATGGTAACACCTGAGCTGTGGGCCCTTATAAATATATCAAAAGATAACTTACATGTTTCCAACATACAATGGAACAGAGTAGACATTCCCATTCCAAAAGGGAAGAAACAACATATAAAAAAGGAATGGGGAAAGAATGAAACCAAGAAGGGCAAACATTAAATCTAAAACTCCAACATCTGAAGTCTGAGGCATGTGATACTGAGATGTGGGCCCCAGAGGACTTGTGAAGTCCCACCCCATTGGCCTTACTTGTTGCAGCTCACATGGCCTCTCTGTTAAGCTGTCTCTGTTCATTGCATTTATCCTTCCTCAGGAGATATCCCATGTTCATGACATCTTTTTTTTGGGGGGTGGGGGCACTAGGAATTGAACTCAGGGGTATTTGACCACTGAGCCACATTCCCAGTTCTACTTTTTATTTTATTTAGAGAGAAGGTCTCACTGACATGGCATCTCTTAATACTGGGATCTACATTACAACTTTAGCTTACTCTCACAGATTCTCACATAACTCTGTCAGGGACTGACTGCAGGGATTACAACCTTGACATACATGCTTGTCTCCTCAGGCCTTCCTTTGAAATCTGGGTAGATACCTGTATGAACTCCCTACTCCAGAATTCTGCATTATTCTAAACTGGCACAACATGGATGACACCAAGGCCTGCTGCCTGCAGGAACAGGAGCCAGGCCTGCTTGGATCATGGCTGGAGCAGCTTCTGAGTGCTTGGGCAGTTCAGAACAATGAAATGATTCCTGGGGGAACAAATTCCTAGGTAGCCCTGCGCCTGCAATGTACACCAGGGCTCTCTACTCAAAGCAAAGTCTTTCAAACTAGTTTTCATTTAAGTATCATTCCTTCATCATTGGATCCATGAAAAGTTGGTTTCTATTTAAACGCTGATTTCTTCAACAACCATACTTTCCTTGGTCTGAGTTTTACAAGTGTTTTTCTGACCAAACAGAAATTTTTCAAATGCTTCTGTTCTGCTTTTTGTCCCTATTTTTCACTAAAAGTTGCCACAGTCTTAATGCTTTGTTGCCTTGAAATTTCCTCCATTAGATTAATTAGTCCATCATCTTTAAATTCAGTGTCAGAGAGAGTCTCAGGACATGGACAAAATGTAAACAACTTCTTTGTTAGAAAGTACCATGTAAGGACACTAGACCAATTCCCAATACAGTGCTTGTCATCATCTGAAACCTCATGAGCACAGTTTTTACTGTCCACATTCCTGTGGGCGTTCTGGTGTTCTAAGATCACACCATAATTGTCCATTGCCCTCTGCTCTCAACATTCCAAAGCTTCTTAATCTTGTATCTGCGAATTTTTCCAAATTCCCTCCACAGATCAGTTCTAAAGATTTCTGAAGCACATAGGTGCAGTCACAGAAATGAACACTCTTCTTGGTATCTATTTTCTTTTCTTTTTCTTTCTTTCTTTTTTTTTGGTACTGGAGATTGAACTCAGAGGCACTCAACCCCTGAGCCACATCTCCAGCCCTATTTTGTATTTTTTATGTAGAGACAGTGCCTCGCCGTTGTTGAGGCTGGCTTTGAACTTGCAATTCTCCTGTCTCAGCCTTTCTAAGTGCTGGGATTATAGGCTTGCGCCACCGCTCACCGGCTCCTTGGTATCTATTTTCTATTAGTCAACTTTCCATTGCTGTGATCAATAATTGAGAACAGCAACACCGAGGAGTAAAGATTTATTTTGGCTCATGTTTTCAGAGGTTTCAGTCCAATACAGCTGGCTGAATTGTTTTGGACCTTAGATGAGACCTAAGCTCCATTGCTTTGGGCCTTTGGTGAGAACATCATGGCAGAAGGATGATGAAAATTTAACTGATTGGACTCATGTGTGGTGGTGAAAACTCTTCAACTCATGGCAAGCAAGGAAGCAGTGAGAGAGAGAAAGAGAATTGGACCAGGAGCATGATAAGTCCTTCCAGGGCATACTTCCAGTGACCTAATTCCTCCTACCACACAGTAGTTCTTTTAAGTTATTAATTTATGAGAAGGTATCATGCCTTAAATTTGTTATGGTTCAGATATGTGGTGTCCTCCAAAAGGTCATGTGTGAGATGGTGCAAGAATGTTCAGAGGTGAATTGGTTAGATTATTAGAAGTGTAGTCTGATCATTAGATTAAGATTAAGTGGATTTAGATTAAGTGGATGGTACCTGCAGGCAGGTTGGGTGTCACTGGAGGACTAGAGGAGGTAGGTCATTGTGGACATGCCTTTGGGGTTTATATTTTGTCCCTGATGGGTGGAGCTCTCTTTCTCTCTGTTTCTTGGTTATCATGTCCTGAGCTACTTTTCTCCTCCATGCCCTCCCACCATGATGTTCTGCCTCACCTTGGGCCTATAGCTGTGGAGATGACTAACCATGGCCTGAACCTCTGAAACCATGAGCCAAAAATAAACTTTTCATCCTCTATGTTGTTCTTGTCAGGTCTTTTGGTCACGTTGATTAAAACAATATGAATCTTTGGAGAACTTTGTATCCAAACCATAACAGTGACCTTTCCCTGAAAGTGCAAAATTTAACTGACTGGACTCATATCCAGTTATTCTGCCAGCTAAAAACTTATGGAAAGGGCCAGTATTATTATCTTCTTCACCACATAACAGATTGTGTTTTTCACTTTTTTCCCTGGCATGTAATCTTGCTCTGCCTTCGTGAAAGCTCAGGGAGATGCTATTTAAATTTCTAGAAACATTAGTCTGAAGATTTAGGACTTCAGTGGGTGTGAGTGATCTATTAGTCAATGGAATGGCTAGTCTTTAATTTGACTTTAATGGACCAACATTTCAGGGATGCCTGGTTTTTTCCATTTTGATTAAATTATGTGATTTTTTTTTTAAATGGCTCATACAATCCGCTTCATTTAGAGATGTTTAGGTATGATCATCGATGCTTCTCCGTGACTCCAAACAGTTGTAAATATTCACTATCTATCTTACTTAATTTGTTTTTGTTTAATCTCTCTCATTTAAAAATAATCAAGCATGTATGTGTCTGGGAAGTCTTAAGATAATCTTAAGAGTCAGACCTCAGGCAAAGTTTAGATGATTTATGCCACTAGAAGTTGAGGAAAGAGTTCAGGTATGCTGTACTAGTCATGTTCTCTCAAGAATGCTACTCTGAGGATTTTTTTTCCTATTTACAATTATGGCAGATTGACAGATGATAAATTTAACCTCTGAATTTAGTAGGTGGAGAAGCTATCTTGCTGACATATGTATTGCCATTACAGTACTCACTAATTTAACTCAGAATACAGTGTACCTAGTCCTTTAATAGTTTTTTCTTGGACTGAGCTTTAGACTTATGAAGAAATATTGATAAACTCTAGTAAATTTAGATAGTTTATATATACTTATGGTAGATAATGACTAATGTAAGATGATCTGAAGAGTCCAGGATTGCTTGGGAGATTTATACAAACACACACACACACACACACACACTCACACACTCACAGACACGTACACTGGGATACAGTGTCTTATTGAAATATTGTGTGATAGACCATATAAGAGCAAATGATGGATTAATGAGGCAAAAAGAGAGCAAGAAAGTGAGGGAGAAGTTGATTATTCTGCCTTCCCTAGTCTCACCCGTCTCACCCTGTGTGAGTCCTCTTTACTTTTGAAGACCACTGGGTTGAGTTCTTGGGATGCCTTCTTTTGCAGGTTATCCCTGTGAGCTGTACAACAGCCCTGCAGACTTCATTCAGGATATCATTAATGGAGACTTTTCTTCTGTGGTATTAAACAGAGATGAAGAAGAGTGTGAAGGTATGTGAGTCTCAGATTCACAGATTTTTGCCTTATCAATTTGGTTGAGGTTTTGCAATGTGGTAAAATATTGAAAAAGGGCTTTGTGATTTCACATTAATGGTGTCTTCCTATACCACTCAGCAGATAGGCTTTGTTGCCCATGAGTGCCATAGATGCTTTTTAATTTCATGTATGAATGAGCATTTATATTCTACTACTGATTTTAATGGGGGGTTTCCATTTAAAAATAAATCTGTTCATTATTTATAGTATTTATAAACAAGAAACAGCTTTTTAAGCATTTACATGTAGAATACAAGGACCAGATTTTTACATTAAATTTATAACTCCGCAAATGAAGATGTCTGTTTTAAGGTTTAGGTTCCAAATTGGTAGGGAAATGTCAGTGAGTTTGCTCTGTATGTAATTACGGTCCTGGCAGTAGCTGGTTCAGTCAGCTGTGTTTTCCTAATGTGTAAAGCAATGGTAAAACTCGCAATTTTTATATTCAAGCTGTAAAATCAGGTTGTAGTTGAAGGGGACATAGAAAAACGGGTTAAATCAGTTGTTGTCTGTTACTAATTTTTGTTCTTTATTCATTTTTATTTGAAAGTCAGCGAGACTGAACAGCTTTCTAACGAGGAAAAACCAATCACAGAAACATTAGCTGAGCTTTACTCCAACTCCTCCTTCTACAGAGAAACAAAAGCTGAGTTAGACCAACTCTCAGGTGGTCAGAAGAAGGGGAGCTCAGCCTTTGAGGAGACCACCTGTGTCACCTCCTTCTGTCATCAGCTCAGATGGATTATCTGGCGTTCGTTGAAGAACTTGCTGGGTGATGCTAAGGAAAACAGAACTCAGGTAACGTGAGACTCTCTTAATTGTGCTGTGAAATGCCCAGTGGAAGCAGCTTGGTTCTCATATGGCCTACTTCAGGAATATGTTTATTCTCTTCCATTTACTTGTCATCATTGCTCCATTTGGGAGGTAAACATGCAAACAGAACAAGAAAAATCACAAGTTTACTTATGGAAAGCTTTCTTAGTGATTCTTGGATTACTAACCCAGAATTTTAGTTGATTTAGACAAATTATTATAGATAATCTCAGTAGAAAAAAATTTCTTCAAAAAATAGAAAGTAAAGACAATGTCTCTCAGATCTGTATGGTTACTCAGTAGCTATCCACTTTCATTTGCAGATTCTTTCACAAGATCATGTGTTGCATTTGAGGGACTCAAGCAAAGCAGTACACAAAATTAGTAAAAATGAACATTTCTGCTCTCAGGGAATTCATTTCCTTATGAGGGTAGAGACATGATGATTGATTAAAGAAATAAAATCTATAGCATATCAGATTGTAGAAGGGACCATGCAGAAAATTTAAGGGAGAAGAGGGGAGGGAAACAGAAGGAGGTAGAGAGATGAGGGTGGTTTTGCAGTTGAAATGAGGCAGTGAGAGAACTTGATGTTACTGAATACACCTAACATCAGGTTCTCTCAAGGCTTTATTTCAACATGGGCTTCAGACTGTCTGAGGAAAGGTCCTGTATGTACAGTGCCTTATAGTTCACCTTCCTTATTGATAGATTTTTAATCTTCAGAATGCACTAGATACCTCAAAGGGTTTGCACTTTATGCACAGGTAGTAACCAGACTTAACAAGGCTATTCACTGTCAGGTTAGCTCTCTTAACTAAGATGACAGTGTTCTTTTCTTCTTTTGGCTGGCTCTGTGATAATTGTTGATTATCACTTGTCAAGGTTTTTCTGTTGTTTTTAACCCCTGTATCACACAAAGCTTTAGTAACTTCTAGTTCATCTGTCCATCATTTGTAAGGGAATCAATTTAGCTGGTGGTTTGGGGGTTCTTATTTTTATTATCAATTATTGAGTTTCAGTTGAGTACTGAAAGATGACATTTGTTGGCTCTAGTGAAGTACTACTCACTACTTAACATACGCAACATAATTTTCATATTTAAGTATTGCTTGTTACCTTCCACTGGCTGCATCTATATTTGAGTCAGATGGTCAGTTTCTGCAAATGTTTGTTATCCTTTTTATCTGTCATTTCTGTCAGAACACGGACAGTTTTATGTCCTACCAATCCAGGGTAAAGATTTTACTCTTTCAGAGCACCTTTGATGTCATTTGGAAACATGTCAGATGACTTAGATCCATCAACCTGCATTATCTAATTTTGAACAGCGAGATGTAATCAGTTCATTCTTCAGTGTTATTTGTGCGTTATGTTTCTTACTTGCTTCTAAAAGTGGTAGTTCTGGACAGGGCATGATTAGCTATTTGCAAATACACCAGGATTGCTCACTTGGTCCTAGGCCTCCTTAAGATGCAAACAGGGGACCAGTGCCTCCTGCCTTGGTATTCAGCCTTCTGTCTCATCAGTGAACTCATTTCTGCAAAAGGAATTCCCAGAAATGTTCAGAGAATAGTAGTTTCTAGAATAAGGGTAGAACCTTAGGTTTCCCTGAGCTTAGTGGAACAATTCTCAGTAGTTTTGTAAATGCTAGAATGTTAGTGTAGAAACAGGCAAACTTTTTTTTTTTTGTGGAAAGGGCCATATATTTAATATTTTAGGCTTTGCAGGCCCATATGGTCTTTGTCTCCGATAATCACCTTGCATTAGAGTGAATGCAGCCTTAGCTCATACATAAAAAAGAAAACCTTGCTATGTTCTCCGAAAAATTTGATTCATGAACTGTGAATTTCATATCAAAATAAATATTATTTTTTACTTTTTTTTTTTTTTACAGCAACCCTTATAAAACCATCGTTAGGCTGTGGAAGAAAAAACTATGGTTGGCTCCATTTGGCCTGTGGGCCATAGCTTAATGATCCTTGTGGCTTAGGATTCTTAAACTTGGGTGTTTTTTTTCCTCTAAGTTTTGAAAGCAGATTTGTTAAAATGTTTTCTAGCTTCCTTCTTATAAAACCCTTATCTGTTGTCTTATAACTGTATTTTGGTTTAAACTAGTTATTTACATGATTCAGACTTGAGCTCTAGCCAGTAGTTGTATTTGGAAGTTCTTGGAATGAATGGACTATCTATTTAAAAAGTTTCAGAGTTTATTTAATGTGTTAAAGTTTTCCTGATCAAATAAATTTTGAAGACTTTATTATCAATCTCTGGGAGAGTCGTTATTATTAACATATTAAACATTTGTGGATTTTTTTTTTTTTTTTTTTTTTAGTGAAAGCTACAGACATCTCTCAGAACACACCTTGAGAAATGTTGGTTCAGCACATCTGAACAAAGACTGAGTATCATTTGGGGGGAATTACTTTTTTAACCTTGTTTTTAAAATAGGTCAGATGCACAAAGCTCATGTATATGGTTATGTGCTCCATTGTACAATGCTTGGTATTCTTTTCCAAAATGTAAGACAGAATACAGTAACCTCATACAAGCATGACATTGTTATGTATTTCATTGTTTGGCTAAATGTATGAAAACTGACTGAAAATTGTAGAATTTTGAAAACTATAGAAAACATCCTAAAGATAATACTTATTGCTAGTATAAGATGTCAGGTTTGAATGCAAAAGAAACCAAGAATGTGGAGTATAGTAACAGTGACACTAAAACAAAAACAGACTCTGATATTTTTCTACTAGAAACTGATTTTTAAATCACTTGATATTGTTTGAAGTCATTTATCTTAAGAGCAAATTTCTTCATATTTTTATATCAATTTAAGTCTTTTAAATTAGATGAAAACCCACTATTTTCCTTTTCTTTTTGTTTTCTTCTGTTTTTCATTTGCTTGCTTTTTTCTTTGTTTATTTGTTTTTTGCGGTGCTAGAGATCTAGGGCCTTGCATATACTAGGCAAGCACTCTATCACTGAGCTATAGTCTCAGCCCCAGAATCTCTCTTTTCAAGTTATAAATAGTGAATTTTATTATTCTTTAAATTCAACACATTTTATATATTCTTTTAATTTCTCCTAAGCCATATTCTTCATTCTGCATTAAATTCCTTTTATGAGTTAAAAAAAAAAAAAGAATGTGGAGTAACAAGATTGAAAGACTGAATAGTCCTAAAAGTTATACTGTATAAAAGTAAAGACTCTCAGTTACATTCGTACTGCATGTTGATAGAACCATCAGCATTTATTTGGAAAGAGAGATCTGCTGAAATGGTATAGAGTATATCCTGAGGGTAGTAAAAATGTGACTTGGTAATAGACTTTTCCCCTAAATTTTATGTTATTTGAACAAAGATTTTTAAGGACATCTCATCAGTGACATATGTAAACAATAGTCTTTCCAGATTAGGGTCCTTACTAACTATTCTTTACAGATCATTCTTTTGTTTTTTAACTTTATCTTCCTTAATGCTATAAATGTTCTTCACAGTTTATTTCATATTTTAACACCGTTATGGCATTGAATATTTTTTTAACTTTGAAGTTTCCAAGATATGTGGTAGGATATATATTTTTTGATTACCATTTTTATATTTTTATATTTAACCCACAAATAGTAATAAGTAGAATGTTCAAATACATTATATAATGTAACCCTTAAGCCTTTGCTAATCCAAGCATCCTTAAGAGAGTTTTTATCCTAAAAAAAAAAAAAAAGCTGTTTGTTCATTTTCCTTGAAGCCCTCTACACAAATTGAGTAAGTGAAAATGGGTGAGGATGGTCAAGTCTTGGCAGCTCAGGTGTGATGTGTTGATTGTAGGCCTCACTGGCAAGGCTGTTGCAGAGGCAGAAATGGAGGAGATGGTAATGGAAGCACTTGGCACTTCCAAGTACAGCTGACTGGGTACTTTGGTGACAGTGACAATGCATCTTCCCACACAGGCATGGACTCCCCAGATGTTCAAGAGATGGGGTCTAGCTCACACCTACTTCTTTACTATGCAAAATTCCAAGATTAGAATTGTGTGTATATGTGTGTACTTTTAAAATGTTCTTTTTTTATTCATTTCATGGTACCTGGAATTGAATTATGGGTCTGTACATGCTAAGCAAGAAATCTACTGGTGAGCTACATACCCAGCACTGAAGTTTTATTATTTCTAATTATCAGAGTAAAAACATCCTGTTTTCACTGGGACCTCTTGAAGTATATAATTGTGCATGCTTACAGATAATAATGTTGAAAGTTAAGTTCAAATCAAAACTCTTAGCCACTGGGAATTTAATTTATTCCCAAATGACAGGCCCAGTGTATGCCTGTTACCTTGTGTAGCATTTGTGGGTTCAGTACCTGAACTGAACTGGACCCTTAATTGGCAGTGCCTGGTGGACACTGAGAGTAATTTTAGCTTGTGCAGTAGTCTGCTTGTTGTCCTGTCGATTCCCTGAATAAAAGATACCTTAATTCACAATCTAATTAGGTAGTAGTTTAATAACATATTGCTTTATATTCTCCCAGGGACTCTGGTCAAGCCATTGAAGTGTTTCTCTAAATGGAAAGATGTGATTATATATCCATATATCATATATTAATAAATGATGTGAAAAATCTTAGCTCTAATTGAAATTCTCACCTTTTTATGTTCATTTTTCTTTTTGAAAAGATAACTATTGCAGTTATTCTGGGAGTGATCCTGAGTGCCGTTTTCCTTGTGCTAAAAGATGATTGTCTTAAAATCTACCAAAGGTAGGTAAATTTGGATCTTGATTTTGAGAAAATGCCATTACTTTATTCAAGCTTATAAACATCCATCAAGAATTTGAATTTATAATAAGTATAGGGCAAAACTCAGGAAAGAATTAATATTCTTTTATTACATGTACTTATATGTGTAGTGGTAACTATATGCAAGCTAAAGTTTACCCTTTCAACCATTTTTAAATATACAATTCAGTGGCATCACATATATTTATGCTGAGTAACCATCACTGCCATCTACCTCCAGACCTTTCTTTTATTTTTGAAATGCAATCTTCATTCCATTAAATAGTAACTCCCCATATCTCCCAACCCCTGGCAACCATCTTCAGCTTTCTCTGTTGCAGTCATACAATATTTTTGTGCATATGACTGGCTTATTTCTTTAGCATGATGTTCTCAAGGTTCATCCAAGCTGTAGTATATGTTGGAATTGTTTTGTAAAACCAAATAATATGTATATGCTATATTTGTTTATCCATTCATCCATTGATGACAAGTCTTGGTTATCCTCTTCCTTTTGGCTCTTGTGAGTAATGCTGCGATAAATAGAAATATCTCTTTGAGTTCACTGGAGTATATTCATGGAAGCAGAATGGCTGGGTCATAAAGTCTTTATGTTATGTATTTTAGGACCTGCCATGCTATCTTCCACTGCAGTTACATGATTTTACATTCTTTCCAACAGCAAGGGGTTCCAGTTTTTCCACGTCCCCATAAGAACTTATTGATTTTTCTTTTTGTAAATAATAGTGATCCACTAGATTTTTCCTGAACGTCTCTTGAAGTCTTTTGCCTGTTTTAAAATTGAATTATGTTTTTTTCTTATTCTTGTTGATTTGGAGATTTTTATATTTCTGGATTACTAATCCCTTATCAGATACTTCATTTGTAAATAGTTTCTCCTCTTTTGGGTTATCTATTCACTCTGTTGGTAGTGTGTTTTGACACATAAATGTTTTTAATTTTGATGTAATCCAGTTTATCTATATATTTTGTTACTAATGAGTCAATCCCTTTGAATCATTTGGTTGTTTTTTTGTTTTTAAACTTAGGAGTGTCAGGTAAGTGGATAGAACTCAGATTTTCCTGTTGTGTATATAGCACTCGTGTTAGTGTTGTGATTGTTGCCTAGTTTCAATTGTAATCCACCCTTTAAAGTCTCTTTTCATGATGAGAAATTTTACTGTCTGTGTCATGTTCTAAACATAGGTACTCAGCAACATCACAGACCTCAGGGTTCTCATCATAATTCATGTATGGAGAACCACACATTGCTACACGCTGGGATCATTGCTTGGCATCCAGAGCCTCAGGTGACCTCGAAACAGCCAAAGGAGCTGGATGTTCTTATCTCCATTTTATTATTGAGGGTGGTTGTAGAAGCTTATGTTGAATCTTTTTTGATGTATGAAAAAGGCTGATTATTTTTAAAACTAAGAATAAGCATTGTTTGGGTTTGGAATATCCCCCAAACACTTATGTGTTGAAACTTTGTTTCTCCATTGCAGGAATGTTCAGAGGTAGGACTTTTGGGAAATGATAAGATCATAAGGGCACATCTTATCAATGGATTCATCAGCTGACAGTGGGAAGGACTACTGGGAGTGGGATCTAGTTGGAGGTAGCAGGTCACTGGAATCATGCCCTGGTAAAAGGTTTATCTATTCCCTAGCCCCCTCCTCCTCCCTGTCTCTGCTTCCTGGCTTCAGTGAGCTGAGCAGCTTTCCTTTACCATCATTTCTGCCACAATGTTCTGCCTTAACTCAAACCTCAAGCAAAGGAGCCAGCCAACCATGGATAAAACCTCTGAAACTGTGAACCAAAATACATTTTCTCTTCTTTAAATTGTTTGTGTCAGAGTCAGGTTCTGCCTCTAATCCTAGCTATTTGGGAGGCAGAGACAGAAGTATCACAAGTTCAAGGACAGCCTCAGCAACTTAGCAAGATCCTGTCTCAAGATAAAAAATAAGGACTGGGGATGGAGCTGAGTGGTAAAGTGCCCCTGGGTTCAACCTCTAGTTCCAAAAAAAGTTGTTTATGCCACGTATTTTGGTCAATTTCTTGAGATGATTTTTTAAAGAATTTAGGCATCAACCTTATTTTAATTTGTACTTTTAACTGACCTTTGTTACCATTTTCTGTAAGAATTTGGCTATGTGAAAGTAACCTGTGTGTGTGGTTTATCTAATTCCTCCTGGGGTGATCAGTACATTATTCTTTTCATTAGAAAACAATATTTTTGCATTATTTATGAAATTATATCCTTAAAATGTTCTTCAGTAGTGAATATCAGTCCTTTATCATTTGAAATTGCTGGTGAGGTCAAAGGTTTAGTTCTTCTTTGGGATCAGGCACTGTCCTTGCACTTTCTCTAACTTGCATTAACTGAGAAACTGGTTTTGACTCCTGTACAGAGTGTGAGCTCCTTTGATTTAATAGCCTTACTGGTTTGAGGTCATGGCTAAGCAAATTAGGAAAAAAAAAATTGTATCCAGTAATCCCAATTCTGGATATTTACGGAAATTATTTGAAATCAGTTTGTGGAAGAGATATGGTCAGTCCTATGTTCATTGCAGCACTATTCACAATAGCCAAGTTAAGGAATCAGTGTGTCTGGGAGCAGATGAATGGAAAAGAAAATGTGGTGTGTGCACACAATAAAATATTCTTTAGCCCTAAAAAATGAAATTTTGTTATTCGTGACAACATGGATTGAAGTGGAGAATATTACTTTTAAGTAAATTAATCCAGACGCAGAAAGACAACAACACATATTCTCACTTATATGTACATTCTAGAACAATTAAACTCTTAGAAGCAGAGAATAGAATAGTAAATGGTGGTTGCCACAGTTTGAGGAAAGGACAGAATGAGTAAATGATGACCAAAGGGAACAAAATCTCAGACGGAAGAGATACAGTATTTTTTATTTTTATTTTTTGAGATACATTGCTAATTGGGGTGAAGATGGTAAATAATAATATACATTTAAAAATTGCTGAAGCCGGGCATGGGGGCGCATGCCTGTAATCCCAGCACTTTGGGAGGCTAAGACAGGAGAATCGCGAGTTCAAAGCCAGCCTCAGCAATGGCAAGGCGCTAAGCAACTCAGTGAGACCCTGTCTCTACATAAAACACAAAATTGGGCTGAGAGTGTGGCTCAGTGGTCAAGTGCCCCTGAGTTCAATCCCTGGTGCCAAAAAAAAAATTGCTGAGATTACGTTTCATATATTCTCACCATAAAAAAATGATAAATATTCAGGGCCGAGGTTGTGGCTCAATGGTAGAGCACTTGCCTAGCATGTGTGAGGCACTGGGTTCAATTCTCAGTACCACATATAAATAAATAAAATAAAGGTCCATTGACAACTAAAAAAAATATTTAAAAAAATGATAAATATTGTAGGTGGTGAGATCACCTTAGTTGCCTTTATTATTATCAATTAATGAATCATAAAATTATGTTATACTGTATAAACATACAAGTATAATTTATTTACAATTAAAAATTAAATCAGATCAATACATAGATATGATGAATGTTGGTTACCATCTTGAAAAGAATTAGAATGAATTAAATTATTTAATAATAAAAGTATTTAATAAAAAACAAATCATAGTATGTGTTCAAAGGAATTTATTGTCTCCTTTTTCAGAATCATGAACGTTATCATACCATTAGCTGTACTGAACTGAACTTTTGCTATGTCCCATGTATCTCAAATTAGCTTTTGAGTTTATATAAGCTTTATTTCTGGACCAAAATTTATGTAGCTGATTGTCTACTAGGCCTGGCTGTTTCCTCTTCATTTTAATTATCATATAAACACTTACATGTTTACTCATTTGCATGTACTATTAGTTCATCATTTTTTAGGCATTAGGAAAAATACTGAGTGTCTCTGGACTCCTGTTATTGGGATTATTTACTTTAGGTTTACATTTAAAATATTTTTTCTCTTGTTTTTTATGTTATTTAAATGATGTCATCTTTTTTTCAAAATGTTTAAACTAAAATCATACATGTCAGTTAAATTGATTATGAGCCTGTTCCTGTTTCAAGGATGTTGATATATAACCATAAAATACTTATTTCTATAAAGGTATAAATTCACTGAACACTTTCCGTTTTAAAACTCAATTCTTTTACTGAGAAGTAAGAATGAATAGTCTTCATAAATCAAATCACTTTGATTTCTTTTGGAGCACTTCGGAAACTTTGTAGGAAGGTGACTGTCCTAGTCAAGAATGATTGTCAGGCTTTGCTGATGTGTATATTGGATGTCTGTCTGAAGAAACTGAATGAGGTTTCCCTCCAACATCTGGCATTTTTCTTTCACATGTCTCACCATCTTCTTGATTTAACTCTAAAACCAAACTGGCTAATTGAATTTTTAACCATTTGAGGATTTATTAAGCCTGCTGTTTGTTTATATTTTAGGAATGGTGCTTGGCATTTTGGTTATGGAATTCAAGGTGATGGTATCTCTATGACCTGAGAGCCAGGCTGCCATAACAAAATGTTAAAAGACTCAGTGACTTAAACAATAGAAATTTATTTTCTCCCAATTCTAGAATAAAGTAGGGGCTCTGTTCCAGACTAGTCTGCAGATGGCCACTTTCACTGTGCACCCTCTCATATTACAAAGCATCTAGTATTTTTTTCCTCTTATAGGGGTACTAATCCCAGCTTGGGGGCTCTACTCTCATGACCTTGTCTAATCCTCATTTCTTCCAAAAGCATCTACTTCCCACTTCCCTCACATCAGGGGTTATTACTTCAACACATTAATTTTAGGGGAACATAATTCAGTTCAGAGTAACCTAAGACCATGTACTCAAAATGTGCTGTAGTCACAGCAGCACCACTGTGGAGACAAAGAGATGGAGGAGAGACCTCATGGGTTCACCTTGCCTCACTGTTTTCACCAGAATAGTTCTATGTTATTTTAAAGAAAAATGTTATATCATTAGTGGAAGGAGTTCTGTGAGTAGAAAGCTGACCTAATAGCATTGATTTGACTGAGGATTTTTTGTTCTTCTGTCTTGTCAGAGCCCGGGCACTCTGTATGCTGGCCATCTTCCAGAGTTTGGCTGGTGTGATAGGAAGAGAGAATTTGGAGCTGGAGAAGGTCTTTAGGTGAGTAGGTCTCTACTTCAGGAACAGATCCACAATTGGGCCAAAGATACGTCCCAAAGGATTACCAGTATTTTTCTTTTATTTCTTGATTTATTTCTTGATTATATTTAGTTGACAAATATAAATTATATATATTTATCATATATAGCATGAGCTTTGGAAATACATATGAAGATTACCATAATTAATTTAAAAAATTCATGAGTTAAGTAGAAAATCAAGAGCTTGCCAGTGGGGCCTGCCATCAAGGGAAAATGAAATTTCAGAATTAGGTGTGGTCAGCAACTTGCAGTGCTGCAGAGAAAGCAATGAATAAAGGGCCTGAAGAGTATCTTTAGGTTTTTAGGAAATAACAGGTACCATGACCCTTTCCAGAAAAGTTTGAGGTGTTTGGCAAAGAGTAAGTTGTGGGATTAGCTGCAAAGTGGAAATGAGAAGTATAGTGAGCAAACAACGTGGCTTAGAGTAGACCTCAGTGGATGGAGGAATGGAAAGAGCCAGAGATTAGCCTTCCAGTAAAGAGCAGGCTGGGTTGTTTTTTCTGCTTTTCAACTATGGGAAAGATTGTCCCATACTTACATCCTAAGGACAGGAACATCATAGAGGGAAGAAATGAGGACACTCGTGGAAGAGTTGGGAATTATGGGAGAGAGATGTCAGGAAGAGGAGAGATGAGGATTTGGTGGCTGACATGGGTGTATTGTTTGCTTTGTTAGGTGATCATTGAAGGAAGAAGTCTTTTTCTTTTTCTAACAAGAGAGTTGCAATAGTATAAAGAGTTTAGGAATTGTAAGTTGTGTTGGGACCTTGGAGAATAACGTAACAGCATCACCTTCTACAGAGTCAGAAATGGAGCAAAGAAAATCCTCCATTACCACTAAGATTAACCCTTTCTCTGATGTTCAGAGCAAGTCAGCCTCAGAGGAGAAGGAGGATCTCTGAGAAGAGTGAGGAGATGCAGACTCTGTCCCTGGAGGGGTGATGTGGATCAGAGTGGGCAGCAGCAGGAGGGTGCTGTCAAGAGAGAGGGTCACAGCAAGAACCTCGTGATGCTGATGCCCCAGGGACGATGCACCTGAGATGGGGAAGGGTATCGTGGATCAGGCTGGAGCCTGTGGGAAGCTGCCATGTTAGACCCAGTGGCATTAGGAGTCTGCACAGCAGCATCTCATCTGGGCTGTGCCTTCTTAGACTAATCTGGGATGTGTGGTGTGTGTTTTTATTCTGTAGACACGAGTACATCAGTGAATACTACAGAATGCCATCTTACTTCTTCGGAAAACTGTTATCTAATTTACTACCTAGGAGTTTGTTGCCAGTTATTATATTTACTTGTATAGTATACTTCTTGATAGGTAAGTAATACAACAAAGAGGATGTATCTTTAGTTTTGTTTATGTGTTGAAAGCAATTTCTCTTTTCAAGCATGTTTATGGATCCCACAAATAAAATTACAAACTCAGCAATCAGTTAGGGAAGTATATATCCATTATGCACTCTCTAAAAGAGCCATTCAGTTGAGCATTGTTGGCAAGACTTTTCCAAGTGAAGCTTTTTGTTTTCGTTTTTGGTGCAGTGCTGGGTATTGAACCCAGGGCTTCGTGGATGATAGACAAATGCTTTACCCCTGTGCTACATCCCCAGCATTTTAAAAAATTTTGCCTTGAGACAGGATCTTTCTAAGTTTCTCAGGCTGGTCTTGAATCATCTTACCTTATCCCACCAAATAACTGGGATTGCACATATGCGTCCTGTGCCTTAACCAACAGAACTTTCAATATTTATAAAACTACATTTTACTGAGATGCCATGTGTCATATACCAACATGGAAAGAATTTCTAAAACACCTTGAGACTATGCTAGAGGAGCTATGATATTTATTGCCTATCTATATTTTTTCTCTTTATCTCTCAACATATATTTCTATATACAGATAAAACTTGATTGGTATGTATTATCGATAATATCTATAGAGATATACAGAAAGATAAGGAATTTGTATACACATATATTCTTTCCCTCTCTCCTTATTAATAAGAGGAAGATGGTGAATTTGGGGTTTATTGATTTCATAGATCATTGTTACATTATTCTCAGCTTTCACCCAAGGTCATCATTTCTAAATTTCTCTGTTTCTGTCTCTTACACATGCACCAGAAATATCTATTTATGAAAACACACTGTAGGGTAAGAACCACTTATAAAGTGTAAAATTTCCATTTTACAACTAAGAGGTGTGTTATAAAGAATTGGTCCTGGAGTCTAGACCCCTAGACTGCTGTTCTTGCAGCTGTTCTAAAATCTTTAGACTGTATGACCTAGAGCATTAGCTCATTACAGTTTTTAAAGTAGTTTATGATACTTATTGTGTTCCATTCTCTATCACAGAGCCATGTGATGGTTTGTATGGGAGACCTAGGTTATGGAGGCACCTTTCCTTCCCCCAGGTATTGAAACCACTGAGGTTGTGGAAAATGATCCCAGTTTTTTCACTAATGCAGTGAGCAAACAGTGAGCAGTGTGGTGATGTCTGAGTACAGGAGAAGGCAGTATAATTTGGCCAGTTGTGTTGTCTGTGTCTCTCCATGTAAGCAGTTCTGAAATTGGTCTTAATTCCACATAGGGAAACACAGGGGCTATATGGAAAAGTGCTTTGGTAGTAAGTGTACAAAAGAAATCTGTATGATAACTTCATGCAGTTATATACAGGTGACCTTGAAATTTTTGGCCCATGGTAGTTGAATGTGGATGACTTTTTTCATTCAGATATTAAGGTCTCTGAATAGCAGTGTTATTTGCATGGTAAACGATCCTGAATACATACTGACCTAGGCAGCAGGGCTGATCTCTTCTTTTTTTTCCAAGGATTGAAACTGGAGGCAGGAGCTTTCTCAATCATGATGCTTACTCTTTTGATGGTGTACTATTCAACTCGTTTCCTGCTACTGGCTATAGGAGCACATGAATTTTGGTCCATAGCAAAAGTTATGGGGCCCTATTATCTGTTCATACTGGTGAGTATGAAGTGTGCTTCTCTGAGAGGGAAATTTTCCCTTGTTCTTCCTGCATCTTTACCAGTCATGTAAAACCTTCTTTGAGGATTCTATACGTGGGATTTGAATGCTTCCACAAGGACATAGATTGATACAGTTTAGAGAATGTACCAGCTCACCTTCTTGAGTTTTTCCATATTTTGTTACTATTCTAATGTAGTTAGTATAAATGTCTTTAGTAAGGAGCTTTTATAAGATTCTTCTTGATAATATGAATGAAATCTTGAACTTTAAAAATCAGAGTAATGAGAACAGTAGATTCTCTGCCTGCTTTTCATGCTGAAGTTAGAGAACTACCAGCTGTTTAACCAGCGGAGACAGTTTTGGTGGCTTTGTTCCTCTCCAAAGTGAAAGTGAAGCACCACAAGAAGTGTAATAGCGTGTGGCGTGGAGAGGGAGTATCTTCCCTAGGTCCCTCATGTATTTTGAAAAGGAGTATTTTAAGTATACTGGAAAATTCCAGAGTCCACAGTACTAGGTCACTTCCTTTCTGTGTTCCTGAGAATCTCTTATATCAAATATTTTCGCTTATCTTTTGTTTATAATGGTTGCTTAGTTCTAATCTCACATGGCCCTAAAGTTTGTAGTCACATAGATGAATCAACAAATGAACAAAACCAGTTCACACATTTTTGCTCCATGATATGGGCTAAACAAGAGTGCTTAGCCGTTAATGTACATGTCCTCTCTGCTACAATAGATGTCTTTTAGTGATACATAGTTAGCATAAGCTCTAGTCAAAGTTTAATTCTTTCATTTCTGAATTTGTCAAGTACAATGTATCTCATTAAGAAAGTGATGTCTTGTTTATATTTCATCTAGTAAATAAAATATCCTTTACAAATACAGATGATTTGTTTGATTAATTGGATGCTTTGACTGATTATTAAGTAAAGATTTCTATGTAGAAATCCAAAAACCAGTCATGAAACCACATTTTACTCAGAGAGGCTATGTTTTACTAAGCACTTGGTTAGGTCAAGTCTAAATGTGTGCAGACACAAAACATTGTCATTGTTTTACTATCCTAGTGCACTTAGTATCATTTGGGACAGATGTTGTGTGGACTTCATAGCTGTCACTTGTGTTTTGAGAAGTCCTTCCTGGCATCTCCATTGTGATACTGATTTCTGGTAGCTTTAAATGGAGGGACTAACCACATTCTCTGCTATACGTCATCATATTATGCTGTTTATCAGTTCTAGGCTTTGGGTAATCTGAAGCCTGCATTCTGAACCCCAAATTATTCTTAGTGTCATTTTTTGGTCCTTATGCCATAAAGTATACAGTATAAACTATTTATATAGCATTTACATTATAGTAAGTATTGTTAAGAAATATGGAAATGATTCAAACTATACAGGATGTGATGTTTAAAGCAAAAAGGAAGTACATGAGTTACATTTGTGCAAATACTATACCATTTTAAAAAGAAGGGACTTGAATATCTGCAGATTTTGGTTTCTGTGGACTGGGGTTCTGCAGCCAATCCCCCTTGGATAACAAGAGATGACTACTTCTTATACTTCCATTGTGTGCAGTTACAGAGAATGTTGAGGATATGGTCTTAATCATTTTGGATCTTCTAAATAATTAGAATATATAATATAGGTTATAGGTATGTGGTCATTCCTTGCACACCATAAACAACCTTAGATATGCAGAGGTATACACATTCACAGGATGAAGATTATTATTTAGAGTAACTGGAAGGGATTTGAAGAGAGTTGTTCCTAGCAGAAATGTTTGGCATGTTGTGGGGTTCTTGAAAAGGATCTTATCTAGAAATCTTCATAAAATCACTAGTTGGGTTTGAATCATGGTTTTTGCTTTTTGTAGGGTTTATTGATTATGTTAATGAATTCCATGACTATTCCACCTTGGCTCTCATGGCTTGAGTACTTCAGTATTCCTCACTATGGCTATATGGTAAGTTGTCTTCATCTGTTACAGTGAGTGTGTTCCCAAGCTGTGACAAAAGCAAAATAAAACCTGACTGACTCATTTTCCCAGCCATGAGCTGTGGATGTCCCTCATTTGGGAGTCTCCTTTCAAGAGCAATGAATGAAACTCTCTTGTTAGCCTCAGTTAGCACAAGTTCCTGGAGTCATGTGGGGTTTTCAACAGTCACCTCGTGTTTGAGGAAAAGGAAGATTGTGGAGAAATCTTATAGTAACATGGAAAGATCAACTAGTTGATGATAAACATGTTGTGTTTTAGTTATGTAAGGAAACAAATGAGAGGATGGGAATTAGAATTTATAGTTTATATCAAAAGGAAAATTAGAAGAGAAACAAAGACCATATAATACTCAAAACCATTTTGGCTTTAGAAAGCTACTCAACTCCAAAATAATCTGTGTCAATACAGCATGACCAAGTTTCCAGCTCCCATAATCATAGCTGGATATGAAAAAAAAGAAAAATAAAGAAAAGATTGTTACTATAAGTTAGCAATATTCCTTGAGTTGCATTGTATCATTTTAATTATAATGCTTGAGGTATAAAATTGGGAGAGAAGGAAGTAACCACAGTCTAATGTATCCAGAGTTCTCCTTTCTTAGCCAATGGGAAGCAACATCTTAACCCTAGGCCACTGTATTTCCAGGGAAAACAACTTTAATTACTTTGGTGTGGTAAAGATATTAAAGGGAAAGAATATTTTTAGAAATAATAAAAAAATTAAACTAGAGGACATAATTGTGATAATCCCTTTAAACTATTTACCTCGCTCTCTCCCTCTTGTGTTTTAGGCTTTGCAATACAATGAATTTTGGGGACAAAACTACTGTTCAGAATTCAATATGACAGAAAGCAGTAGCTGTTCCAACTATGTGATGTAAGTTTGCATTCAGTGCCACATTGAGTTTGCTTACTATCATAGTGTGGTGTGGAAAGCTCCCTGGGCTTAGAGCTGGTAAGAATCCTGTCAAGGTTAGTAAGCCTTTCTGAGCCTAAGTTTTCTCACTTGTAAAGTGAGTAGTGCACTAATATATGTGAACGTGCTGTGTAACTCTTGCTCTCTTAATGGAAAAATATTACCTAATGTGGAAAAATGAATTCTTTTTCAGAACATTTGAATTTGTAATAGACTGAGACTGGTTTGATGGTTCAGTCAGGGCTTGTAGTCTAAGAACCTGTGGGTTATTGGCTGCCTGTGGGCCCTGCTCAGGTGCTTTTCTGACCTGTGGCAGGGACACTCACTCCATCCTGCTCTGCTCCAGCTGCTACCTAAGGTTTGAGCCTGATCGTGGGCCTGCTGGTATCTTCCCATAGTTGACTATCTGCAATACTCAGTACAGTCTTGGTGCAAGAGCTGACAGACATTTGCTCCCCTCTGGCCAGAAGCCTTTGCTCTTCTCCAGCCCTAGTTTCAGAATTCTTAGCCTATTTTTTGGATGACTGTCTTGTGAGTAACAGAACCATAAAGAGCTTTGATCATATTAGCAGGGGCCAGAGATGTCATCAGGTAAACTGAGGTTTCCCCATCAGGAGTAAATGAAGCTACTCAATCAGTATTTTCTTTGAAGAGAGCAGCATTATAGATTTGAAAACAAATAAATCTGAGGAGCCAAGGAAATTGTTTCATACTGTGACCATGTAAACTTGGCCAAGTAAGTTAAGCCTGCATACCCTCCTCTTTGAAATGTACATAATATTTATATTCCTTTCGATTGTTTGAGGAATTAGCTAAGTTCTCAGGCACAAGTTGCTTAGTATATCTAGCAAAATTTTAAGTACTCAATGACTGTTAGCTATTATATATGAAATCACAACTACTGAAGATTTAGTTGACTTCTTTAACTTCTCAGTAGGAAATCTATTGAGTAAAATTTGAAAGATGCTAGGAGTTTAGTCATATATTTTTGTGTTGAATTTCAGATGTACTTTTGAAGAATTCTTGACAAACCAAGACATTGATCTCTCATCTTGGCGTTTATGGAAGAATCATATGGTTTTATCTTTTATGATGATAATCTGCCTCACAATGGCCTATCTAAAATTGTTATTTCTTAAAAAAAGTTATTAAACTCCCCTTTAATATACTGAGTTACTCTTACATTAATAAGCAGTACCTTAATTTATTTTAAGTATTCAAGGAAGATTTTTGTTGTCTTGTGTATGATTTCTAAACATACTGTTGAACTATTTTCAATAGAAAAAAATTTCAGAAAAATCACACTAATGGAATTATACATGAAAGAATCCTAGCCCAAAACTAATGTATATTCATCTCATCAGACAATAATCATGGGGAAGAAATCCAGTTGAATTTGAAAAAAAGAGAATTGAATTCTGGAAACTCTTGACTAGTTACTAATATCTCTGGAATCAGTTTTCTCATTTTCAAAATCAATAGATAGGTTAGTACCCTTCAGTTGTAATAAATTTGCCATTACTTAATAAGTAATCACTGTTAATATATTAATGCCATATTGGAAGAATGAAATCTAAAATAGGTTGAAAAAAACAGTGATATTTCTTGGGTAAAAAAAATGTCATCATGATAGAAAAACATGTTTATGATAAGCTTATTAAAGCTGGTGGAACTTACTGATACTTATCTAATGGGGTTGTCAAATCTCAGTAGTCTTTGCTATGGGCTTTGAGGTTTAGTTAGAGGGCCAGGGACCTGAGGATGTGGTTCATGTGCATTTAAGGGACATTCTGGCTCTGAAGTTACTTCACTTCCCAGATGTCCCAGTGGAATATAATGTGATTGCTTCAGAATCTCCTGAGAGCTCTGCTAAGACACAGTTATGGTCCCTGCCTGTCCTACCACAGCAGCACCTGCAGAGCTACCTCCATGAAGAACTTGCCAGGGCTCCATGTGGCCATTTCCAAGGCCTATTCAGCTCCAAGAACTTCAGACTTACAGTCTTAGTGACTCTTATATCTGGGCCCACACAGGATCCCCCCACTTGTATACCTCTTTTATTTCCATATACTGTCCTCATTCTCGCCTTTACCAGGAATGGGAAATATTTACCAGTGATACTAAAGTATTTTTAATCCTTCCTGTAATTGAAGGGTAATGTAACAAAAGTACAGTTCAGTGAATTACTGAAAAATGAAGACACAGATGCAACCTCTAGTTCAGGTCAAGAAGTAGACTGTGACCAGCACACAGGAGCCCCACATGCCCCTCTCGTAACTACTACTTCCTCTTTCCTCCATGGGTTGTTTTTAAAATGATGCTTGTGTATTCATCTCTGTTTCTGTTATCAGAACATTACTACAGCTCAAGTTTGTGTTCTTGGGTGCACAGGTACATAGTTAAGTCTCCTTCCCACATTTTTAAGTAAACTTTCAATTTTCAAATAATCTTAGATTTATAGAAAAATTGAAAAGATAGTGTAGGAAGTTCTCATGTGCCCTTTGCTCAGATTCATTGACTGTTGATGTTTCATATGGTCCCTATAAAACAAGGTACAGTGATCAGGCTAAGAATTAACGTCAAGACATTGCTGTTAATTCAACGGCACACTGTCCAGGTTTCACCACTTTTCTACCATCATTGTTTCGCCACTCTGGGCTGCAGTTCAAGAGATCACAGTCCATCCAGCTATCCTTCTTAAAAGCAAATACTTACAGGAATCAAGCAATTTGGGGCCTAGTGAGCAGAGGTCCCCTGTTACTGGTCATCCTGGTATGTCACTTAGTGCATCTGTGCTGCCTGCCATGTTGTTGTAACATGTATCTGAGGACAAAGGTTTGTATTTAAAAAAATGTTTTCTTCTATGACTTGACTAAGGCATCATCTCAAAACTTATTAGGTGGTTTTCCTGTTTATTATGTGAATGTAAAGGTGAATAATTTTTCCTGTTTTCCTACGGTTCTAGCTGTGCCTTCCTCAGTGTGTACATTCTTCCATATTAGTACATTTATACCTTAGGCTCACAGTAGATCAACTAGAACAAGCAAAACAGTCAAAATTACAATACCTGCTTTTAAAATATGAATTTCGTAAGAATATATCCTACTATGTTTATCCTCCTTTTGTATTGTAATTGTCTTTGTATTTATATTTTATTTTATTTTGGGTCAGACTGGAGATTGAACGCAGTGACGCTCTGCCAGGAAACTTTTTTTCAAGACAGTTCTTACCATAATACTTCTATTTTCTTGGGTGAATGGAATTCCTAGTAATTAACCTCTTTGGCAGATTTATAGTAAAAGGAGCCATACAGCCATACAGTCAATTTTTCCAACCTCTGGGTGAAGTATAGCTCAAGCTGATAATACCAACATTTCAGTGAGATTTGTCCTTGTCTTCATAGTGCTTTTTGTGATATAAGTTAATTGTTTTAATTGCATCTTTGGTCTATCTTCTCCCCAAAAGTATTAAATGTTTTCTAGAGTCAGTGGAAAAATCAAAAGTTTATAAAAGAAAAATTTATAGATGATTCATATGAAAAACTCCAGAACCTTAAAGAATTGTAAAGTTGATGACATTTTGGCTTATTCACTGACAAAAAATATTGTTTTATTTAGAGAGGTTTTTTTCCCCTTTTAGATATCAGTGGTGGCTTGTGATTTTTTAAAAAAATTGTTGACTGTGTTTTATTCTCTGGAAAATTTCTATCCACTGAAAAAAAAATCCCTGTCTTAAAATTTTGAATATGTTCCTTTCTTTTTAAATTCTGGAAGAGGCTCTAGGAAATCCTGTCTTTTATGAGGCAACATCTAAGGTTCTGAAACTTATTTCTATTCATGTATAATTTTTTTTGTTTAGATTCAAGTACAAACAAATAATTCTCTAAAACTTTACTATATTTGCAAGTGGGCATATAGGAACCATGTACTTTTTGTCCTTTGATGAATGAGCATAAACATTTTGGAAAATTATTTGGCAAGTGGCATCTAAAACATGTGTTGACACTGATCTAATTATTAAATTTCCATATATTTTATAAAGAATTCTATAAACAAATAATCACAAATATGAAAGAAATATTTGTTTGTTATTCATAGCATTACATATAATAATGAAAATAAATATCCAATACCAGAGATGACATTTATGTGTTTCAGTAATTCCATATGAATTATAAATTTACAGCTTATTATTATTTTATACCTAGACATCATATTTATATAATATGTATTAATGTTCTACAGCCATTAACAAAAATCAGGATGCCATC
>CM053408.1:57712596-57732897 GCA_028644305.1 Xerus rutilus
CCAGCACCAGGAGCTGATGCTAAACTCTCAGTGTGGTCCTGACATCATAGGAGACCAGACCAGTCAGCAAATTGATGTTAAGATGATAATGTGCAATAGCTGAGTGATTGGTCTGAGAGAAGCATCACCTTATTACATATGAACACATACTGTATATATGAACACATACTGCTTAAGATGTCATAAAATTGTTACATAAGAACGATCATAGATCAACATAAGAGGATAAGGAGTTTAAATCCACACACATACGAGTGTGAATTTTTATATCACTGATACTGTGAACTAGTAAGGAAAAATGACTTCTTTAATAGAGAATGTTGATACAACTGAATATATGGAAAAAATATCTATGAAACTTTCACTGAGTTACTCAACATGTATTAAATGTAAAAGGTAAAACCTATAAGTTCAATTGGTGAGAATTTTCAGACCTTATCAAGGTCTCTTTGCAACCCTAAAAATCCAATAAGGAAAAACATGGTGGATTTTACTATGTAAAAGTGAAGGAAACATTGACAGAATTCTTGGATGAGAAATATTAACAGAATCCAAAATTGATAAGGGACCTATACTAAACTCTACAAGAAACTTTTGCAAATCAACAACAAAATACCTCAACTTAACTGAAAAAATATGCAATGGACAAAAGCATACTCATTTCCCATTAAATCAAAATATAGAATTTTAAAGCTTGAATAGGAAATGTAAAGAAATGGAAACTCAATTACTTAACAACTCTATGAGTGTATATTCAGTGTTATTAGGAATCAGGGAAATGAAGTCTCACTTTAAACTCATTCTATCAGGAAGCAGATGGTAGCAATGCTGGTGAGGTTATGGCTAAAACTGGAGTCCTCATGCACATATCAGATTACTCTGGGCTGTCATTCTGGTGGGCAGCTTGATAGTTCTGGGTAAATATTCATACATTTCACTCTTATTAGTCTAACCCTTATCATACATCCACAGAGGAACACATAAAAAGTCAACAAGGGAATTACATTTACACAAAGATTTAGAAATGATGGCAACAGAACCAAACATTCACTACAGGAATGAGTAAGTAAAATATGGTGGCTTCATACTAGGAAATACTACACAAATAGCAGAGTAACTTACTAGATTAAATAATACAAATAAATAGACCACAATAATTAAGATGTGTGTACTATATTAGTAAGGTACAAGGAAAAACAAGATCCTATATTATAATCTAAATTCACTTACTCATAATATAAAAACTCATGAATTATAACAGATAAACAGAACTTCATTTTCTACATATCCAAAATCATCAGAATTGCCAATTTTGGGGGAAATGATTGTAGTGGACACAGTATACAAATGGAGAGGAAAATATAACAGTGGTACATAAAATAAAATGCCTAAAACATCTATCGGGGTTGATATAAGAAACACATGACACAACATAAAACAAAAATTCAAATCATTAGCCAGGTATGCGGTGCATACCTGTAATCACAGCTACTGGGAAGACAAGCAGGAGGATTAAAATTTCTAGGCCCAGCTGGGAAACCTAGCAAGACCCTGTCTCAAAAAAGGCTGAGGATGTAACTTAATGGTTAACACATTGTATGACAGTTCAATATCCAAAAGCGCAAAAAAAATATATAGTTATGCATGTAGAAGGCATTTTACTAGAAATCTCAGAGGCAGAAAACAGAGTAACTGACCAAGAAACTGTTTACATAAATACTTTGGAAAGAATTTGCGTGTTCATATGCAAAGGAACTATCAAGATAAAATAGATCACTTACCATGGTTTTACTAAAAATATTTTTATTTTGAACTCAAAGTGAGACTTAGGAAATTGTTTTTCAAACCTTTAAAATCTTATACTTTGATCTAATAGAAAATAAATGTGTTTTCTTCAGGTAAAGAACAGGCATTAGAAAATTTTATTTCATATGTTTTTTCTAGTTTTTTTTCCTTAAATTAAAAGTCTGAACTCAGATAAATAGAGAAAAAAATAACAACTTTGTTTATCTACAGTTGCACATTCTATTCTGTGGTATGCTTATATTTAACTAAAAGAGTGATCCAGATTAATAATAAAATTTGTGTTCATAACATTAACTCATCCAATAGAGTTGAAGTTCATAGGCATTAGATTTTCTGGGAGCACTGACTGCCTCTAATGGTTAATGTACTTTGCATTTCTCAAAGCTCTTTAGTTTTCTAATCCACTTGAGAGCTTCTAAATATTACTTATAAATGGAATATAGCTCATCTTTTGATGACAACTCTTAACCATGATCCTTTAATTTTCTGGGTGACATGAGAGTCCCAATCGCTATAGCATTCAGCAGACTCATAGTGAAAAGTGGCATATATTCAATTTTTCCATCCTCTGAGAGCAATACAGCACAAGTGGCTAATACCAACATTTCAATGAGATGCCCTTGTCTTTAAAGTGTTTATGTTGTGTGATAAAGGTCCATTAGTCATCTTAATTACATCTTGGGTCTACTTTGCCCCAATAGTATTAATACATTCTTTAGTTAGTACAAGAACCAACAGTTGTGCTGGGGATGCAGCTTAGTTGTACAGCACTTGCACAATATGCTCAAGGACCAGGGTTTAGTCCTCAGTATCACTAAAAAAAAAAAAAATTAGTTCATAAAAGAAAAAAAATGTAGATAATTCATATAACAATCCTTTAGAAATTGCAAAATTGATGCTATTTTCACTTGTTACAGTGGCAAAATATATTCTGTTTTAATCAGAGGATTTTTTTTTCATTTTAGAGATCAAATGAGATGCACCAAGTCCTATCCAGATTTCTTACTGGCCACACAGGGTAGTTAAAAGGACTGTGGGTTGAGCAAATTATATTTATTTTAGTCAGTTCATATTTGGTGTCCTTTAGCTCTTGATATCCATTTGGGAGCTGGCATTGTTTGGTGGTGAATATACAGAGAAGTTCAGGAAAATCAATGGGAGGGTATTTAGCTGCCCCCTTAATATTGGCTGTATAGCTTACATGCTTATCTCCTGACAATAAAAATGGAACTCCCTTACTATGTTTTATAGAAATTTACTCCATTAGATATTGATATCAATAATATATTAAAAATGGAAACTATGAACACCAGGTAGTAGATGAGCAGCAGGTGTCTAAACTGTAGCATAAATGTTAACAGCTTGAACTCTCACTGTTTTTCCCCTCATATCCATCAATAACAGTTAACTTGCCTGTGATTTTTGTCAGGACTACAATATATCAATGCATATTCAGCTTCCTCATCCACCAATGCTGTTAATCTCAATATTTTTGAAGACCAATGTATTGCCAATTCTACATATGGCCGCCAGTCCAGAGACTTGATTCAGATACCTGAACCTTGACCCCCAACCTACTCATCCTATAAGTAAAGAGCCAAAAATTCATCAAGTGAGTCCATGGGCTCTGCTTTTATTATACCTCTGAGGGATTTGCCTTTGCCTCTTTTTGGAGCAAGAGTCCATTTTATATTCATGACTATCTCCTTTTTCTTCTCCTTTTTGGAAGGTAGGGGTAGTTGTTTCCATACCAGAGTTGCATTAGGTTGCTTATCTATTTTCTTTTCATCCACTCTTGCTTATATTAATTCTACACACATCAGTTTACAGGAGTATTGAAGGGGTCCTTCCAATTTTAGATGGGTTTTATGGGACTCCCATTTTCTGCTGCTATCTTTGCATTTCTCCCAGATCAGTTATCATTTGTGTGGTATATATGATATACTGCATGTAGCCTATGTGCCAGATGGATGTCTTCAGATGTTTTATGAGTACATTCCTTTACTCAATAATGAAGATTCCCACCTAAAGATTGGAGCAAAGAGAAGTGGCCAGTTTCTGTCCCTTTTACCCAAATAATCACATTCCTTGGAGTCCTTCTTATCTCACCATCAGGAACAATAAGCCTTCCTAGGGACTGACAATGATTACCCCTACATCATGTAATTGTGGCTTATAACTATAGAGTGGTGTATTTAATTACATAACCCACAATGTGGGAATCGTCCCTCAGTGGAGTCAGGTTCTGCTTTCTTTGCCATGGTACCCTCAGCATCTACCATATGTATCATACTATATAATATAAACTATTATACTGTATACATAATATTTATGGGGATATAATGGTGGAGTAAATATTTATTAAATGATCAATGAAGAAAGAAGGGCTCCCATTTGAAAAAAACTAATAAATCTCTATCTATTAAGGGGGAATATTAATATTCTGTAGCAGATATGAGAACAGAACATAGAATGCATATAAGTTCCTGGCCATATTCTTCATTTTCAGGACTGATAATTTCATTTGGAATGTTTTCCAACTTCTCTTTACCAACTCAGGTATCTAATATTATATTTTGGCTTCCAAATGGCTAATTGATGCATGCACATCTCTCTTGAAATAGTAAAAGGGTGGGTCATCTGAGGAGATTTTTAATAGTGGAGAGAGGCCGAGAAAGTCTTTTTTGAAATGGTGGCAAGATGAAGCTCCCCTTCTTCCTCACTATCCAGTATTGCAAGTTTCACATAACTGTCAAATGGCTTTCTGTACTAGGAGGTCTTTTCCTCTGTGTGTGGTGGTAGTAATTTCTATCTCACACATTTCACACCCCTGTAAATGGAGGGCGTGATGAATGCATCACACCAGGCAGTCACCACAGAAATATAACCAACTCTACAGCTGGCTTCTCATTGACTAAAATGCGATTTTATACCAGAAAAATATTGTCTCCCCAATTCAAACTTGAAATAACAACACTTTATATGGAGGTTCTCTAACAAACTAAAAGTGGAAATACCAAATGAGCTAGCAATCTCACTAAAATGAATAAGGAAATGAAATCAGCATATTCCAAATGAAATCAGCATATTCCATATTCCCCTGCACTCCCATGTTCATTGCAGCACTATTCAAAATAACCAATATATGGTATTAACCATAGTGTGCATTAACTGATTCATGGAGGGGAAAAACATGATATGTAAGTATGGTAAAACAGGCTCTCAACCAGTCTCAAGGTGGTCTTCCTGACATTGTTGCCCCTGATAAGGCATTGTGGGCAGAATCACCTTCTAAGCTTGCTGAATTTATTCTGTCAGGTCATATGGATCCTTCTCTTCATAACCAAAACATCCAGAACCCACATTTTTTAATAGCAATAAATTAAGCAATATATATATACACACACATATATATATAATATATATTCTTATACATATATAATATATATTCTTATATATTATATATACACTTATACGTATATAATATATATATTTGTATGTATATCACAAACTTGTGTAATGTATCAGGAGGGATAGGAATAATTTTCAGACACCCTAGTAAGACTCCCTCACTTGTTATTCTATGAATCAAAGTCATTAGGACAAGAACCATCACCCTCAAGTGCCACATGACCTGCCCTATCTAGAACTGTATTGGACCCTAGTTAAGGGTTTAGAATTATAAACCATTCATCTTCACAGAACAGGTTTTGAACATGAAGATTAACAAAAGCCTACCTCTCCTACCAGAAAAAGAGCTAATAAGTGCCCAGGGAGTATACTGTCTGAGCAGCTCCAATAGATTGACACAGATAACATGCATTCCGTGGAGGCCTTGTGTGGATTCAGGGCCAATTAAGGGGACAAAGCTGACATGAAATAGTAAGGAGTGAAGTCTCCTCAAACAGCTAAAAAAGGTGATTGCCTTCAATTAACATGAAATTAGAAGGTACTTTGGATAGATTAATATGGAGTAAAGCATTCTGCAGTTTTCTCACCTGTGGGTATATAATTTATCTTAAGGCAATTTGATAAATTACCTAACATTTTTGAATTCTAAATATGATATAGTTATACATAATAAGTAAATATAGGCATCTCAGCTACTGATTTAAAAATGTGTCTTCTTTATTTTCCTGTTGTGTTCAAAACCCAATATTGACTTTCATTTTTGAAATTTTTGGAATCTTTATTGGCTTTCATTACTTCAGTAAAAACCTAAGCAACAGATCGCCTTGATTGTACAGCACCACCTGCTGGACAGACAGAGAAACAATGCTTTCCGGCTTTGAAGGATGATTATTGAAACATCTTTAATGAACAAACATGAACTCAATTTCTCACCTTCCCTGGGCTGTCTCAATGTCTTTGACTGACAATTCTACACACTCCAGGCGTCAGCTACATCATAAGTCCATGTAAATGGCATGTAAATGACCCCTGGATTTGGAGTCAGACAATTTGAGTCAGCATTTCATCTTTGTTCTGACCTGCCTGCCTCTGGGGTTCATGATTGTGGGTCTTGGTGTCTTGGGATTTTGGACAGCTATTAACTCTCCCGAGATTGATTTCTACTTTCTAGAAAATAAGCATAATATTATATAGGGCTTTTGTGAAGCTCAACTAAAGAAATATATGTGAAAATATTAGCACACTGTAAAATGCAATCAGGGTGTGACAGTTGCATCACTTCTCCTTTCATTACCAATAGAGAAAGCCCACTTGTAAGGGTGGCACTCACTTTCACTAAATAAAATGAATGTGAAGGACATAGCTACTGCACGAAACAGACAACCTGAAATGAGGACCAGACAGGAAAGGTGAATGTTACAATACATCAGGCAAAGGACACATATGTATCCACATGCTCATATTTTTTCCTGTTATTCCAGTCTTGTCCTAACCCCTAACTTTTCTATTTTCCAAAAACTAAACCTGAAGAAAATATAATAAGACACAGAACACCAAACTATCGCATGTAAACTACCAAAAGCTGCCTTTAAAACATGTTCTAGTATTTCAAAATAGTTAATACTCTTTTATTCTTAATATTGTTTGCAAAATATAGATACCAATATTAAAAAACAAATAAAATATATTATAGATTCATATCTATTGCATAAATTCCCATCCCTTGAAAAAAAGAGCAAATAAAAATATCTAAGAAAAGAAATTAATGAAAAATAACAGAAAAGTATAAAAAAAGAGAAAACACTAAAGTGATAGAAATTTTGCAAAAGTATGAAATAATGAATAAACTAAGCTCTTACTGATGACAAAATTTCCAATAACTGGTTAAAAATGAAAAAAAAATCATCTTAGAAATTCGTACAAGAAAGCCTCTCAAAGTAAAGTTAAAAACAAAAGGAATATTGAGAAAATATGAGAAGCAAAATGTTTTTTAAAAGGTGATAAGTGGTCTTATAATCATCTAACAAGATTATATGTTGAATATGGAATCTGACAAAAAGTTATTTAATATTGAATGGTTCAAAAACAATGATTTAACTATAAATTTTATATATTGAATAACAGAGCATGAAGATATATAAACCAATACCAGATTGTACGATGAAGAGCAATAGGAAAATCACATTGTAGTTGGAAACTTAACCCTACATATCTCATTCTTTGACAGAGAGAGTAGACAAAAATTATCTAGGCATATGAAGGTTTGAATTGAACATGTGGTTTACTATATTACACATCTGACTTTATACAAGATGCACATCCCTAAATCTGAAATTGCTCCAAAATCTGAAAGTTTTTGAGGGGCAGGCATGAAACCACAAGTGGAAAGTCCCACACAATATAATTTTGTTTTATGCATGAACTTATTAAAATATTGTATATTGATATTGTATAAAATTACCTCCATGCAAAGAGTATATGAACAGGGGTTACATCCTCAGGATATCACATTATTTGTATGCAAACACACCAACATCTGAAAAAGTCCAAAATCCAAAACACTTCTAGTCCCACATATTTCTACTAATGGATACTCAACCTATACTACCAAAAGAGATCACTTACTTTCTTCTTCAGGTATCTCTCTCTGGAATATTTACAAAAACATGGTACCACGGTAGACCATGAAGAGAAAAATAGTACATCCCAAAAATTAAAAATTAGCTGGGCAGGTGTGCTTACAAAAGGTTGTCCACTTGGAGACAGAGGGGCAGGGAGAGGACACAGACAGGAAGAATTCCACATGAAGACAGAATTTGAGTGATACAGCTCCATACCAAGGAGACTAAGAGTGGCTAGCAATCATCAGGAGTGAGATAGAGACAAGGAAGGATCCCTATAGTTTCAGAGGGAACCTAGCTCTACCTACATCTTAATTTTGGAGTTCTAGTCCCAGAACTTCGAGACAATAAATTTCTGTTGTTCTAAGCTTTAGACAAAAAAGAAAAAAAATTGAGCATACTCCCAACAAATAAGAAACAAACCACAAATAATATAACCAGAAATCATTTTAAAACCATAAATCTGAAAACTAATTAGCAAAAGTATAAACAAGCATAACATATAAACTTAAGCCATTTAGAAATTAACTTTTTTTTTCATGATTACCCATGAACCAATGAGGAAATGGAATTGCTATTACATGTCACTGTACCAGATATAGATAGTAGAACCAAGATGCCTTTGGCCTAAGTACCAGGCCATATGTCACAAAAGGAAGCTCTCACTTTGCACAGGAAACCTAAATTCTTTGCTTGCTCCGTGTTGGAATGTGTTCTCACAGGGATCTGGTGGACATAAAATAAGGACATACTGAGCTGGGCATGACGGCCCATACCTACAATCACAAAGAGTCAGGAGGCTGAAGCAGGAGAATTGCAAGTTCTAGGTCCGTGTAGGAAACTTAGCAAGTCTGTCTCAAATTAAATTTAAAAAGAGCTGAGATTGTTGCTCAGTGCTAGACTGCTTGCCTAGATTCTTAAGGCCCTGAGTTCAATCCCAAGAGGAGGAAGAGAGAGAGAGAGAGAGAGAGAGAAATATTTGTAGGAATTCTGTAAAACTGAAGTACTATACATAAATCAAAGGATTATTAGGTTTAAACTAATAATTTGATTTATTTGAAACCAACTTGCAGGGAAAGTTCTGTGCATTAGTCAATGATTAGCACTGGTGAAGAAGAGGGAGGTGCGCGATGTTGCCAAGGGCAAGTGCCAGCCCTGCAACGTGCCTGGCGGCATCCTCCCTCCCTCCCTCCCTGTGAAGGCTTACTTCAATCAGCAGAGTTTACTCTTCTTATTGTGGGTCACTCTTGGAGAACCTGGGCTCTCAAGTCCCATGATGCTTACTGCTTCCTGGTAGCAGCACCACCCCTTCCTCTTTCGTTTTACTGTCCAGACCTTGGGGAGTCAGCTCTTGGAGGCAGCCCCCGGCGCTCTGGCCCCTCAGCCCGAGCGCAGTGAGGTTAGGCTGCGTCCAAGCCGCTTCCTCACGGTCCAGCTCGCTGCCCGCAGCACTCAGCCGGCTGTCCGCACCTTCCCAGGCGCCTCCAGCGGTGAGTGCCCGACCCCAGGGCAGCAGGTTCATTGGGGTCCTCCCGGTCCTGTGAAGGGCTCTCTGGCGCCTGCGGGCGGTATCCAGAGTGGGCACAAACCCCGTCGCGAGAGCGCAGGGGGAAGGGGAGCCCCGCAAACCCCCACTGAGCTAGGCTTAATACGGAGACAGGAACTTGGGCCATTTGTCGGTAAAATCGAAAGTGAATACATAGAGAGGCTGTCTGGGGAGCCAGAAGGCAGACAGAGCTCTGATCAAGTGTTTAGCTAGTTCCTTGAAAAAAAGAAAGGGCCCTGTGTTTACTCACTTGCACCTGTTGCAGTGAGCTTGCGTTCTGGGGTTTACTCCTGTCTGGAGGAATGAGCAGTCGGTTTGGAGACAGGAGCATTTTCGTTGTGTTGGTGCTGCATCCCTCATAACATCCTTGCTTTGTAGTAAGGAAGAATTTTGGCATCTGTTGAGAAAACACATGGGTGTAAAGGAAAGTACAAATGGTGCAAAGTAACAAGATAAAGGCCCAGGGTGTTTGCCTTTAGCCCTGATGCCCCAACAGTTCCTTTTATCTGCTTTATCCTTGGCAATGTTATGGCAAAGGCATCCTGACTTCAGTGATATACCTGGTTTTTGAGGTCCATAGATTGAGACGGTGAGGGGTAGGGAAGAATGCATACTATACTTTTTAATGACTAGGCTGTGAATTAATGTCTCAGGAGTGCATGTCCCTCTTTTAAGGGGAGGTGGGCCTGTCTCATTTCCCCACTCAGAGTTTCTACTGTCTTAATTTAAGGAGTGATATTTTTCGTGGGAGTCCTAGACTGCAGGAAAGTGGCAGCCTGGAAAGGAGCCAGGGGTATTTGGGGAAAGCTCTTCAGGAATTCAACAACACAACAGAGATATTTGGCATCATATTAAGAGGAAGCTCTTTCTTTATGTCTGTTTGGAAGATCTAGCTGACTCCTCTCAATGTTTGCATCAAGAACTATTAATTTCCACACAACTTGGGGACTAAGACCTTGGTTACCTGAATCACTGTTAAATAGAGTGAGTAAATTTGTTTGGCAGGAAAGGTGGTTTGTACTGTGTGCCAATTTGTTAAAAATTAGCAAGCACACTGCTCAAATGAGACAACTGAGTTTTTGTTACCAGAATCCTAGTCCAGAGGCCTGATGAGGTGAGGTTGGCAGGTTTTAGCAAATCAGATCTGGTCACTTGCCTCAAAATCAAATCAAAGAGTAATGGTGAAAAGCAGAAAGGAAATTTAATCACTATAGGTATACTGGGAAGTAGACCAGTCCAGCCCCTGTATTTGGGGATACTGATATGAACTTCCAGATTATATAGACAAAGGGGACTAGATAGAAATATCCATAGTCAGGCAGTTTTTGTCAAACTGTGGCATGGTTGATTATTCTCACAACAGTTCTGGTGAAGACCTGTTAGAGATAAGAAAGTTGGTATTGCCTGGATGTATGTGTCTGTGTGTTTTGTGTGGTGTGTGTGTGGGGGGGGGTAGTTTCCACTCATCACAAGAGATTTATTCGTCAGGCCTGTCATTCCCAGAATCCCAGGCAACTGACCGAGAGCAAAGGAGACAGATGTAAGATGGATGCAGAAATGCCAAGATTTTAATCCTTCTTTTAATTGCCAATTGGACATTTTTAGGCTCAAGTGAAGAGTCTAAGTCTTTATTATATTTGTAGAACCTGGCAGTTTCATTTGAAAATGAATATGCAATACAAACTGACAATTCAGAGTGGAATTTCAGAAAATGATGTGGTGGTGCAGTTGATTCCTGATCTCATAGTGTGTTATGGGCACGTTGATTGAGGTAAAACCCTTACCTGTCTCCAAGTGTGTGAAGATAAATAGAGTTCATATTGGATGAACAAGAACTTACTGAGCATGGGAGTTACTAAAAGTGTAGGAGAAATTTGTTCACATAAATATTGTAAAGGCATTGACTAATATACTTGGTCTTTTTTTGTTCACAGAAAATGAAGTTTAACCCCAAGTTTGGGTGGTTTGCTGAAGAGTTATTGAACATCCTTTTGTAATTTTTCTGTGAGTTGTTCAGTTTTATAATTAACTTTAAAAATTAATCAGCCTTTTACACTACATATTAAAATAGTGCTACAAATGTTCAAATATAAGACCAAAAAATTAAGTTATAAATATATCAGTTTGTGTTTCTATAATATTTCCTTGTTTTATTTTCTTCCCCAATAATAGAAAATAGTAATAATAATTGCTATACTTTTTCAGAAAAGTACAGCAATTCATAGTAACAAATGTATATTGGGCATCTTTATTCCAGGTCCTGGGTGTTATACAGGAATTCTCTTAGGAAACACATTCTTTTTGAATCAAGTGTATTAAATTACACAAGCATGCAAAATCTGTTTCTGCATATGATGTGTACAAAATCATATACAACCTAGAGTAGAAAGCTGCCATGAGGGAGCTCATTTCAATGGACATGGGCTGACCCAAGGGCCCTCTGCCCTAGTAAAGTTGCACCAAGGAGGCCATAATAAAAAGGTAATGATCTGTCACATAGTTTAGTGACAATAAAGGAGAAAACATTGTGTCTCTTCAGAGAAGCTTTGTCTGACATTTGCTTTGAAGGATATGTCTTGTGTACATCACACAGGGATGCAGAGGAAACTGAGGAATGGCAAGGGAGAATACCCTCAGTGCTACCCATAATGCATGCAATAGTGCATGTTCTAAGTGCACTTCCTGAGATGGCTTGTTGTAGTTGCAACTATTCTTACTATTGTTGATGGCTTGTTAAGTTGTAATATTCCTTGCTTTACGTGTTGTTTCTGAGTCAGGCATGGTGGCACACGCCGGTAATCCCAGCACTCTGGGAGTCTAAGACAGGAGAATCGCAAGTTCAAAGCCGGCCTCAGCAATGGCGAAGCGCTAAGCAGCTCAGTGAGACCCTGTCTCTACATAAAACACAAAATAGGGCTGGGGATGGGGCTCAGTGGTTGAGTACCCCTGAGTTCAATCCCCAGGACTTCAGAAACAACACTTCTGGAGAATTCGGAGAAATTTCTTCTGTCCCTGATTGCTGACCTAAGCCCGTTTTGGTAACAACATTATGAACACTCTCTCAACATTGAAAAAAAAGTACAGGCAATGGTATGATACTCATATAGGCTGTACCTGAACTAATATCTTAATATGTTTTTGAAGTCAAGAGCAATCCTCACCTTTTATAAGTACTGGGAATTGAACTCAAGGGGCCTCTACCACAGAAGTACATCCATGTTTTTTGAGACAAGGTCTTGCTAAGTTGCCCAGGCTGACCTCTGAGGTCGCAATCCTCCTGCTTTAGCCTCCAGATTCACTGGGCTTTCAGGTGTGTATGCACCAATGGGCCTGGCTCACTTGCCTTGTTCCTCCTTTATGAATTGTTGGTAATTTTCATACTCTTAACTATTTTGCTTATTGGAATTTATTTGACATCTAAATGAAGTACAGGCCTTTAAAGTTGTTTGCTTCCTATTTTAGCTTCTAAGGTTGTTTTTGTCATAGTGATGTAGGCTGTTTATTGGAAAGGAATCTACTCATTACAGCATCGTTTAAAACTGTCTTGGTTTCAATGTATTGTTATCTAGCGTTTATGATCTTATGGAATATCAACATACTATTTTCCCTCCACAGAAAGGCAAAATCTCTGAAGATGTCTTCCAGTAATGACCAGGTTGTTATCCCAATGCTACAGAGACAAACGAATGGCCTTTCTGAGATGATCTCTGGTGACCAGGAGACAGTTACCCAAGGAGCTGTGTTGAGTTTTCATAACATATGCTATCGAGTACAAGTGAAGAGTGGCTTTCTGCTCCAACGAAGAACAGTTGAGAAAGAAATTCTATCAAATATCAGGTATGTTCATGAATTTTTTAAAAGATCACATTATTGACACATAGGCTTTGCGTATTACCAATAAGCTGCTGTGAACATTGCGTACAAGTTTTGTAGAGACAGAGACACATGCTTTCTTTCCTTTTGGCTAAACTAGGACTGAAATAATTGGGTCACTTATTAGGTAGTTTTCACTTTGAAAGAAACTGACAAACTGCATCAGGTTTTCTTTGTTTCTATAACTGTGCAATTTATGTGTCATTTAATTATTAAAGTGGGAGTGAGTTTGGAACCTATCACTACTAGGTGTCTCCACGAGCTCACAGATGCTGGCCATTAGGGTTGTTAATGTATTTCTGATTGCTAGAGAACTGAGCCTGTGCTTCCCCTCTGTCATGATGGGAAGTGAATTTGGATTTGCCCAGGCGGTACTGCCTATGAGGTTTTCTTTGTTGTTGTTTGTTTTTAATAAGGGAAATAATAACTCCTTGAGCAAGTAAGCAACATTTCCTGACTCTCCAAGGCTGGGAAAGTGGTTCTAAAAGAGTCCTTTTGTCCAGTGTGGCTGTCGCTCTCTATAATTTCTGTTGTTTGACCTGTTTTCTTCATGTTTTGTCTGCATCTGTGGTCTTTATTGTCAGTAGTGCGCAACATCCTTCAGAGGACAAGGAAGTAACAGGGTTGGGTAGACAGATTTGGGGTGTGCCTGGGAGAAAAATGGTGAGGATCTGAGGGTTGAAGGGCTGAGGCAAGGGTTCTGTGCAGGGTTGGAACACTCTGTGGGCAGTACCTACTGTCATGCCTGCTTCTTGTCTCTAGTGTTTGTTAAGAAGGACCAGGTGAATAAGAAGAGAAATGGCAGATGAAAAGCTTTTAGCCTTTGCTAATGATTAGATAGAACTGACTTGTGAAAAGCTGAAAGATTTTTGTGAAAGATAATCAAGAAAATGTTGGTATTTTAGATTTAGTGTTGTAGAAGGTAATCTGATTTGAATATATGTACAGGATGAATAGATATAAAGTGTAGATTTTATGTGAAGGTACATTTACCTTGCTCCCCTCTTTATTTTGGTGTTGGGGATCCAGCCCTTAGTCTTGTGCACACTGGGCCATCGTGCTACCACTGAGTCACACTCCCAACCCCTCTAGATTATCTTTTCCTTCAAGTAGACTAGTGATGTGATACCTTAACTGTCTCCTCTGCTCAAGACTTCTTGTCATGTTTATGGTTCAGTTGATGCTGAGTTGTGCATATCAGCAAAGGAGGCACTCATGGTTTTGTATTGTCTTAGGCTCATAAAAGTGCAGTCAAATCTTGAAGTTTTTTTCAATTTTTACAGTCAAAAGGACAATAACGACTGTTATTTTTGCTTACTCATGTTTCTGGTGTTAGTATCTATGGGAAAGGATACCCTTTTTTGGTTGTTGTGTTTCAGATCTTTCTCCTTTCTGCTGGCTTAAAATTAGTAGGCTATGGGATGGAAGAAGGGTTGTAATCTATTATATGATTTTTGATTTGTATTTGATAGCACAGTCACTATTCATAATGGTAACTCTATTCCAAGAAATGTGGTGAGAATCTTGATTTTCCTTTGGATACTTTTTTTGCTTTCCTTTTGTAAGAAGATGATAAACTAAATTTGACCCTGAGAATTGAAAAGATTTTCCTACCTCATGAAAAATCTTTCTCTTATGCTTACTTTGTCTTCATACCCAGCACTTTAACTTTCCCTTACCAATGTTCAATATCTGTGGGGGAAAAAATCATCCATTCCGGAAGACTTATGAATATTCTGTAATAGTGAAGAAAATACATTATACTCTTTGGGAAATTTTCCGATTAATGATTATTTTTTAAATAATTTCAAACATAAACCTGCATGAACATAATCCTGTCACCAGATTCCGTAACTGTTTACATTGCACTGGGTTTGCTGCTATCACTGTGTCTCTCTTTGTATCCATTTTTACTAGTGTGTTTTGGGAATGATATGAGAGCAGACTGTTCCCATGATGCTCCTTTATCCCTAGCTCCTTCAGACTTACTTTCTAGAAAAAAAGGACCCTCTGCAGTGGAATCACTGATTTGTTGCCTGGCAGCAGCCGAGGAAATGTGTATCCTCAGAATGAAGGCAGGAGTGGTCCTGGGCTGCCCATCACTGTGCTCCTCACTGCATCATGTCCCTTCAGTCTCATCCAGCCTGGTGCCTTCCAGCCCTCTCCCACTCCAGGTGATTTAAAATTGATCACCTGGTCATGTTTTTGTCCGCCAAACTTCACCATAATGTCACCATTTTCTTCTTTGCACTTCATTAGTATCATGAAGGGTGATGCTCTGGCATTAATCAGAATCCTGCTCCTTGTTCTATTTCAACTCACCAGCTTCAGCTCCCATTGATGACTCCTGTCTAGATTAGAAAATGTGACAGTTACCAAAGGGTGATTTCTATTTCCTTTATCTCATAATTTGCATTATACGAAGAGGAAAAAGCTTCATTCACCATCTCTTCTTTAATTTACACTATTGAGTCATGGATTCCTCTTTTAATAACAGTTAGTGGTAATGTATTATTATTGTTATTTATCTTGGTATTTTTATTGGTCTGAATTTAGTCAGTGGAAGATCTTTCAATTTGAGTTCCCTTTCTCCTTCACTCTTTTGACTTATTCCCTCATTCTTTGAGTATTTTCTTGGTATAGCTAGAAGTTCCATACACTTTTGGGGTTGAGGCATATACCTGTAATCCCAGCTACTCAGGAAATTGAGGCAGGAGGATCACATTTCAAGTCCAGACTGGACAACTCAGCAAGACTCTGTATCAAAGTATAATTTTAAAAGGGCTGGGGATGTAGCTCAGTCTTATAGTGCTTGTGTATCATGTAAGAGGCCCTGGGTTCCATCCAATTAAAAAACAAAAAGTTCCAAACTGTACACTGACCCTACGAGGCTTGGAATCAGCTGACATTCTGTGGAGTTGTGAAGAATGGTGCTTAAAAACCATAATCTGGGTGTTTAGAGTGCTCATTGCTATTCATTTGTCATTGGACATTCTTAGGCAAAATATATATGCATGTACATATGCACACATGCATACACATACATCCTTAACTTTGTTAATAAACAACAACAATAACAACAAAAACTGCCTCCCCTGTGTATGTGGTCTGGTTTTGGCCAGGAGGGGTGAGTGGAGTGGTGGGTGGCAGATGGTTCCTCCCACAGCACCCTAGGGGTTTTCCACCAATACTCTTCTCTAACGATCTGTGTAGATTAAAACCTATTACTTCTAATTAATGCACCAATTCCAATCTAACACTTTAGATTCTTTCCACATTTTCACGTTTATAAAAATATATTTAAAAAAGTGAAAAACATGGCTCTCATATTCTTAATGTAATTACTTAATGTAATTATCATGATTTGGCCAGTTCTCTTATTCCTTCATATAAGCATCTTCATAACCTATAGCTTCTCCTTTCTCCTCCCACTCTGCTTCCCATCCTGTATTCCTGAGTGCTGTGTCTGCTGCCTTACACCAAGGATTTCCATCATGTTTCTATTAAGAAAGGAAGGGGAAGGGCAAGTCTAATAAAAATGATTGACATATTACATGAACATAAAAGCACAAGTAGGAATGTAATTAAGTTCTTTCCAGTCAGAATATACCTATTTTCAGTAAGTCATTTCCTGCTTCTTTTTTAAAAAATTAATGAAGAGGTGTTAATGAGAATCTGTTATTTGTTTTCTGTGTGCACTTTCATGAAATTGCCTTGAGTGTATTCAACATAGATCCTAATTTAATAGAACTTTATTTAAAATGGAATAATAAGTCATTTTACTTTTGTGTTTCAGTGGAGTCATGAAACCCGGTCTCAATGCCATTCTGGTACCCAAAGGTCAAAATGAGTCTTTGTGAGTATAACAGAAAGTATGAGTCAGCTTTCTTTTTGTAGTTTTAGTGTGCTTTTAAAAATAACTTTTATCAACTTTATATCATGATAAAGTGATTGACATACAGCTGTTGAATCTATTATGAGCTACTGAGGAGGAATAAGGGGATAGTATTAAAAGTGGAGAGCTGGAGCATAATGAATAACTGAAGACACGAGTCTTAGATAAAAGAGCACATTGATCAACCAATGTCAGATGGACAGGAGGGTCCTCTGGGAAGTCTGTGCTAGATAAGCCAAATTTGCCTTGCTTTTATATCTCTGTGCTTTCTTGTAGCACAAAATGAAGAAGAAGATGAGGATTGAAACACATACACACACACACACACACACACACACACGTAAATACTTTTAGTTAAGTCATAGTCTCTTGATTAGTTCATTTTATAGCTTGATCAGAATATGAATTAACACTAGCTAAGAGAGATGGCCTGTACTGAAGGAAAAAAAAAAACCCACAACATATTTTTCTTTTTGCAGGTTGTTAAATATCTTAGCTGCAAGGAAAGATCCATGTGGATTATCTGGAGATGTTTTGATTAATGGAGCACCTCCACCTGCCAATTTCAAGTGTAATTCAGGTTATGTGGTTCAAGTAAGTATTAGTTGGTTTGCTTTTAGGTTCCATCTGTTTTTATAGCGGCAAGTGCCTTGGTTTGTAGTTTATTGTGCTTTAGGTTGATTATGTGACACACTCATAGAATCAAACTTTCCGAGGGTGGAGTTAAATGGAAAGGCAGAGAGGACCCTGGAATATGACCCCTGTAGGGCATGGATATCAATTCTACCTGTTGTATCATTTTCAGAAGGGTCTGCTGTTGTCTGATTTTGCCCTCCCTACCTCTTTCTCCTTCCTGAGAACATACCCGAATGTCTCTGCCAGTAGTATCATACTTGCCTGTGGTCCATTTGAGTGTTAAGATGGGGGTCGAAATGCCTCCCTGGGCTCCGCAGCTGTCTGCATGTGAGGTGTTTGTAGTTAGCAGAGTTGAAAACTCATTATTAGCTACAGCATTTCCTCGGGTTTGTTATTTTCAACTATTGAGTTACAAGTACTAGAGGGACAGATTAGAAAAGACTCAGTATGTCTCATTAAAATTCCATTTCTCTTCAGAACAATGTCCTGATGGACAACCTGACAGTGAGAGAAAACTTACAGTTCTCAGCGGCTCTTCGGCTTCCAACAACTATGACAAATCATGAAAAAAATGAACAGATCAACAAGGTCATTGAGGATTTAGATTTAAGTAGAGTTGCTGATTCCAAGGTAATGTGGAAAACAAACAAACTAGTAGAATCATAGCAGGAAAGAGGACCTCCCTGTGTGAACAATGTGACCTTAATCAGAAGTTTATTATGATATGTGTAGTCAAAAGTGGCTGTTTTTTGTACTGATGTGAAAAATGACTACATAGCTACTATGAAGGTGGAAATGAAGCTGGAGAAACAATCTTCAGATGCTGGAATCCCAGGAGTGGAGTGTGGTCTAGTGCAGAGAGAGTCCTTAGGGCCTTTCATCATTGCTGAAGTCAGGGCTCATTTGATGTCTTTGCACTAACTTTTCTTCTTCCTCTTTTTCTCTTCCTGACTTTAGCTGCTCTTTTTATTATCTTCTTCCTGGAACTTTTGTTCCATGGCTTTTTTTGAGGCATATTTCTGGAATTGATAAATGACAAGATCCAAGGATTATTTCTTTGCATATTTAACTCGGATGTAATTTGACTTTCAGAATTATATTTGATCATGTTAGGATTGAATTCTAATTTGTGTAGTGATTAATTTTTCTACAGCTTTTCTTTGGTAGTTTTTTCCTCTCATCCTCTCTTCCTTCTTTCCCTTCTTCCCTTTTTTCTGCCAATATTTATTCCCAGACTCTCGTACCAGGCTCTTTTAGATTTGAGAAGTACATTTGTGGGCAAGAGTAATAGAATAGACTAACTTATCCTTCTGTGGGTTGTGCAGGATCATGGAGAGAATGATTGAACTTTACAGTTGACTACTCCACATGGAGGGTTTGCTGAGCAGACTTTTGGAGCTGTGTGTGGTAATGAACTGTTTAGAATGCAGAGCCCCTGATCTTCCCTCCTAGGAGCAATGAAGAATGTGAGCGGGTCATCCTACTGGCTGCTGCTTCCTATTATGCTTGGTCATAGGTTTATGTGAAGTGTTTTGCTTGGAAAAATAATCCTGTGATGCTACTTATTTTTGATTACTGAATATTAATTTTCTTTTCCTTGACTCTCTTTATTTATTTGATCTTGTCATTCCAGTTTGGTACTTTTTTTTTTTTTTACTCTATTCTTTACCATTAGGTACTCATTGTCCTAAGTTACTTGCTTGGATTTCTGGGGAAAATATGTAAAGGCTGTTTTTTGATGTCTTATAATCAATATAGTCTAATTTTGTATGTTTTTAATTTTTATGATGTTTTGAACAGAACAGAAATCTAGATAGATTACTCTGACGTGATTGTTGGGTGATTAATATATTAGTTACATATTATATGTACATTATATTAATTATATATTATACATTATGCTATATATATTAGTATGTATATATTATTATATTATATGAAAATTAATATCATTACTAGTACTGTTCACGTTGATTTCTCAGTTGTTAACACCTTCCATAATTATTTCAACTATGTCTTACTGAATTATTTTATACAAATTTGTATATTTTATCCCAAAATTCTTATATGCATTTAGAAAAAATGACATTTGCCTACCTTACCACAAAGCCATTTCCAACTAACAAAATGAAGAATAACTTCTTATCATCAACTATGTCAAACTATATTCATTCACATTTCCCAAATTGCCTCCACATGTCTTTTAAAGTTCAGTTATTGAAAGGACCCAATCAAGGGCTATGAGTTACATTTGATTATTTCTCTTTGGAGACTCTCCATTTGATGGTTGTTTCCTACTGTGTTTCTCCCCAGAACTATTATAGTCCCCTCACCACACACCATAATATTGCCTGTTCGCAAAGATTGCACCAGGTACCTGTGGACTGTCCCACCTTCTGGTTTTATCTGAAAGGATGAACTGGGAATTCTATATTGAGTTAGTGTGTAGACAGTATCAATTTGGAAAATCTTATGGAAATTAAAAAGTGCTTATGTGGTGTAGTAGAACATGA